>CAWUFW010012429.1:0-543086 GCA_963921515.1 Calotriton arnoldi | reverse complement strand
GTGATGCTTCGTTCAGTTACGTATTGCTGGCTGATGACGGCTGAAATGCCAGAAACCGGTCCTAGGATGCTTGTTTCCGGTCCAGGGAAGACATGGCTTGGTAGTTCGGGCTGGACTGTTCCCATGAGGCACAGGGTCAGACTGATTTGCATATGGCCATGTCTGAACTGGGGTGGTGGAGTGAGCTAAAGAATGATGATGGATTAAACCCAGATCAGTTGACTGGGGGTGAGTGTTTGATTGGCTCAAACGTTCCGTCCATCATCCCTTTGTATCGCTTTGGTCGCCCTAAGTTGGCGGGGGTATGCCCAGACGTGGGTCCCTTGCTCACTTTGCCACTGGATTCAAGCAAGCCTGGCTGATGACGGCTGAAATGCCAGAAACCGGTCCTAGGATGCTTGTTTCCGGTCCAGGGAAGACATGGCTTGGTAGTTCGGGCTGGACTGTTCCCATGAGGCACAGGGTCAGACTGATTTGCATATGGCCATGTCTGAACTGGGGTGGTGGAGTGAGCTAAAGAATGATGATGGATTAAACCCAGATCAGTTGACTGGGGGTGAGTGTTTGATTGGCTCAAACGCTCCGTCCATCATCCCCTTTGTATCGCTTTGGTCGCCCTAAGTTGGCGGGGGTATGCCCAGACGTGGGTCCCTTGCTCACTTTGCCACTGGATTCAAGCAAGCCTGGCTGATGACGGCTGAAATGCCAGAAACCAGTCCTAGGATGCTTGTTTCCGGTCCAGGGAAGACATGGCTTGGTAGTTCGGGCTGGACTGTTCCCATGAGGCACAGGGTCAGACTGATTTGCATATGGCCATGTCTGAACTGGGGTGGTGGAGTGAGCTAAAGAATGATGATGGATTAAACCCAGATCAGTTGACTGGGGGTGAGTGTTTGATTGGCTCAAACGTTCCGTCCATCATCCCCTTTGTATCGCTTTGGTCGCCCTAAGTTGGCGGGGGTATGCCCAGACGTGGGTCCCTTGCTCACTTTGCCACTGGATTCAAGCAAGCCTGGCTGATGACGGCTGAAATGCCAGAAACCGGTCCTAGGATGCTTGTTTCCGGTCCAGGGAAGACATGGCTTGGTAGTTCGGGCTGGACTGTTCCCATGAGGCACAGGGTCAGACTGATTTGCATATGGCCATGTCTGAACTGGGGTGGTGGAGTGAGCTAAAGAATGATGATGGATTAAACCCAGATCAGTTGACTGGGGTGAGTGTTTGATTGGCTCAAACGTTCCGTCCATCATCCCCTTTGTATCGCTTGGTCGCCCTAAGTTGGCGGGGGTATGCCCAGACGTGGGTCCCTTGCTCACTTTGCCACTGGATTCAAGCAAGCCTGGCTGATGACGGCTGAAATGCCAGAAACCGGTCCTAGGATGCTTGTTTCCGGTCCAGGGAAGACATGGCTTGGTAGTTCGGGCT
The DNA here is from genome assembly GCA_963921515.1 of Calotriton arnoldi. Classification (NCBI taxonomy): domain Eukaryota; kingdom Metazoa; phylum Chordata; class Amphibia; order Caudata; family Salamandridae; genus Calotriton; species Calotriton arnoldi. The sequence continues at coordinate 541,661 of CAWUFW010012429.1, read as the reverse complement.
GGACTGTTCCCATGAGGCACAGGGTCAGACTGATTTGCATATGGCCATGTCTGAACTGGGGTGGTGGAGTGAGCTAAAGAATGATGATGGATTAAACCCAGATCAGTTGACTGGGGGTGAGTGTTTGATTGGCTCAAACGTTCCGTCCATCATCCCCTTTTGTATCGCTTTGGTCGCCCTAAGTTGGCGGGGTATGCCCAGACGTGGGTCCCTTGCTCACTTTGCCACTGGATTCAAGCAAGCCTGGCTGATGACGGCTGAAATGCCAGAAACCGGTCCTAGGATGCTTGTTTCCGGTCCAGGGAAGACATGGCTTGGTAGTTCGGGCTGGACTGTTCCCATGAGGCACAGGGTCAGACTGATTTGCATATGGCCATGTCTGAACTGGGGTGGTGGAGTGAGCTAAAGAATGATGATGGATTAAACCCAGATCAGTTGACTGGGGGTGAGTGTTTGATTGGCTCAAACGTTCCGTCCATCATCCCCTTTGTATCGCTTGGTCGCCCTAAGTTGGCGGGGGTATGCCCAGACGTGGGTCCCTTGCTCACTTTGCCACTGGATTCAAGCAAGCCTGGCTGATGACGGCTGAAATGCCAGAAACCGGTCCTAGGATGCTTGTTTCCGGTCCAGGGAAGACATGGCTTGGTAGTTCGGGCTGGACTGTTCCCATGAGGCACAGGGTCAGACTGATTTGCATATGGCCATGTCTGAACTGGGGTGGTGGAGTGAGCTAAAGAATGATGATGGATTAAACCCAGATCAGTTGACTGGGGGTGAGTGTTTGATTGGCTCAAACGTTCCGTCCATCATCCCCTTTGTATCGCTTTGGTCGCCCTAAGTTGGCGGGGGTATGCCCAGACGTGGGTCCCTTGCTCACTTTGCCACTGGATTCAAGCAAGCCTGGCTGATGACGGCTGAAATGCCAGAAACCGGTCCTAGGATGCTTGTTTCCGGTCCAGGGAAGACATGGCTTGGTAGTTCGGGCTGGACTGTTCCCATGAGGCACAGGGTCAGACTGATTTGCATATGGCCATGTCTGAACTGGGGTGGTGGAGTGAGCTAAAGAATGATGATGGATTAAACCCAGATCAGTTGACTGGGGGTGAGTGTTTGATTGGCTCAAACGTTCCGTCCATCATCCCCTTTTGTATCGCTTTGGTCGCCCTAAGTTGGCGGGGGTATGCCCAGACGTGGGTCCCTTGCTCACTTTGCCACTGGATTCAAGCAAGCCTGGCTGATGACGGCTGAAATGCCAGAAACCGGTCCTAGGATGCTTGTTTCCGGTCCAGGGAAGACATGGCTTGGTAGTTCGGGCTGGACTGTTCCCATGAGGCACAGGGTCAGACTGATTTGCATATGGCCATGTCTGAACTGGGGTGGTGGAGTGAGCTAAAGAATGATGATGGATTAAACCCAGATCAGTTGACTGGGGGTGAGTGTTTGATTGGCTCAAACGCTCCGTCCATCATCCCCTTTTGTATCGCTTGGTCGCCCTAAGTTGGCGGGGTATGCCCAGACGTGGGTCCCTTGCTCACTTTGCCACTGGATTCAAGCAAGCCTGGCTGATGACGGCTGAAATGCCAGAAACCGGTCCTAGGATGCTTGTTTCCGGTCCAGGGAAGACATGGCTTGGTAGTTCGGGCTGGACTGTTCCCATGAGGCACAGGGTCAGACTGATTTGCATATGGCCATGTCTGAACTGGGGTGGTGGAGTGAGCTAAAGAATGATGATGGATTAAACCCAGATCAGTTGACTGGGGGTGAGTGTTTGATTGGCTCAAACGTTCCGTCCATCATCCCCTTTGTATCGCTTGGTCGCCCTAAGTTGGCGGGGGTATGCCCAGACGTGGGTCCCTTGCTCACTTTGCCACTGGATTCAAGCAAGCCTGGCTGATGACGGCTGAAATGCCAGAAACCGGTCCTAGGATGCTTGTTTCCGGTCCAGGGAAGACATGGCTTGGTAGTTCGGGCTGGACTGTTCCCATGAGGCACAGGGTCAGACTGATTTGCATATGGCCATGTCTGAACTGGGGTGGTGGAGTGAGCTAAAGAATGATGATGGATTAAACCCAGATCAGTTGACTGGGGGTGAGTGTTTGATTGGCTCAAACGCTCCGTCCATCATCCCCTTTGTATCGCTTGGTCGCCCTAAGTTGGCGGGGTATGCCCAGACGTGGGTCCCTTGCTCACTTTGCCACTGGATTCAAGCAAGCCTGGCTGATGACGGCTGAAATGCCAGAAACCGGTCCTAGGATGCTTGTTTCCGGTCCAGGGAAGACATGGCTTGGTAGTTCGGGCTGGACTGTTCCCATGAGGCACAGGGTCAGACTGATTTGCATATGGCCATGTCTGAACTGGGGTGGTGGAGTGAGCTAAAGAATGATGATGGATTAAACCCAGATCAGTTGACTGGGGTGAGTGTTTGATTGGCTCAAACGTTCCGTCCATCATCCCCTTTTGTATCGCTCATGTCTGTCACGGAGGCAGCTAGTCTAATCATAACAACGCCAACGAGCAGTGATGTTGAAATTGACTTATCTCTTTTGCAAAGTAGTACCCAATAGTTGCAGGAAACTCAGAGAAGTGGACAACAACAATAGCCACAACCGCCAATTGTAGTTGCTCCTGAAGTAGGAGCGGTTCAAGAGATTGAGTTTCATGCTGAGGAAGTAGAGCAGTCTGCTCATTCAGAAGATCCATTGTCTTCCAGACCTCCAGCTAGAAAAAGGCGGGTTAGTGGTGCATCATCTTCTTCTTCAAGCCCCCCTTCTGATGATCTAGACACCACTTGGATCCCGCCTCAGTCTAAGAGTGAGACACCCCACGAGACAAGACAAGGGAAAAGGAAGTTTCCAGAAAGCGTTAGCGTTATGGAGGCAGATGTAGAAGAGAAGGATGATGACGAGCCAGTCATCATGGATGTTAACCCAGCCCTAGTGGAGACCGATGTTACACCATCCCAACTTCCTTGGGGGATATGGCAGTGGCACCACAGATCCAACCACTGCCAGCTGCTATATTTGCAAAGTCCCAGCAGCGACCTACATCCACAACCACCTCCGTAGAAGTAGGTATTGCAGAGAGTCAAACGTCAAAACGCCCACCTACTGCCAGTTCATACGACATTGGCAGTGGCACCAGCATCAGAAAGTTGAGCTCCCTAGTTTTTGACTTCTTTTCGGTTAGCCAGAAGGAGGTGAACATTGCCATATGCTCCCTTTGCGAAGAAAGTGGTAGTCGGGATAAATGGGCCAGAGAACCCATCTGAGAAAGCACCATATGATCCGTTTGGAGGCACACCTTAGCGGCCAAAATACTGCAAGTGTTGTTGGTGAAGGGGGTGAAAAGCCGCCTGAGCAAGGAATCCAAATCCTATCCGATCACATTGGAAGGTGAAGAAAAAGAGGAAGACATCTTGTTACTCAAAGCAGCCCTCTCCCCAGCAGTGCAGTAGTATCGCCCACATCAGCAACATCGCAATAGCACAAGACTCAGGTCGAGACACCAAGGCAACAGAGGACAGTGACTGCCTCGCTGAACGGCACATTGAACCTACCACCACCTGCTCTCAAGAAGTCACCAGCATCAGTGGCATCAGGAAAGAAAACGAATTCAGGCTACTATTCCTGCCATGTTTAGGCTTGAGGGGCAGTATGAATGCAACCACCCAACGGCATGTTTGTACAACACGCAGCTGGCTAAAATGTTAGCCCTGGACCTCCTCACTTTTTCTTTTGTGGAAGTGGTGTGTTTTTCTTGAATTTGTGGCAGCCATTTGCCCGAAATGGAAAGTTCCCAGCTGGTCCTATTTTGCCAGAGTTGCTGTTCTAGCGCTATATCACGATGTGCCAGAATTGCTTGGAAAAGCTTTGCAGCAGAGTGCTGTTCACAGTATCTACCTGAACACAGACATGTGGACCAGTTGCCAAGCCAATGATTGCATGTGCATCACTGCACACTGGATCTCATTAGTGGGAGCTAGAGAAAAAATATCTGCAGGTGTTGACACTGCTGAGATTTTTAATGCTGCTCGGAAGCATGCAACAGTAGCCATGTTCGCCATGGAGAAATCACATACAACTGCAAACATTTCAGAAGACTTTAGCAACAAGGTCTTTGAATGGCTGCGACCAAGAGGGCTTAAGATTGGATTTGCTGCCACGGACACTGGCAGTAATATAGTTAAGGCCATGACTGATGGTGGTTATTTCAGGGTCCTGCATCAACATCATTGTACAGAACTTTCTCAGAAAAGAAGACCAAGTAAGCAGCTTACTGTCCACCTACAGAAGAATCTGCACTCATTTCAGCCATTCATTTAAAGGCCAGAAACAGCTGAGGGTCATTCAGCGTGATAATAGAATGGCAATTAAAGCACTCATACAGGAGGTACCATGTTGGAATACGACTTATTACATGCTTGAATGCCTGTTTGAGCATTACAGACCTATCAATGAATATGTCATGCAAAGAGGGGATGCAAGTGTGTAAGGTATGATCGTTGAGATGGACCAATGAGGCCTAGTCAAATGCCTGACAGAGATGCTGCTTCCTTTTGAGGTGTTCACATGGGAAGTCAGCAAAGAGGACAGTACCATGGGCCAAGCTATCCCATTGTTGCACATGCTGCAGGAACAGCTAAAGGAGGTGTCTGCAATGTACGCAGGTGTGAAGGAAAAAAATGTGTATGGCTTGGTGGAGAGCTTAATCCTTCACATGTCTGCTAATAAAAGGGTGCAAAGAGACATTGTGTTCTCCAAACATTACATCTGTTCCACAATTCTTGATCCACTGTAAAAACCATTACTGTCCACTTTCATTCCTTTTTCAGATGGGATGTTAGAAAATACAAAACATTGATAGCTGAGCAAGGCAGTGAGCTAGAAAAAGAACAGCAGGTAATTAGAGGCCCACTCCTCCAGGGCACAAGTCCTGCGGGCAGCCTTCAAGTGCAGAGCCTGAGGGCAGTGCTGTTGGCTCACAGCAGCCAAAACCAACAACATGAACACCATCTACAACAAGACCAGGAGAATCTGCCCCAAAATCTGCAACTGAGTGGTTTCTTCTGGCAGGGCTTAAGTCCAGTGCAGAGGCGAAAGCAAAATAGTTCGAGCAAGGTGGAGCACCAGAAATGAATATTGAGCGAATGGTCCAGGCCTATCTGGATGATGCAACAGAGGTCTCCCTTGATCAAAACCCATTGCTATATTGGTATGGGATGAGGTGCCAATGGCCAGTGCTCAGCAATCTGGGAATAAACTATCTGGCTTGCTAGGTAGCCAGTGTCTTCGCTGAGCATGTTTTCAGTGCTGCTGCAGCCATTGTCACAGTGAGAAGGACCAGCTTCTTACCTCAAAATGTGGAGAGATTAACCATGATCAAAATGAATCAGCACTTTATACACCAAATTACTCCATACCTGAAGTACCACAGAAGGAAGACAAGCGAGACTCAGGTCACATAAGCAGTGTGTTAGATGACCTACTTCTGGGCGAACCACCAGAGTTTGAGGATGAGGTATACTTCCCTGACTACTAGGCCTGGGCCAACAACATCCATAGAACTTTCACTCTCAGTCTCTAGTCTATTGCTGATCTGCTTTCTGTCTTTCTTTGACACCCCCCCAAAAAAAACAAATATATATAGCTACTAGGGAACATTATTATTTACTTTATTATTTGTTTGTGTCTGGTTGACTAATTCATCCCCACCGTCTTACTTTTAGACACATTTTATGGCCGGATTGGAGTTGCAACTGTGTGCAGTGAAGAAGTCCTGACTCTCCCCCACACCCATTTCCCTCAAGGGCATTGGATGGAGAATACAAACAAATGTGTGCCTGCCTCCAACACTTGGCTGTGACTATCTATCCTTTCCTACCCTAGAAGTACTGCCCCACATGTGACATTATAATTCGATTTACACTGCCCATTCTCTAATTCGTGAACAAATGGATCTGCATTCTGCAATGTACCATGAATCGATCACAGTGAGCACAACGGAAGAACAGGTAAATGGCATGCATTGCACACTGAGTGATTGTTTTTTTTTTTTATGAAATCTGTTTTTATTGATTTTTTCATAACGGCAGGTTATACATGAGCTTCACATATACATCCAACTGATACTTGTTAAAGTTGCTATTCACACAAATCTGGTTAATTCCAGAACATTATGTATATAAAGTACAGACGTGTCATTGATTCGCTATTCAGTACATATTTATAGTTTATATTGTCTAATAACATTTACTTATTATTAACTGTTGTGTAACTTTTTTAAATTCTCGACCCACTTAATTTAAGGTGGTTTCAATTTGCGCTCTACTTCCATGTCTACAGGCCCTCTTACCCTGCGCCATACTGGAAAAAAATATAATATACTCACACTCACCTTACTGAACCGGATCCGCCAGGCATCCAGGATTGAGGGACAGCCCAAGAGGGATGCAGATGCATCTCCCAATTTGGCAATACAGTATAATTTTTCCTCTTTAATCATTAGAACTGTGTGTATTGTTTGTTTACTTGACTCCTACAAATATTTTAATATTATTTGCTATCGTTTCAAAGCTCGGTACAACAGAACATACAGTAACTAGGGTATCTCTGGGGGCAGACGGACAATTTGATTTGGCTTACCTGTACTACTCATCATTATTTCTTCATTTCCTTTTCCTCCCATAACAGATTTATGATGGTCGGTTGTCAAGATGAATGTTGTCCTTGTGTAGTGTCAAAGAAACCTTTCCCTCAAATCCCCCTTTTCAACCATTCATCAAACCCTTAACCCTCCTCCCCCAGGCTGTGTGATTTATTGAGGTGTGACTAAATTAAATTTACACCATTAATTGTTCACACACTTGGTGGGGCTGATGTGGTGAAAGCAACACCAACTCAGTGCAGGACGAGGATCTTCTTCAGCTCTAAGTATAGCTCACACTGGCAATATTATATTTATATCAGCCACCCATGCACAGTATTCAATATTTGTTTTTTCAGACAAACATAATTGCCAGCAGCATCCTTCAGTCACTGTATTGTGACAAAGTTTGCGCTTGTCCACTTTGTAGCTCGAATCAACTTCATTTTGAAACTTTTACTAGCTCACCATTCTGATTATTTTAATTTAGCATTGCTTATTATATTTTCTCTATTGTCTCTCTTCTTCCTGTGTCCTAGTAGTCTAGTCTCTGGTGACTGTCTCATTTTTTTGTAAAGCTTGCATATAATAACGCCATTAACTCAGTTTTTAATTCAATTTAATTAGTTCCCTGTGATGAATATTCCTTATCCTACAGTTTGAGTTCGGCTCGGAGGGAATGGGAGCCCGCTTCTGGATCTGGTGCTTTCACTGTTCGACTAGTGCACTAGCATGCTGCTACTGTCTATTACCATCATCATGGCACTATGGGAAAGCATGCAGCCATTGATTCATCTAATCAGGTAAGAGAAGACCTGTGGGGGATTCATTGTTGAACTGCAATCTATATACAATGGAAATTCACACACCCACCCCCTCTGAGTCCTCAAGGGTCAATATAGTTGCAGATTGCAGAGACTAGGAGGAAAGAGTAGTAGGACAAGTTTATGTACCGCATAACTGTTTTGTTGTTGTTACACCATCATGAGATTTTAAAAACTGGATGCGGGCCTGAGGCAAAGGGAGCAGTGCGAAGTAAAACAGTAGATGATTAAAATCATATGTACAACTATAAAAAATGTATTTCCCTAACAAACATAAATAAACTAGTAAATCCACAACAACTGGCCCACCCCTCTCCCTAACCCCAACCAATGCCCAAGGTAAAAGTCCAAAAACGAAATTGTCCACAAGTCAGAAATAAGGAAAACCCCAAAAATGCCCCAAGTCCTACAGTCCCACCCTCTCCCCAACAAGTCCCACCAAAAAACAGATTACAAAATGGGCAAACGACGCCTAGCGGCAGGCTAGGAGCTTCCTCTCCAAGTTGTCCAGATGCTCCTCCATCCTGGCTTCCATGCACCCCAGCCTCTGCAGAATGTGGTGCTGAAAGGCTCTAAAATAGAGGGGAGCAGCAGGGGTAGAATGACGGCAGGTGGCTGGCCTCTGACCGCAGCAATGGACAACCAGAGGCACTGGGGCCCGGGGCATTTGCAGCTGCAGCTGCTGCTGCCTCCTCCTCCTCCTCCTCCTCGGCCACCAGCCACTGGCATTTGGCCTTGATGGCCTCCAGCTTCCTTTAAGGGTAATGGCTACTACCGTTGTAAAGAATAGAGAGGGACCCCTTTTCCCAAAGGAATAGGGTACTAAACAGTCATGTCAACAGAACGTGTTTCCTTTGGAAAGACCACAAGTCTAATACTAATAACTGTATGTCCTGTTATGCAACACACTCACAAGCATTCAATCTATCCTCATACAAAGAGGGAGCAGTATAATTCAGCACCCCAAACCTTTTTGCTAAAAAAATGAAAACAATAATTTAAAAAAAATTATATTTTCGATTTATTGCTCAAATGATTCTAAATTAAAGTTAAAAAGGCAAATGCTTAACAATACATAAATATATGGTATATCTGTAACATCAAGATATCAAAATATCGTCACAAAACAAAAACATTTTTTACATACAATTTATAATTAAAAGCAGATATCACATAGAAAAACAAGGAGAGTACATGTAAAAGACAAAAGACTAGGGCCTTATGTAGGTAATCCTACATTTGCGATTCCTTAATAGCGATTTTTAGCGAATCGCTATTAAGGAATCGCAAAATGGAATGTAGGTGGGAATCGCTAAAATATTAGCGATTCCTTAACATTCCTTAATAGCGAATCGCAAATAGAGATTAGCTAATAAGGAATACCTACCCATTCATTCCTATGGGCTAGGAGGCCCATAGGAATGAATGGGAAGATATTCACTATTAGCGATTCGCTATTAAAGAATGGCTAATAGCGGGAGCTATTTCAAGGGTGCCAGGGTGTCAAAAGGACACCCTGTTGCACCCTGAAATGTGCATGTGTGCACATGTGGCGCACATACATGCCCTATGGGCATGTATGTGTGCCACATGGCACTTTAAAAAAAGCAAAAAAGTGCTTTTTAAAGGAAATTGCTAATTACCACCAACTTGAAGTTGGTGGTAATTAGCAATTCCTTAAGGCTAAAGTGCACTGACTTTTGTGCTACTTACATTGCATTTAAGGAATCGCAATTTCCGATTCCTTAAATGCAAGAGCAAAATAAGGAATCGCAATTTTGCGATTCCTTATTTTGCTAGTAGGTTTCAACTCACCTACATTGCTCGCAGCCAAATACCGATCGCAAACACTGAAATTCTGCTAATTTCAGCGTTACCGATCGGTATTTGGCCACCTACATCTGGCCCTAGGTCATTAGACGGCTCACATCCGTGATAATTTCATTTAAAGACTGAGATCCGATACCATACATAAAATGAGCATTCAATGGTCCCAGTTTCCTCACAGATTGTGTTCCTTTTGTAAAAGCGTCTGACGGATGTGAGCCGTCTAATGACATAGTCTTTTGTCTTTTACATGTACTCTCCTTGTTTTTCTATGTGATATCTGTTTTTAATTATAAATTGTATGTAAATTTTTTTTGTTTTGTGACGATATTTTGATATCTTGATGTTACAGATATACCATCTATTTATGTATTGTTAAGCATTTGCCTTTTTAACTTTAATTTAGAATCATTTGAGCAATAAATCGAAAATATAATTTTTTTAAATTATTGTTTTCATTTTTTTAGCAAAAAGGTTTGGGGCACGGAATTATACTGCTCCCTCTTTGTATGAGGATAGATTGAATGCTTGTGAGTGTGTTGCATAACAGGACATACAGTTATTAGTATTAGACTAGTGGTCTTTCCAAAGGAAACACGTTCTGTTGACATAATGGCTACTACCTCCTGCCTGTTGGGTTGGGTCAGATTGGCAGGAGTAACTATATCAATAAAGAAACAATTCAAATTGTAACCAATACTCTTAGCAAAACACATAAAATTATATAGTGGCACAGTAGCACTAGCAGTACATTTGCTGGTATCCTCTGGACATTCGATTTGGATGTGATTATAGTTTCAGGCATTATTCACTATGGAGTATACAAGTATTCTCCTCTCTCTTGTTGGGCTAAATTAATGTAGACATGCCAGCTCAGCTTGCGCCCTAGACAGACATACTCGTGTCGCATTACTTTGCTATTGTCTGCAGGTGGGGCAGCTGTACTAAACAATTATCTCTTTTCCTATCATGGCCGTGCTTTGTTAAATGCCTCAATTTCACCCTGAGTACAACTAGACAGATGAATAATTACTATGAATGATATACGTCACATGAGGTACTACTAACTAATTATAAAGAAGACAATTATGCAGACAGACATCCTCCTGTCTGCCCATGGAAAAAGCAATGCACTACAGTACAGGGAAAGGATTAAGGAACATGATATTGTATTTGGCACGTTCATCACAGACTATCCCAACCACAAAATGCAAAGTCACCTACTCTTTAGTCCCACTTTACTCCCTTGCCTCACCCTCCATCACCACATTTGACATTACTTGTTCCCAACAAAATAGATTTTCTTGCAGCAAGGAAAATATTTATTAACTTAGTTGACTGCAGGTAAGTTAGAGGGAATAGTCGTATAGGTAGACGTTTCACTGATTATCATCAAGTGTCTAAGCTTTTGCTAGTAGTGAGTCACTTTGTTTGACAATTGTTGAAAAGGAAACATTTGAACTGACGTAATCTATTATGGAAGCAATAATAAAATATATCACTTACGCCAGAGGAAAGTGGCCCATGCAAAGAATTTTTAAACATTTTTTATGGTAGGCTGGGACAGAACAAGGAAGTTTGGAAAGGACTGGAGTTACTTATGTAATAGGAAGGACTTGTCTGAGTGGGCACTGGGAGTGAAGAGAAACACAACTATTTATTTTTGCATTGCCATGACATTTGTAAAGGGGCCTACACATTAACTGAGGGAGATGCACATTGCACAGCCAACAATACAGTGCCGCCGATGTAACAATGCAGCTGATAGGTCACCCATGACTGTCACTGGCAAAATGCCATGGGTAGGGACTCGGAAGGAGGTGATTGATGATGATGGGTGGGTACAAGGAAGGATACATAATATATGTTTCACTTGACAACTACTGTGAGTCAAGGGAGTAGTCTGAAATACCACCTCAACCGTTTGAATCATAAACCGTGATAAAAAAAAACATTCCGTGTTTACTCTTCTTCCCAGGGATTTTTCTATTCACTATTGCATTGTTCTTCTAGTATTTTTATTCTTCACCCTTGGCTGTGCTACTCAGTCACCATTTAAGTTTTACATTGTCTCCATCCAGTCTTTACCTATGAATACCATCCATTCATCCAAACATGGCTCTCATTCACAACAAACCTTTCACCAACATACATTTGTCATTTAACCACACATGCGTCCTTTGACCAATCAAACCCACTGGAGGATTCCTTTCACCCATACACTTTCACCCACCCAGGCAGCCAGGCATCCTTTCACATTTCATCCATCCTTCAACCACCCATGCATCTTAGCAACCTATAGTATATGCATCCTTTCACCCACGCATCCTTCTCTTCCAGTCATATTACATTTCACCCGCCTTCCTCCTTCCATCCTTCTTTCCCTTTTCCATCAACCCATCAAGGTCTGACTCTTCATGAAACTTTCTCTGCTGAGTTGAAGATATAAGAGGCCATTAGTTACTCATCTCCCACTGTATATGCTAAGTAAAGAGGGGTGTGTTCAAATGTTCACAAGTCTCATCAGTACAGTGTACACTCTTGAAGCGAGTGTATAATTAATTGTGAATAAGCAAGCAATATGACTTACCACGGCCCACCACTGCTGCTGGCTCAACCCCTACAGCTGCCGCATCTGCTACCTGGCTGGCGCCGCCGTCACTGCTGGCCCCGGCACTGGTGGTCGCTGCGGCTAGAAAAAACATTGCACATTTTTAGATGCCAGATACGCCTCCCTCTATTTATTTATTTTTATAGAAAAATTGAAAATACACCACACACATCACTACAATTCAGATACAGACAGTATCTTTTATCACAACTTTCTTCTTAGGCATTTTGTTGGTGGCAATTTTTGAAAAGACTCTCAAGAAGACAACCTGTAAAGGACTGGAGTGGCTAGAGCTATTGATGATTCTGAATTTTTGAAAAGAAATAAGAGTGGACAACTGGACATAAGGTCATGGTGCATGGTAATCAGTTCACTACCAACTGCTGCTAACAATACTAGGCCTAGATAAGAAGGAGACACAACGTTGGGGTGCCCACCGTGACCATGGCCAGGCACTCTTTCATTTTACTGATTGAGCAATGACTTGAGAAAGTAAAGGAAAGCCTTCTCATGTCAACAAACATGCGTGGAATACCTTACTTGGGCATGCAATCTGCACGACAGAGTAGTAGTACTAGTAGTAGTACAGGACTATGACCAATGGGTTCTCTGAGTCTTACAGTACCACCACTAGGCAGTCCACAAAATATATAAGGGGAGAGGGAAAGTTGACAGAAAAATCAGAAGAAAGGAAGCTACAGACAGACTAGTACTGAAAGATTGAAAGATACAGTTTGAAGTAAAATACACACACTAGGAATATAGAAAATAAGTAAATAGAATAATGCAGGGATAACAAGAATTTAGAAACGCGTAGATCGAAGAGGATTTGGGGAAAAAATAAAATTAAGAAATGGGTAGAAATAAATAGTTCAAAATAAGTAGCGGTAAAAGTTAGGGAAATATATATTAATCTTAACAACAGGAGGACTTACTGGGGCCAGCAGAGCCATTGGACAAGGAGTGTTCTTCACTCTGGGAAGAACCTCCAGCTACTGCACCCTCCTCGGATGACCTCTTGCCCCTGGATGCTGATGTAAGACATAAAGGAACAAAAAATGATTGGTGGAAAAAAAATAATGTCTCCAAAAAGATTGTTTGACAGCAAACAACAATTGCAATAACATTGAACTTTCCTAAATCAGATCGACTAGTAGTAGACTAGTATCGCGAACAGTCCTATTTATTTATTCCACATTGCCTAAACCTACCCAGCCAGTCTATTCCAAAGACTTTGGAATTACTAATACATTACAACGAATGATGTTTGCTTCTAAATTCCAATCTCATTCGCAATCATTTTCAACCCCTTTTGAGGGGCCAATTCACAAAGTCTGCATTTTGTCTTTAAATGCATAGATGGACGCATGCATACACCAGATTGTTTGGTTGCTTGTCACTATACGAACTACAAAAAAGGTTCTAAGAACTGAAGTGAGAGGACGCACGCCGCTAAATTACTAATACTAACTACCACTATCTTAGTGACAGGACAAAGGAAAGGAGTCTCTATCTAGTCTGCATTACTTAAGTTCTTACATAATCAGCCCAAGCGAGAGAAAAGTCACAAACAAGTATGAATAGGTAGCGCAGAGCACCTGTCTACAATAACAACCACATAATATAAGATTTGCAAACGTAACTTACCTGCATGTGAGCAGCATGCTTGCTATTTTGGGAAAAAATATTAGCAATAACATAGAACACACAAGTAAAAATAATATAAAAAATTAGCTAATCACCAAGCCACGCGACCTCAACCCCTAGCAGGTTCAGCAGGACCTGCTCTCGTTCCAGGATGTCAGACCACCTATGCATCAGCAGATAGTGGGTGTGCCAGACTCCAAAAAAGTGATACACTGCCCGGTGCACCCTGGCCCAGCGCTGCTGGTGCTCCTGGAGCCCATACCAGGACCAAGGCCCACCGTCTGCTGCCAGGGTGGAGGGGAGGTGGCGCTGGACAAAACCAGAAAGGAAGGCTGCTTCTGGTTGCCACCGTTTTTGGGGCACCCTTCTCTGCCATGATGTTGGGAGGGGGGGCTGAAGAGAGAAAATGTAGAAAGTATTTTTTAAAAATCAAGAATAAGAGGGAAGGAAGTAAAAAAATTAGAAAGGAAGTGGAGAAAAAAATACAAAACACGCAAAAAAGTAGAACAAAACGCAATATACACACTTAGGAAGACGGAGGGTAAGATAATAAATGAAAAAGATCAGAAAAAAAGTTTTAGAAATCAAGGATTGAAAAGATTAAAGAAGGATCAAAAACAGGCCCCAGCACCATAAACAGAGTTAGAAACAAGAAGGCTGAGTCCATGCGCGACCGCGTGGTGCAGTTTGTGCTATATTTCCACCTAAACATGCAATCTGTGTTGCCATACGGCGGAAACGTCATGTGAGCGTGCGGGACAAGCAACTCCGCCCGCTCGCAGAACTCCGCATAGCATGGCAGAGTTTTTTTGCAGTTTTGCGGCATTCCGCGTAGCGCTGCTATGCAAACTCTGCCCACCCTTAATCGTCACATAATCTTTGGGGAAAACAGCCCCATTTGGGAGCAAATTACCAAAGATATGTAAAAAATTAATATCTGGCATTTTGCTTTAGAGTGCTCCCAACATTGGACCACCTACCAAAATGGCAAATTAACCCCCAGAGACAAAATGCTGACTCTGTGAAAAAGAGCAGGAGAACCTGCTCAATGTTATATGTTTATGTCCTGTACTACTTGAGCAACGCAGGTGGTTACTCTGCCAACAGTTTAATGTCCTGAGTGTTCAGACAAGTAGAGAAGCTGTTATAGCAGTCATGAACCCGCAAATAAAATCTTGAATATCAGGCTAGTCAAGTTTCTGTCATTATTCTCTCATTTGATAAAGGTCACATAAGAGTGAAGATGAAGTGCACCAGTCTACAAGTGGACAATGATTGTACAATGCAAGATCAGTGTTTTTAGAAACAAATGAACTCCTTATTTCATGGCTTAACAGTTCCTTTTCCTGCAAATTTAGTACAATAGCACCGTCATTTTACGATACATGCACACTTTGGCTAACTTTCAGTTTTAGTCAAAAAAACTTTTTAAAATTTTCAATCTATATTCTCTGATTATTCATATATACATATATATATATATATATATTTTTATTTTATTTATTTTTCGAGTTTTGTACAGCGCAAACTTTACCCGAGGGTTTCAGAGTGCTTTACAGAGTTTGTATAGATAATTTACAAGGAGTAGTGAGGATAAAGGTAGTAGAAATACAAGGTAAAAACTCTACAATAGGTAGTAGACATACAAGGTAAGAATGTATCAGAATGCATATACAGTGATTGTACAGAAAGTTTGCATATAAAAAATGATACAATAGTTGTTGTCGTTGCTGGATGAACAAGTTTGGAGGTAGCAATGCTAGGTTACTAGTAGGAGTCGGTGCACAGCATTTTCCAGAGGTAGAGGGTGGAGGAAGTGTGAGGCGTAACAAAGGAAGTTGATTATTCTAAGAGGGAGGGTTCAGATATTTGTTGAGAGGAAGTAATTTAAGTTTTTTTCTAAAGTGTAGGAATGATCGGTTGCCACAAAGGTCCTGAGGAAGAGCATTCCAAATTCTGGGCACATTCCCAGAGAACGGGCGGGTGAGTGATTCTCCTTTCCTAAATTTGGCCAGAATCAGAAGTAATGTGTTGGAACTTCACAAATGCCTCTTTTGGGCCACTTTTGATAAATTGTTTGCAAGTTAGGAAGGTTTTTCAGTGTAGAGAGCTTTGTGGGTAATGCAGACTTTCTTGAAAATACTTCTTGTTTCATTTGGTAGCCAGTTGAGTTTCTTGAGAGTGGGACTGATGTGATCATATCAGCTCTCCCCAGAGAGAAGACTGGCCGCTGTGTTGAGTCTGGATTTCATTTGGATAAGGTATTTTTTGGGGGGGCCTGCGATTGTTGCGTTACCGTGTCCAGCTTGGAGAGGACTAGGGATTGCATTACCATATTTAGGTCTGAAAAGGGGATGAAGGGTTTGATTTTTATAGGTGTTTCAGTGTGTAGAGGGCACTTTTTTTAAGCATTGATTTGGTGTTTCATGGTCCGGTTGTTGTCCAGCAAAATCCCTGGTGATTTAACCGAGTTGGAGATCAATAGTTTACAGTTTAAAGCAGTTAAGTTGTCTAGCCAGTTTTGAACAGGAAAGGATTTTCCTTTTGGGTGGATGAGCAGGAGTTCAGTTCTGTTAGGGTTAAGTTTTAAGTGTTGTTGGTCAGCCAGGATTGTACCATGGGGAGAGTGTTATTTAGGTGCTCAATGTCTTTAGATGAGGAGATTTTAATATAGAGTTGGGTTTCATCTGCTTAGAGCAGGTAAGCAATTCTGTCTTGTTTCAGCATCTTTGCAAGAAGTTCCATATATAGGTTAAGCAAGGTAGGGGACAGGATTGAACCTTAGAGGCAAACTCCATGAGAGAGTGATTTTGCAGGTGAGGTTGAAGTGTTTAGTTTGATTAGGTGCAAACGTTGGTTCAGGTATGAGGTAAACCGCTGAAGGACGGTCCCATTGATGCCTGCACGTTGTGAGAGTGTTTAGTAGCAAGTTGTGGTTGACTGTTTCAAAGTCTGCAGTGAAGTCCAGGAGGAATATGGTGCATGACTAACCATCGTCTAGAGATCTATGTAGGTCATCTGTGATGTCCAGGATTGCAGCCTCTGTACTGCAGCCTTTCCTGAACCCAGACTGGAATGTGTTATGTAGGTTGAATTTTTCGATGTGGTTGTTAAGTTGTGAGAGGACACATGTTTCAATAATTTTGACAAGGAGAGGGAGGTTATTTATAGGCCTGTAGTTATTGAGGTCATTTGGGTCAGTGTCTGTTTTTTTGATGAGGGTGTGACTTGGCCGAGTTTAAGGGAGGCCGGCATAATGCCGCTGGCTAAGGAGGAGTTAATTTTGTGTCTGAGATTTTTTTACAAGAGAGGAGGGAAGATGGTCAGTGACGTGGGATGTCAGCATCTCGCATGCAAGTATTTTGCTGACTACTTCTTCTGAGATATTTTCAAATTTGGTCCAGCTTGCATTGTTTTTCAATTGTATGTGATTGAGATTGGTGGACTGGCTCAAGAGGTGGTGGATTTGAGGGGGGCTACCATTGCTTGGAGATGTGGTGGTTGGAGTACCATCTTTGGGAGGAGGGGTATTCTTTGGGGAGGGGAGAAGAGGTGGAGGTGTCTAGTGAGAGTTCGATGTTTATTATTTTTTCAGAGAAGAACTCTTCACAGCGCTTAACAGAGTCGGCAGTTGGCTGTTGAGGGAAAGAGGAGGATTGCTGCTTGTTGGTGTTAAAAAGGTCTTTAGGTCTGTTTCTGTATTGTTCAAGTTGGGCTCACAAGAAAGCTGATTTTTATCTGTAGATATGTTTTTTTGTATTTAAGGCGTTCAGCTCAGAGTAGAAAGTGGTGGATCAGTGAGGGTTGTTGTCTCCAGGTTCTTTCAGCCAGCCTGAGTTGTCACCATTCTTTATTAAGGTCTTTATTGAACCAGGATCTGGACGGGATGCTTCTTGATTTCTTGAGTTTTAGAGGGGTCACAATGTCAAGACGTTCTGTCATTTTTGTGTTATAGTGGGAGGTGAGGTCTTCGGCGGAAGTGAGGTCAGGAGGTGGACGAATTTGAGAGCTGAGTAGGGACTCTAGCTCTAATTGAGTGATTTGGTGTGTGTTCCTCGCCCAGTGTTATGTTGAATTGCAAAGGTTTTCATTCATCATGCAATAAAATTATTATTATGTGCTGCCTGCCGCCATGAAGGCACCCTTGCGCCATGGTGCAAGGGTGCCTGTGTTACAGTCAGGATTGTTTTTGTGCAAGAAAGGACACCTTCCTGCATAGAAACAATCTTCAGAGGCATTTTCCTCTTTCTATGTGTGCGGATGAATGCAGCACATATAGAAAGTGGAAATAAGGAGGGGAAATAAACATATTTCTCCTCGTTACACTCTGTTGGGAAGGCATACCATTATGATGCATTCCCAGGTTTACTAGTCTTAGGAAATCTGGGAATGCACCAAAAGCCATGGGTAGATTCATTAGAACACCCATGCTCCAACCATGGAACGCCTTCCTAATGCAGAATAATGCAAGGCAGTGACTTGTGGTGTCTTGCTTTACTCCAGACTTACTAAAACACGCAAGGTGGCTCTGCATGGCTTAATAAATCTGAATTAAGTGTTTGCATTGCTTTGCATCACATTGCGTGACTCAAGGTCAACGCAAGCCCTTGATATATCCGAGCCTGTGTGCGAAGTTTGTTATAAAGTCAATGTAATTATGTCCTGTGTTCAACATGGGGCTTTGTACGAATTGCAGTTTTTTCATTTTTTGTCTATCCTCGGTCAGTAATAACTTTAAATAAATGTGAATCAGGGGAAAACCGAGGTGGAGATCCCCACAATTAGCAAAGGTGACAAACTGCACAAGGAACTGCAAAGCACTGAACTATAAATAGTTACAGAGGTTTCTAGAATCAGTCACATGTCTAAAATTTCCAATATGCTAACAAGCAGGTGTGAGCTCATGTGACAAAAGACAGCCTTCAAAAGGTATGAACATATGAGCAGAGTTTCTACAAGTGCATTGTTTTTTAATAAAATACACCTTGGGTGCTAGGGTAGCTCCACATCTCACCTCAAAGGCAGAAAATTCTGTTTAAGAGGTTTTAGCATTCTCAACAAAAAATGGGCATTATAAGTTACATTTGTGAGGTGTTACATAGGGCACTTCAGGGCTTATTTACAATCCCCTTGCACTGCAGGTGCATCACTTTTAATATCGGAAAAAGTGATGTTCCGGCAGTGCAAGGGGCTGGTAAATAATCCCCTTCGTTTTTATTTAACAATCCTTCTTTTTTTCTTTTACTTTGCAACCTATGTATCGATATAGAATTCAGATGGAAATCTAACAATACAGGACACACTGGAACTGTGAATGGAAATGTCACAGGCCTAGCAATCAGTATCTTGTGTGGGCTTAACTTAGGACTCTAGTTAGGAAAGACACTCGTTGACATAAAAGTTAAATGTAAGGCATCAGGATATTTGAAGCCAATCTCTACACCTATTTGTGATATGTTGCATGTTAAAGTGTGTTACACCTCTCAACTCTGCCTTCCTATTCAAGGTGGCAGGCACAGTGGAAATGCATATGGATGGTTGGTGGTTTACAAAGTACCTGGTCTTCTGATGACACAAAGTGACTCCTTTTTCCAATCCTGATCCTGAGTGTTAGGATCAGTCTTTGGCCTTGATAGTTATGTCAGCTCTCGCACATTGGTAGGCATGGGTAGGTTTCTACCCATCTTGAGAACATACTAAGTACCTGGTCTACTGATGACACAAAGTGACTCTTTTTTCCAATCCTGATCCTGAGTGTTAGGATCAGTCTTTGGCCTTGATAGTTATGTCAGCTCTCGCACATTGGTAGGCATGGGTAGGCTTCTACCCATCTTGAGAACATACAAACTACTGACAATATGAATTGATTAGAGGAGCAATAGGGAAATTCTGGACAAGAAGAAATGGGCCCTCAGGGGGCAGGGATAGCTGCTCTAGTCATTGTATCACTCTTAACAATAGTATATGCTTGACAGGGAAGGCAAGAAGGCAGAGTTGCTGTGCCATAAAAGAAAAATAAGGTGAGAACCAGCAGTTGCTAGATGCGCTAATAATGCCATTCATGCCTACATGTGTGACACTATTATACAACTGGCTATGTTAGGTAGTAAAGCTCTTGAAGCAACCAATTTACCATTCTTGTCTCTCCACTACCTACACTGATGCCTTATGCATCCATACCTTCATCATACTGTCTTTTCACTTTTTAATGCCTTCTCCGGTTGTGTAGGAAGCTCATGTAAGGGAATCAGGAGTTTGAAACAAAAACAATATTACATCGCAATCCAGTGACAAAGCAGCATACTTTGCTGCAACATCAGCAAATACATCAGTAAACATTTTAAATGTGTCCCCTTCTTCATTGCTGTATCTGCTGAGGAGATCAAAATCATATTAGACTCTAAAGGAATATGGTGGTACTCTTGTTTGTCGCTAAGATAGAAGCTTAATTGAGGGCAACATGTTCAGCAACCTAGGAGTGAACATCAGTTGTTTTCTGCTACTTTCTGTTATATATACAAAATATTCCAGCCACCAATTTTCCATCAGCATTTCTAAGAAGATATCCATCGAAATAAAAAACAGTATCACAATTAAGCATAGGTGCATCTGTTGGGTCAGTACTGGATGCAGTAAGGTGGGCAGGAGTGATCAGGCAATCATGTGGATTTTCTGCGCAGTAGTAAACAATGAGGCAGGGTTCAACACAGGACGTCTTGCAACTGTAATATGAGAAGCAAACAATAATGTTAGGATCAAGTTACTACTAATTTGTAGATCCGAATGTTCCTGCAAGATTGACGTGGTACCCAACAATCTCCTTCCACATCAACAGTGCCAAACAAGTCCAAGACTGTGCTTGATACTTATAGTGAAGAGGGGAGCAGGTGGCTATGGATAAGAGAGAAGGAACATTACAGAAGTCATCCGGATGTAGTCACACAGCTCACCTTTTCAAATGGAGGCTCTCTCTGGTGTTTTGCAGTTTCTCATGAGTGAGGGCTCTTTTGTACTAAACAGAACTCAAGACTACTGTTACTCTCTGCCCTCACACAAATTTAATTTGCAAACAGTTGTTTCTTCTACATGGATGAAATATAAATGGCAACATTCTACAGAAAGAGAATACAGAATGACACTCAACAGAAACAACGGATTAAGCAATGGCGCAGTATCTTCATCTTGCTAGAGCCAAGGGAATCATTGATACTGACCCTGTTTGATGTCTTATGCACAACTATTAAAGCGTCTCAACTGGAAGGTTCAAGACACAGTTGTCACAGCACAACTTAGAAGGGGAGGTAGATTTCAAGTACATAGGTGCAAGTTTTTTTTAACGTTACTTTAGCTAGGGCCGAGTAGAGTTATAGTATGTACACTTGTGATGACCCATGACGTAAACTAAAGTATGGGATATCTTAACGTATTATTTTGTTTCTATTTGAACAATGTATCATTGTTAGACAAATTACAAATATGCATATTACCTTACAGTCTAAACAACCTAGAGCAGTCCCAGGATAAAAAGGCTACAGGATGAAATACATTTTTTCTAGGCAAAAAATTATATGAAAGTATAAGGTAAGGAGAAATAGAATTCACCAATGTACCAAATGGGTTACTCCCATTTAATCCCCTTTGATTTTTATGACAGTCCGGTTTTTGGACTTTTACTCTGAGAAAGTCTCACCAACTGAGTCTCACTCACAATAAATTCTGCGGAAATGGACTGAGAGTGCTAAGTGTCAGTGTCTGCCTTTTTAGATAAGGTCTGCTGTGCAGATTTGGTTAGAGGGTCTGGGATGGTTACATGTGAACACATGAGTAAATTAGTTTGTGCACATGTGCCAGCTGCACATGTGAGACTACTGACTTGGTCAACCCAGTATCTGCACACACGTAATATGTTGTAAAATGGACCTTTCAAGGATTGGTGCTGACGTGGTGCAGGCCTCATAATGCAAGTGGGCATTCATAGTATAGGTCTACTGTGCCTAATGATAGTCCATGGTGCTTAACTGAATGACACCTTATTGGGGAAATCTGCACCAAAGTACAGGTTCATCCGCCTTAGACCTACAGGTTCCAATTAGGTATCAGTCCCGAGTAAACATGCATTCATAGTGAAGATATATATATATATTGAGCAAATCAAATCAGTAAAAAACTCCACTAAGAGTATTTTCAGTGTAGTCAAACAACTGACTTCCTTAGAACGTGTCACAGCAATATTGCCTGCCTCCACGGACTATTGTAATAAAGTAGCGGATTTCTTCTTGGGAAAGATAGAAAAAATATATTCAACCTTCCCTGAAAATAGCAGGAATTATATCTTTGCTCCAGCTATAAAGGATTCCGGGGTCGAGGATAGGTTTTCTTTCCGCCCTCCTGAAGAAAGTGACGTCCTAAAACTTATGGAAGTAGTTAAATCTGGGTCTTACCTGGATTTGATCACCCCAAAATTTTTACTGCGAGGGAAAGAAGCCATTGCACCGGTTCTTACCAAACTTCTGAACATGTCCTTCAGATCAGGGCAGGTTCCTACCAATTGGAAACATGCTATGGTGGTACCACTACTTAAGAAACCATCTCTAGACCCAGCTCTTCCAGAGAATTTGAGACCTATATCGTTGCTTCCCTACTTTGCTAAAATTGCGGAGAAACATCTAAATATTCAACTGACCACGTTCTTAGAAGAAAGATGGGTTCTCCATGAAACCCAGTCTGGTTTCAGGCCGCTTCACAGCACCGAATCGGCCTTACTTATGGCTTCGGAGGCCTTGAAAATCGCAGTTGATGAGGGAAGAACAACTGCACTGATCCTACTGGATTTGAGTGCTGCTTTTGACACGGTCTCCCACGGCCTTCTGTTGGAACGGTTGTGGGAGGCCGGGGTCGGTGGCAGCTCATGGGAATGGATCAAACACTTCTTGCAGAACAGATCCTTCCAGGTTTTACAACACCCTTTTAAATCCAAGGTGTGTCCTCTGTCTCAAGGGGTACCACAGGGCTCGGCCCTCAGCCCTACTCTATTTAATGTCTACATGCGCCCCCTGGCAGACATTGTGCTGAAACATGGGGTGAAACTGGTGTCATATGCCGATGACACTCAGTTGATTGTTACATTGGAGCAAAAGGGGTCAGGAACGGCATCTGATTTTAAGGTTTGCTTGAGTGATCTTGCTAACTGGATGAAGTTCAGCTGCCTGCAGCTGAATGCGGGAAAGACGGAGGTGATTGTAGTTGGCAAGCAGCCCTCCATATGGTCACATTTGTGGTGGCCGGAGGAGCTGGGTCCTACTCCGACTCCCAAGGCTAAGGTCAAGAATTTGGGAGTATGGTTCGACAACACCTTATCTTATTCAGAGCAGATATCAGCTGTGGCCAGAGTCTGCTGTGGCATTCTCAAAGTGTTTCGGAAAATCCTGGACCTACTACCACGAGACGCTAAAAGAACCATTGTACAGGCCCTCATTACGTCCCATTTGGATTACTGCAACCTCCTTTATTTAAGGGTGACCAAAAGAAATCTGAATATTTTGCAGAAGGTTCACAATACTGCGGCTCAGCTGATACTGAATATCCCTAGTCGGGCATCGGTGGGGGCTGCCTTGAGGGAATTACACTGGCTCCCTATACAGGCTAGAGTCACCTTTAAGGCTTTGTGTTTTTGCCATAGGATCCTCAACGAGACAGGCCCAAGATATCTGTGCCCCCTACTCACTACCTATAGACCTGCTCGGAATTTGAGGTCACTGGGCACGGCGAAGATGACCATGCCTAAGGTTCGTAAGGTACGGGCAGGAGGTAGTTCCTTTAGATTTCTTGCGGCTAAGGCCTGGAATGACCTACCTGTGGAACTGAGGACCTGTCCATCGTAGACAATGTTTCGAAAAAAATTGAAAACCTGGCTCTTTCAATCTCCCCCTGGGGGCCGGTAGCAGGCCTTCTCGCATCTTAGGGCCTTGAGGCTAAGGGGGAGTGGGGTTCGGGCCTGTTGCTGTGGTTTACGGTGTCCTAGCGCGGGGACACTCCGTTGGAGTAACCAGGCGCTCTACAAGCTTAATAATAATAATAATAATAATAAGATCCACGGTCACTTTCATAATAATTACACTCCTTATGGCAACTTGAGAACTGTCATATTTCCCTGGCTCAGCCATAATCAAATTCTAGGCCTTTGTCCAGCTGTACTGGGCTAAGTTAACTACTCTGTTGGCCAGCAGGAGGATCAAAGGCCTCCCTACACAATACCACCATTAACACTGCTTGACATAGTTCCAAGGAAAATAAGTAGGGGGGGTGAAATACGCATATGTTAATTAAATCTTTACCCTGCACTTTGACTGGGAAAGCCCAAGCCACAGAAACAATGGAGGAAAGACAGACCTCTGGAGCCAAACACAGGAGGACAGACCTCTGGAGCCAAATACTCCCCTTTGAAGTATTGGTGGAAGGGATCAGGAAGCTGTGTCAATTGGGGGCAGAGCTGAGGCTACCATGGGAGGCCATAAATAGATCACTTGAAGTCAAATGTCCCAGAATGCTGTGCAGAGGAGTTGGAGCAGGGGTGGAGTGATACTGTGGCATTGAGCTAGAGATCCTAGCCCACGCCAGCTCCCCTGGACTGCTCTGCTTCATTGCCATGAGGCAGTCAAGTACTACAATAGGGAGCCTGGTTCCTAGTACAGAGAAGACTGCAGACGTATTACTTGGACTCACATCCTTCACAACAATTAACCCACTTTTTTACAACCATCTCAACCAATTTTTAGAAGTTGTGTTTTATCAACAATTGGACAATAAAATTCATGAAATAGTTTTAGGCCCAAATCTGCTAACGTTTTGCATTGTGGGACCACAACTTTTTTGGTCACTATGCATAAGTACTGCAGGATTTAGAAAGCCACATAAAGCACGTCATGGAGGCATTACATTGGTGGAGCATGGGTGTTCTCAATCATGCACCCATGAATTTTGATACACACCAAATTAACTAAAGTCTGTAAACCTGGGTTTGTGCTAACACTGTGCGCCTACCCAAGGCTGGTAAAAGAAGGAGCAATATCTTAATTTCTCTACTTTACTTGCTTATTACATCGATTCTGCGGCACACATACAAAGACATATATGTCTCTAAGCACAAAACCTATCCTGCCAACAATGCTTGCACCCTTGCAGCATGGCGCAAGGGTGCCTGCATTTGTGGTAGGCAGCCACAAGTGTGCCGGTGCAGGGAGAGAGCGGAATAGCACAATATAGTTGGAAAAAAATGGCACAGTTCAGTTCTCTCTTGTTCACATACCACAGCAAAGCAACTTGCCTTACTCCGCTGTGTTGCATGAACTGTAAATATATATAGCCTCTGGTGCTATTTGACCATATGTTGAAACTCTGCACATGTGTGTGCACCTGCAAATGTGTGTGAACACAATTGAGTGGGTATGAGTACCCGCCCTTCTTAGATCACTGACCCTATCATAATTTTGGTAATTGGTGACATATTTGGGGAATCCAGGACATGGTGATGTTCATCCTTTGTATTGCTAGTTCTGACGTAATGGTGGTAATTTGTGCTATATTTAGCAGATCAATGGATGCCAATGCTCAGTGCCTACTGTTAATTGTGTTCTGATCCTTGCATAAAACTGGGAATTCTATTAATATTTTATGCCCAAAGCATTATGTTCGTGATTATTAGCAAATGCCGGGCATAGATCATAAGGTAATTTCCATCTACATGTAATACTTGAGCTGCCAAACCTTTGATAATCATTGGCATACTGTGGGCATTTATGGCATTGTCACATCCACCAGTAGTGTAATTCGGGGGCCTGTAATAACTATGGTCATTCCAGTCATACTGAGGACGTGCCTGGCATGCCGGTCCCATTCCATGAGTAATTTGGCCTAATGCATAATAGCTGTACATTCTGCCGTCCATGCCATGCTGGTATAATGCTGAGCCAGAAATAATGGTGGTAATTGCTTGCCTGTTCTCGACATCCATGGTGTGCTAATACCCACTTCTAGTATAATGCTGACCCTGACATAATAATGGTAATTCATAGCATGTTACTGGTTGGGAAAGTTAGATTCTGCGGTGTGTGACGTTTTTATGTCATGCTAATGATTTTTATAGTGTGTATGCTTTGGTAACTACGTTGGTACCGATCTCTTTTGCTTTAATTTGAACTTTGTCCCTCACAGCAGTGCTTCGCTCTGATTGGGCTGTTTTACCCAATCAATGACGAGCCTGGGAGGAGCCAGTTGAGCCCCAAGGTACTTCTTGCACGCCGCAGCGCGGACGCGCTGTTGGGAAAGTTAGATTCTGCGGTGTGTGACGTTTTTATGTCATGCTAATTATTTTTATAGTGTGTATGCTTTGGTAACTACGCTGGTACTGATCTCTTTTGCTTAGGAGGAGCCAGTTGAGCCCCCCAGTGCGGACGTGCCGCTGGCGCTCCATAGGCACGCCAAAGACAAGCCCGTCTGCACCCTTCTGTGCCTGGATGTCGCCAGGAGCGAGGTACTCTGCCTCTAGGCCCTCCCTCAGGCTGGTCTACTCGCAGGAGGCTCTCCTTGCTCTTAGCCATTGTGCCACTCCCTGTAGGAAACATAGCAGGTCTCCAGTAGAATGCCCTCTCCAATGCAATTTTTGCCAGTTTAAGACAAGTAGTGGTCCTCCCACTTCGGTACCTCCCCCCACAAGATGGAATATAAAATCTTCTGCCTAAAGTGTTGTTCTCTGGTCAAACATTATGCAGAGGTATTTGATTTATTACAAGAGCTGACCCCTGTTCTAACAGAGACCTGGCTTACCCATGACTCCGCTGCAATACCGGCTCTGTCCCTCCCTCCAGGATATGCTTTGAAATACCTTAATAGACTGGAAGGTAGGGGCGGGGGCATAGCAGCTATCTATAAGGAATCCTACAATTGCAGTTTTACCCCGACAATATCTGAGACTGTGAAAACGCTCTTTTTAAAATCACTCTTTTTGATAACTTTACATTCTCAGGGCTGTTAATCTACCACCGCCAGGTCATTCCAAGGTATTCAGAGAAGCTCTGAAGTCCGCGGTCACCACTTTGGCAATAAAAACAGCCAATTTCAATATTGTAGGTGATCTTAACCTTCATTTGGAATCGAAACCACATGCCGATATTAATAATTCTTAGGAGACATGGTAGCATGTCAATTGACTCAATCTGTTTTTAGGGGCCACGCACCTGGCTGGGCACCTCTTGGACCCTGTCTTCTCTAATCTTCCTTCTCTAAACGTCCAGGCTCCTCTTCCAATGACTTCCACCGACCAATTTCTTATTCCTATATCTTTTAGTCTTGAAGGTTCTAAATCTCAGCCCCATCATACTCTTTCGATTAAACACCCTTGGCACAAGCTTGATTCTAAAAAATCTTGTGAAGTCCTCTGCACTCAGAGCCCTAAATTTTCTCCCAAAATGGAGGCAGCCATTAGCTCCTTCCAGGGCTGGATCACTCAATCGCTAGACAGGCATATTCCTGATAAACCGACTCATTCTAAAAGACCTCAGGCCAGTCTCTGGCTTGATGAGATCCTGACCCTAGCTATAAAAAATTGTAAGGTCCTAGAACGAGCCTGGAGATGCTCCTATGAGCCTGCAGCCAAAACACACTACAGAGCCGCCATTAAGGCTTATCATAAACAGATTTGTAAGGCAAGGGCCGCACACTTTGCGAACAAAATAAAAATAGCAGCAAACCTACTAAAACTATTTTTTCTCTTCTAAAGGGTATGATGAAACCCTCATTAGCAGCAGAGCACATTATATCCACCAATGCTCAATGTGAGGAACTGGCCAAGTATTTCATTGGGAACGTAGAGCGTATTTACAGCAACTTCGGCCCAGATAGTAAGGATCCATACCTACACTTGGTGCGGTCCCCAAGACACCCCTCCCCATGCCTTCTTTCCTTCCCCCTTAGATCCTCTGAGGATCTTCTAACTATATTTAACAAGGTAAAGTCGGGTTCCCCTGATGATCCTCTCAAACCTGACTTATTCCTAAAACTTTCAGGACTGTCTGCTTCCTGGTTGTCTGGAACTGATAAATCTGTCTTTGTCGTCAGCCTCAGTTCCGGTATTGTGGAAACATGCAAAGGTTATTCCGCTGTTAAAAAAAACAGCTTTGGATGCATCTAAGCCTGAAAATGTTCACCCTATTTCTCTGTTCCGGTTCCTTGCGAAAATTACTGAATCGCATATCAACGCTATTCTAACTGAGTTTCTGGAATCCAACTCCATTCTGGATCCTTCCCAGAATGGTTTTAGACCCCAGCATAGCACGGAATCTGCTCTGTTGGCGGTCACAGAGCTCCTTCGTGTCTGACTTGATGAGGGCAGATCTTCTGCTCTGATCTTGCTCAAACTGAGTGCAGCATTCAACACTGTTTCTCATAAGATCCTGCTGCACCGGTTGCGGGAGATTGGTGTCGGTGGTAAAGCTCTCTCCTGGTTCACCTCCTTTCTATCTGACAGATCCTTCCAAGTTATCTCCCCGCCCTACCAATCCCAGACTCAGCTGATACGCCATGGGGTTCCCCAGGGCTCTGCATTGAGTCCTACTCTGTTTAATATTTATATCTTTCCACTAGCGTTCGTTGCAAAATCGCATAACATTACCCTGATATCCTATGCTAACAATACGCAGCTGGTGTTCTCTTTTTCCAACAACTCTTATGCAGAACTCTGCTAAACTTCAAGAAGACTTGGTTGCCATCTCTGAGTGGATGGCGGCCAATTGCCTTCAGTTAAATTCGAA
Source organism: Calotriton arnoldi (assembly GCA_963921515.1). Classification (NCBI taxonomy): domain Eukaryota; kingdom Metazoa; phylum Chordata; class Amphibia; order Caudata; family Salamandridae; genus Calotriton; species Calotriton arnoldi. The sequence continues at coordinate 513,306 of CAWUFW010012429.1, read as the reverse complement.
TAAATCTGAAATTCTTCTCCTGGGGAGAGATACTCACCTATGGGGCAACCACTGGTGACCTTCATCGCTAGGACTACCCCGCAGCCTAAAACAGCTGTGAAGAACTTGGGAGTCTGGGTAGACAGTGCCCTGTCCTTTGAAGATCAGGCAAAATCAGTAGCAGGCATTTGCTTTGGACTCTTATGAGGCCTGAAACCCATTCTGGGACTCTGACTCTCATTCGCGTCAGATGATCATCCAGTCCACCATACTGTCTAGGCTAGATTACTGTAATGCGCTGCTCCTTGGGACTAATAAGACGGTGATTAAAAGACTCCAGCTAGCCCAGAATGCTGCAGTACGACTTCTCTTCACCGTTCCGAGGCGCTGTTCCATTTTTGGTTTTATCAGTGTCTGCATTGGCTTCCAGTGGAGCAAAGAATTTGCTTTAAGACCCTATGTATCTCCCACAAAATTTGCACGGGCTCCGGACCTGCCATCTTTGCTAACTTGTTCTGCCCCTATGTCCCTTCTCATGCTTTGCGCTCGGCGGAGCTCCATCTAGCCTACATGCCCCAGTTGAGAAGAACAAGAGCAGGAGGTCGCTCCCACTCTTTGGGATACTCTTCCTCTATCTATCAGGTGCATTCAGGAACACTGGGCCTTCAGAAGGGCTGTGAAGACCTGGTTATTTTCTGTCTAATCTTTTTCTCCCCTGCCGGTCTTGCCTTTTCTCAATCTAGCGATGGGACGCCCCGTTGCTGGGGCAGCCATGCGCTTTACAAATACTCTAACATAAATACTCTAACATAGGTTAAGATGGTGATCCTTAGGCATTCAAGTCAGAATCTGCCATGTGTGTCAGTAATACACATGAGAACTTGATGAAAATGGCTAATTAGTGTTTAAGCACCAGGTGTATTAATTACAAACGAGAAGCTGCTATTTTACAGCAAACGTTGGGCCCAATTCACAAAGGTAAACTGAGACTAAAGTCGAACTTTACGACTTTCGGTATTCAGAAAGGGCATTTACAAATAGTGAAGTAAGGCTTTTGTCTCAGTTTAAATTAAGTTTTGTCTCAGTTAGACTTAAGACCAAAACTTAAGTTAAACCGAGACAAATGTCTAACTTTACTCCTCGTAAATGCCCTTTGTGAATACTGAAAGTCGGAAAGTTAGACTTTGGTCTCAGTTTACCTTTGTGAATTGGGCCCATTGATTTTATCATTAATGCTGTACATTTGTTTTGAGGAATTTAGTTCATTTTTCCAAATTAAAAAGCTTGTATGTAATTGCAAAATATGGGTATTCTGATAAATTGACAATCTGGCATTTTGGGACAAAATAATTAGGGCCTGATTACGATGGCAGACAGACTTAAGTCCGTCCGCCATCGTCTCGGGGATTGGGACCGGCCGCCTATATGGCGGCGGTCCCACACATGAAATTATAATGCGACCGCCACTGTGGCGGTCGCATTGTGCATGTTTAACATTGCGGTGGGTGCTGCTGGCTGCAGCACCCGCCGCAATGGTAAAAATGCATGTTGTGCATTTCCCTGCACTATGTGGCAGGCACCACGCAGTGCCTGCCATCTGGTGCGGGGAACTGTAGGGTGGTACCATAGGTGCACCCCAAGTGCACATTCCACAAGCCCCTGCACAAGGGGCCCCAAAGTACTTCCCTGCCAGCCTTTCAATGGCGGTTGAACCGCCATAAACAGACTGGCGGGGATGCAGTATCCAAATCTGGCGGGCGGTGCCTGCTAGGCACAACCACCATTTTGTGGATCTGGGGTGGGTGCGACAGGCAATCATAACGATTGCCTCTGTCAGACCCGTGATGGACGGGCTTTCCGCCCACCAGGCATACCGCCCACCATCCAGATCTGGCAGGCGGTAAGTGGCCGCACGATGGCGGTGGATCCACCACCGGCAGGCTGCCGGTGGCGGGTTCACCGCCATCATTATCACCCCCTTTGTTTTAACATTTGTATTTACAGCTGATATTTGATTGATAATTATGATTCTTTAATCTCCATACAGTATTGCTTTATACAGACTGATATTAGGAGCTTTGTTGTCCCTTTTCTTCACCATGCCCTTTCTGATGAAATTCTCAGTTATTACTTATGATTGAGAATCTACTTGGAATGGCAGTACTGAAAAAGGAACTAAGGTGAAATGTTCAAGTGCAGGTAAATGGTATGAAAAATGATTGATATGAGAAAGTGAATTATTATGTGGGGGGGGTGCCCACCCACTTAATAGGACACTGTCTTATTAGGTTAGGTTGTAACTTAGTTCACCGAGAAACCTTCACTTAACCCCTGCTAGGTGAATGTCTGAATATTGTGCATAAAAATAACGGGGTTTGTGAAGTGATACCCCAATTACAAATAGGACTCGATGGTCCCTACCATTTTGTTACCAAGCCACCAGGAACACCTAGGGGTCTGATGTATGCAGTTTCCATTTGCAACAAGTGGAAACAAATGAGCACCGACTTTTTGAAAAAAGGAAAAGAATTTTGCAAACTGAGATATGTACTAGTAGTTTCGTTCACAACAGTCAGAATATTAGAGGGTCAGAATCTGACCTACATCAATATTCATGAGATAGGTCGCATTTTGCGAATCACCATGACTGGATGCCATCATTGGTATGCTAGGGTCAGCAGACCATCATGCCTGTGATTGTATTTATATAAAGTATACTTTTTCTAAATACAACCCATTTTCCATAGAGGACACACAGACCACTACCTACTGCCCAACAAAAAATGTTTACATTATCAAATGGGAAGTGGGTCCAAGAGGACCCCTTCCTTTTTCAAATGTGTTCCCACTGCAACACGGGAGCTGGTAAGTTTTCAAGGTATTACGATGCAAAACATTGATATGACACATAACAAATCGCTGTTTGATGGGAAGCCATAAACATACCACTTACAAATAGCAATGACTTTCTGCGTTAATTTTTCAGTTCGGTAAAGTTACTGAATCGCAACATGGTTTTAGTAGATTATAAAAAGCCATTTTGTTGTCACAACCCCAGTGATTTTACAAATCGCTTGCTTTGCGACCACATCAGGCCCCAAGTTTTCAAAATCAATGCTTTTTTCTACATTTATCTTTTGTTATTTTACACACTATATTCATGTGGCAATGTTCCTTTCTTAGAGGGTAAGTATACAATCTGGACTCTCCAGAAAAAGGCAGAGTGAAGAAGATTAACTCAATTCCAGAGATTCAGAATAATCATAGACTCTGGGTTGTTATGAGGATTTCTTTTACATTTTTAATACTATCTACATGGTTAGATATCATAAACTGATCATAAAGATCAGTTTCAGGTAATAAATCTATTAATAACCACTTTCCTTCACATCTGAAGTGCAGCTCTTGCACAGAACCCCTGCCCCTAAAATTGTCCCTGAGATCTCAGTAATACAGCCTTTCATCCCCATATCCTTATCCCATAAAAAACGACGTCTGGAACACTGAACATTCAAATGTTTGTAATATTGTCTTCTCTTGAATTCTTTTTAAGTAGATGTGTCATCCTCATTTAGAGATGTCCCCCTGCCATGACCTGCGGACATCTCTAATCACTGGTAGGAACCACCATCATAATGGTTCTTGTCAAGGTGTTAAAGGTTTGATGGATGCCTCTTTCAAATGTGATGGCCACCCATCAAACTTTTAATAAGTTTTACCTTTTTCTAAAAACAAAATCCCAAAGCAGGATTTTGTTTTAAAAAAAGCAAAAACTAGTGACAACATAGGGTTTGCATCGTATGGTGTTGGGGGAATTCTTATTTCTTTTTTTTACTGTCCCTGATGAACAGCAAAGGAATTCACATAATAACATCCAATCTACATCGTGTGGATGTTGTCATTGTAAACCTCCAAAAACCTCTACTTCGTCAGGCTGTCAGAAGGGTATGTCAGTGATGGAGCTGGAGTAGGCTCTTTCGCTGACATACTTAAGGTTTCCCTGACTGTATAGCACACAGGCAGACTGAGGTTTTGGCGGAGAGGTTCATCTGTCACAGTTGCGATGGAGTACCCTCTCTGCAAATCTCTACACCAGGCCCTTAGTTCCCTCCTATCCGAAATTGGGTTATTAATCTGGAACTGGGGATGCTTACCAACTTAATAACTCAAGAGAAACGGTGCTTTACCCTTGGTGGCCATAGCACAAGCAGCAAGCAATTTCAAACCAATTTAGACATTTAGACAAGTTATTGAGTATAACGACACCAGAATATGATATGGGTATCTGACATCTGAGTTTTTAAAGTTGGTAGGTAAAAAGTACCTAGAATAAGTAATAAAACCAAAGAATAGTAACAGTTCACAGTTAACTATGACCAAAGCAAAGTTTCAGGCTAACCATGATCAAACAGAGGTCAGAAACACCAGGAAGGTCACACCTGTATTAGTTTTTGCATTAGAACTTAAGAGCTTATTTAAAATTTGGCATATGTGGATGAATCGTCAGAAATTGGTGGTTCATCACTCCACTGTTGTAAAATAAGATCCTATATATTTAGATTTGGGTGGTATGATAAACAAACATTCATTGTCCATCGCTGCCTCTTCCACCTCTTACGTCAGCGGATTTGAAGATGAAAACTGATGGACATTCCATTGATATCCTAGTGCTCCATTCACTGTATTTAGAGTTCATTGTCCTATGGCCGATCAATGGAGGGAAATACTCTTCTCCCGTTACCAAGGAAAAAACATACAAATAAGGAAACTCCGCACACACTCACTCCACAATCAACACAGACAGCATACTGAGAGCACTCTGAATCTATATGTAAGAGGTTATGGGCCAAATGGCTACTGCAAAGCAGATTCTAAATTAAGTCTACAATATAATCAGTAATAAAGCTTCTTTTTTTTAAAAATAGTAATGATGAAATATATAAACTTATGGATTCAGCTAAACAATATTTTAAAAGTCATACGTCACACATATGTGAACGGAACAATTTCATATGCATAATCACTTTTCAAAATTATGGATAGCTTTAACTGTAAAAATCAAAATATATACAAATATTACACTTTTAAAAATATGTAAAGGGACAGAAAATATCCATTCATGTAATGTAGCCTATTTTTTCAATCATATTTTCACTTGCTAAACAGATAAATAAATCTAATCTTTCAAATCAAATCATGTTACATAAATAATCATGATTGTGCCTTCAAATTACATATGATAACCAGAAGGCCTGCCATTATATGGTAGAGGTATGTTTGGCTAGAACACTTCAAGTTTCAAAATTCATCACATTAGTGGGTAATAGGTTAGGAATTTCAAAAGTTGAAAAAATGTTTTTAGTTCACCTTACAATCAAATAGTTATTGAATAGATCACATTCCTTCACAAACACAGCTCTAACTTCCGAACAATTTACACCATTTATTTTATAAATATACAACATAAATACATCCCATACTTGGGGCGGGGGAATAGAAAGAAAGTATTTAAATGGAGGTAAAATAAAGTACTCGTTCAAAGGGTTGCCTCACCATTTCTAATTATTGCCCCCTCCCCAATTCAGAAACCTTGCACAATTTATTTTGGAATGCCAGACACCTCAGGAGACAGGGAAGGGGTGGAATGGGGATTGATGGGATTTGTAAAGGTGGTGGCATGGGGGAAAGAAAAGGGAAGTCAGGACTTTGACAATAGTGGATAATGGAGATGGTAGTGGCGCTCCTTGTTTCTGAGATGGCAATATCTCACATTGGCACTCTGCGTTGGGCAGCCTACGTAAAATGCACATTCTCCAAGATTTGGACCATACGGTCCATCTTCTGGACCAAATGTAGGATACTGAACACTGCAATCTGGCCAGCAAGAAGGCCCTTCATACCTTGTAATACATCCTCAGAAGTAAGGAGTGTAGGTGTTGGAGCAAGGGGAGAAGTGCCCGGGATAAAGGAGCACCAAGTCCAATACCTCCTGGCTGAGCGCGGGCTTTCACCAGGGTTTGCTGGAGTAAGGACTGTGGTGGTAATGACTGCTCTGGATGAAGATGGCACAGACTTTGCTGCCACCACAATGGGATATTCAGTATCAGGAGACACATCTTCCAACTCAGTGTTGGATTCTGATCCTGAGGTGTCTTCCATTAACAGCTCCCACACCCACTGTGCCACTGGCCCTAGTATGCAGCTTTCATCTCCTTCAAACTCCAGTGGCTTCTTCAACACTTTCTCAGATGTTAGGCCCATTTATCCCTCAGAATGTATTTATTTTCTCCACCTGCATGACTACCTACTGGAAAATCTTATATTCTCTGCCTGCATCCCCGAAGTCACCAGATGGATGAAAACAAACTGCCTGAAGCTCAACTTAGACAAGATGGAAGTATTAATGTTCAGCAAAGACACCTCGTCTGGGACTCCACGTTGTGGCTTGCCAAAGTCGTATCAACATCTCTTCCAGCAACCTATGCAAGGAACCTCAGAATAGTAATCGACAACCAACTCACTATGACTGGCCATGTGAACACTCAAGATCTTTAAAAGGTTCCCCACCAACACTTGCAGAACCATCACCCAACTCCTCATCAACAGCAAGCTGGACTACAGAAATACACTATATGCCATACTCAACCCTGCACTGAAGGCACCCTCCACCTGAAAGGTCTCTGCTGGCTCACAAGCCACAAACAAGCATTATTTAAACTCATAACGCACACAAACAAAGCCTTACACAAATTAGTCCCACGTACCTCGTCAACAGCATAAACTTCCACAAACCTTCCAGACACCTCCCCACAGCCAGTCTCCTACTTGCACACACTGCCCGCATATGCAGAACCAGATTCAACAGTTGTGCCTTCTCCTATCTAGATCCTAAAGCCTGGAAGAACCTACCCCAGCAAAGTAGAGCAGCCTTCTCAAATCATGAATTTTGCAATTCTTCACCTAGTCCCTGCCCTAGCTCGGACTATATAGCTTCCGCTTCAGTGCAAGGATATCCTCCTGGTATCACATAACCTAACAGAACAGAACTTAGCATAACATACCATAACGTAATATAAGATAACATAACATGACAAATAACATAACATAACTGTTGGAAATTGGGTTACTGGTTGAGGGGATGAAACCCTACTCAAGCAAAAAACATAATTTCAGTCAGGGTGAAGTCACAAGCAACCCCAAATTAACCTGTGCTTTACCCTCTGGTAGCTTGTCACAAAAGCAGTCAGGATTAACTTAGAGGCACTGTGCAAAGTACTTATGCAGCACATCAAACAGTAATGAAATGAAAATACAACACATGAAAAATCCCACACCAATTTAGAAAAATAGGGTATCATTTTTAATAAATTATTTGAGATCAAAACAACAAAATTCCAACCAGTAGAACCAGAGATATGCAATTTTAATAATTTAAGTTAAGAAGCACTTTTTAACTTTTTATTTACTGTGGTTATCTGGCTGCACTGGACCAGGACAAATTCACAAGTTCAGGCTGACCGTGATGAGTGTGGACCGGAGGCAGAGCCCGAGTTAGGCCCACTGCACAAAGTACCTTAAATCCTGTTTGCGGAGTATTGCAAGATCACACATTGAGGATGCGTCGTGCAGTGGTGGTTCCGAGGAGCTGTAGGGTTGCAATGCAGAGCCCTGAGTCATCATTGAGGATGCCGTGGATTAGGGGTTTGAAATGCAAATTCCTGTGCCTAAGATGCATCGAGCACCAGCGGTGCCAAAGAAGCTGCTGGGCTGGGTGCAAAGTCCTACCTCTTTATTGAGAATGTCATTGACGAGGGGCTTGTGACGTGAAGGCCTGCATCAAGCATGCGTCACAAAGCATTGACTCTAAGGACGGTGTGGGCTGCGATTCAAGGTCCAGTGTTGGAGATTAATCAAACTGTGGCGGTTATGAAGTGAAGCTGTGAGAAGATGCGTCACGTTGCATCAGTCCTGCTTACAGGGCTAAAGCTGGGGTAGCAGAGCATCTTCATGCCCACATCCAAGGGTCCAGGACTAAGGTGGCACCACTTGGGGGTAGCAGTCAAAGCATACAGAGTCCAGGTGTCAGACTCAAGTTTGTTGGAGCCTTTTCTGTCTCTGAGGCTCTGATCAGAAAAAAGCTAACTAGCCCCTAGAGTCACTCTGGTGGTCCTGGGTTTAAGATGCAGGTCCAGGCCTTTCCACTCAGGCATCAGAGTAGCGGTCCTTCTTGCAGAGCAGCACAGCAGCCCTTCTGAGTCTTCCCCAGGTCCAGTAGTGTATTGAAGACTGAGTGTCCATGGGGGCAGAGCTTAACTGCGCTGGAAGATGGCCGCTCGCTAGAGAGGCTCCGCCATCAAAGCCCATACTACAACAATCATACACACGCCACTGGGCTGTCAACTCAACTGAATGCCCAAGACAGAGAATCCTGGCTGTGGTACACCCTATGGTTAAATTACTTTGCTGCCACTGGCCCTTGGGGGTTGATAAGGACTGGGGCAGGAGGAGGCCTGCAGGCATCGTAACGCAGCCTGTGCTGCGTGGCTGTGCCCCGGCCTTGCGCCACTGCTGGAGGGGTGGCAGTGTGCCGTGGTTTGAGCCTTCATTAACTGCACCTGTGCTGCCTGGCTCTACTCTGGCAGACTGAGGGTTCCGGGTGGGAGCCTGAGACTCTAATATGACTGTCTGGTATTGCGGCTGCCGATGGGGGCTGGGATATGGGATGCTGGACAGAACGGGGAAACGTCATTGGCGAGGTGAGGAGAAAAGACCTGTGCTCTTGGCAGCCACCATTGAGGCTGTTGGCTCGGGAGCTACCCGTGGCTGGAGGGGGCATGCGCTTGGACCCGGCTGAAAGAGGGAGACAGTCGCTGGTGTTCTGCACCTTGGGGGTTGGATCCCGTTAGGCTGGCCGGAGTAAGGTCCGCCCGATCAGGCTGAGGGAGGCCTTCTTGTGGCTGCTCTGTAGGGAGGTCAACCGGGACACTGTATTAATTGATATGCCACCACGGGCCCGATGTGGCCCTATTTGAAGCTAGTGTGCGATGATTTAATTAAATGTGCATCTAGTTTCAGACCTGTGCTGTTGCTCAGCTCCCTAGCCGCTAAAGACTGTGGTGTCCCTAACTGGTGTTCAAGATGAGGGCTGCTGCGGGAGCCTGTCTGGTCACAGTCTGAGAGCCCAGCATTGGAACTGATAGGATCACCATTAGAGACAGCGGCCTCAATACATTGTGAACATTTGCAACCCTCGCTGGAGTGTGGGTGCATGGGCTTCTGCCCAGGACTGGCCTGACAGACTGCATGGCACCCCTGTGGCCCCCATGCCACTGGTCGGCTGGGCTGGCTGCCAGCCTGCTCTGTGGCTCACCCCCCCCCCGGCAGCTAAAGACTGCAGCATCCCTGACTGGCACTCAAGGTAGGGGCCTGATATAGGATCCAGTCTGGTTGTGGTCTGGGAGCTCAGCTGTAAGACCAATACAATCACCATTGGAGACGGTGGCCTTAAGACATTGTGAATACTTGCAGCCCCCGCTGGGGTGCGGGTGCATTGGCTGATGAACCGTATGGCATCCCTGATGTCCCACACCCCCTGGCCAGTTAAGTTGCACACATCAAAAGAAATTGTACATGTCCATAGAAGAGACACATCAGAGGCTATCGTGGGTGCTCTGGGTTGTGTGTGGACCCTACTGCCATGCCTAGGATTCGAGCCTGCTCATGCCGTCTGGCTGGAGGAGGATGCCAGGGTGTGGCAGGCTCCAGACAACCTGCTGCTGAACACAGGCTGGCAAACCATCCAGCTCACCCAGCTCACCCTGACTTCTGCTGTTTTGTAACAAAACAACGATCTCAGGGTTGTGGCCAAGATGGCGATGGAGTGAGTCGCAGAACTCCGTATCACCGGCCCCGCCAAGGGGTTTCTGTCCCGCCACCCATGCATTGGAGGCTTCGCGGGGCATGGAACCATGGCGGAGACTTCCGTGACTGTCCTGGGATCTTCATGATGACACGGGCCAAGCGGATCCTCCGGAACTAGGTGGAGGTGAGAACAGCCCGGGCTGAGTGCTACTCTGGGCCTTGTTAGCGGTGGCCTCCGGTGGGCACGGTTTGCCCTGGCGCGGTGCGCGCTCCTCTCAACTCTACAAGCCAGAGGCAAAAGTAAAAGAACCACCGCCTCACAGCTTGTCGGCAGATGATTCAGTTAGGAAGTAAGGAGGTGCAGGAGAGAAGGAGAGCGCGAGAGAGGAGCAGAGGGGGACGTGGCACTAGCAGGCCTGGAGGTCAGAGGTCCTCGGGAGGCCTAGCTTGCAGCAGGCAAAGGCGTCCATTGCCCCTGGCCACTAGGGACACCCTCATGTGTGTGGGGAGGATGGCGAGGTGGGGTGCCAGCTCGTGGCCCACCCGAACGGAGACCTTCCCAAAGCAGTCCCAGTTATAGTGGCGCAGAGGACAGTGAGACACCCATAGCAGGGGCCATAGCAAGAACGGACCTGGAGAAGGCGGGCCTAATGAGGCCTGGTCAGAGTTGGGCCGGAGCGCTGGAGTCTCCCAGCTCCAGGTGATACCCCCGTGCGAGGGGAAGAGGAGCTGAGCAGCGGGACCCTGCCCCCTTGATTATAGAGAAAGCCAGCCGAACGGCGCCACACACTGGCCCATGACTAGCAGCCTTCAGCAGGGTCATTGCAGAGAATTGCGTCAGTCGAAGCGCAGGACATTGGCTCAAGACCTCTGCCACGGGATAAGAAGCCATAGCAGCGCAGAAGCAGGCAGCAGGGCCCGACAAGAGCCCTAACAGAGGAAACCGGGGGGACCATTAGTAGAGGGCTGGAGAAGGAGGAGAGGAGGCCACCATACACCTCGCAGTGAGTGGCACATCCGCAGAGGACATCAGCAGCAGGGCCCATAGAAGCTACAGAAGGCAGATAGAGGTGGCAACGTGGACAGAGGGGAGGGCTTCCGATTTCAGCCAGAGTGTGCCTGACACAGGGGACCGGCCCCCGGCAGCAGTTACGGAGAGAGAGGGCTACTGGACCAAGCACAGATAAACGCTTATGAATCCCTTCCTGTCACGACCTTCCTCCATGAAAAGAAGGTGGTCTACGGATAGGGTGATCCCTTCAGGATCATCTTTCGCTGGCAGGATCAGCTACACCAGATTTTCTCACTCTCAGCGGCTTGTGCATTGCTCCAGTTAGAGCTTCCTGAGGAGCCGAGACCGGGGCCCTCGGCGAGCAGTTCCGGGCGAGATAATGCGAGAGGTGGCAAAGGGTCCCCGCCAGGAAAGGGGGAGCGTGCCCAAACCAGGCAACCATGGCATCTGAAAGGAGGGCTCTGCTCAACAAGCTGGTGGAGGACACTTCTTCCAATGACCCTGCATGAAGTGAACTTGTTTAAGACATAGTAGGGCGGCGGGGGCCAGAGACGGAGAGACGGGGAAAATTTGGGGGCTTGGTCGCTCATCTACACGGAGTTTTCACCACTGGTAGAGGGATGGGCATCTTGCTTTCCTCTCCAAACCAGGGACAATGGTTATGTTTGACTTTAGTTAATGTTTGGGGGTATGTTCCAGGGTGCCCAATAGAGAAATGCACATCAATGGTTGACTCACAGAGGTTTATTCGGCTACATGGGGAGCTTGGGATGAGACGGAGAGAGACAGGACATAGCGAGGGCAGGCGCGTCTGCGAGGGGACCCACATGTGGCACCACTAGCAAAGAGTCTTAGGGGCAGATGTATCAAGGATTGCATTTGCGATTCCTTAATAGCGAATTTTAGCGAATTGCTATTAAGGAATCGCAAAATGCTATGTATGTAGGAATCGCAATAATAATTGCAATTCCTTAATATTCCTTAATTTCGAATTGCAAATTGCGATTCGCAATTAAGGAATACCTTCCCATTCATTCCTATGGGCGTAGAGGCCCATAGGAATGAATGGGAAGACATTCTCAATTTGCGAATCGCAATTAGAGAATCGCAAATTGAGAATGCAATTTCAAGGGTGCCAGGGTGTCCTTTTGACACCCTGTTGCACCCCTGAAATATGTATGTGTGCACATGTGGCGCACATACACCCCCTAAGGGCATGTATGTGCGCCACATGGCACTTTGAAAAATGCTAAAAAGTGCATTTTTCAAAGAAATAGCATATTACCACCAACTTGAAGTTGGTGGTAATTTGCGATTCCTTAAGGCCAAATTGCACTTTTTTGGTGCTTCTTACATTGGATTTAAGGAATCGCAATTTGCGATTCCTTAAATGCAATCGCAAAATAGGGAATCGCAGATTTTGCGACTCCTTATTTTGCGAGGCAGTTTTGCCTTAATACATACCACTAAGCAAGATTGCGTTCGCAAACGCCGAAATTCGGCGAATTTCGGCGTTTGCGAACACAATTTTGCTTGATACATCTGGCCCTTAGTGTATTAACCCTAAATGTCAAGGGCCTCAACAACTCAGTTAAAAGGAGGGCAATCCTCGCGTACTTGGAGCAATCGAGGGCAGATGTCTGCCTCCTTCAAGAAACACATTTGGTTCTGGGGGATTGGCCGAAACTGAAATCCAGGGCCTTCCCACAGCAATTTTTCTCCTCACTAACAAACAAAAGAGCTGGGGTGGCATTATTGTTCTCTCGTTCCTTTAAAAGAAGAGTGGAAGAGAAGGTAGATGAAATTAAGGGGCGCTTATTAGGATACCGGTTCGCATAGGTCCCCTCTCTATTGTCTTGTGTTCGATCTATGTTCCTAACGAGGGACAGGAACAATTCATCCAAGAAGCCACAGCAGAAATCATCACTACACAAGATAGATGGGTGGTACTAGGGGGAGACCTCAGCCTAGTTTTTAATAACGAATTGGATAGATCGATCTTGAGACAGGGAGTGTCTGAGGAGATCAGTGCTGGGGGGGCCTTAGACTGGAGGAGTTAGGATTACTAGATATCTGGCGTCATCAACATCCACATTTGCAGGACTACACGTTCCACCCACACGTACACAAATCATATGCTAGGTTGGATTATTTCCTAGGTACCCGGGAAATCTTAGCTGCAACACAGTCGATAGCAGTAGAACCCCGTTCATTATCTGACCACTCAGCAGTTACACTAGACCTTACCCGACCCCTCCACGAACACAGGCAGCGATCCTGGCGATTGCGAGAAACATTGCTCCGGAGACAGGAAGTAATAACTCAAATGCATAGCTTGATTAAGGGATATATGTAGATCAATGATTCCCTTGAGGTCTCAGTCTCAATGATATGGGATGCATTGAAAACCGTAGTAAGAGGGGAATTGATCGTTATCTCTGCGGATGACAATAAGGAACGGAGGGACAAGCGTGAAAAGCTACAGCACTAAATGCACGAACTAGAGAGAATACACAATCGCACTGGAGCGCCAAGGGCCAGAGGTATCAAGCTATTTTGCGTTCGCAAATGGTGCAAATCGCAAAATTTGGCCGTTTGCGAACGCAAAATGGCCTAATCCATGGTATGAAAGCTTTCGCAATTGCAAAACTGGTAATCGCAAAAAATGTGAATCCCAATTTTGCGAATCCCGATTTTGCAAATCCCAAATTGCGAATTCACAGTTTGGGAATCCCAAATTGTTCCTGGATCTCCGCTGGCTCACCCTGTGGCGCAGGTTCATCTGTGAATATAACAAAACTACTTATTGTGTGTCCTGCTTTGTTATTTGAAAATTAAATGTACTTGAGTTGGTATACCTAAATGGTGTGTTTTAATTAGTTATTTACTGGTGGGTCTCAACTGCGGATATGTTTCTCAGTATCATTGTTTTACTATCTTATGTGTCTGACTGCATCTCCCATGATGCATTGCTGGGTGGTAACAAAAATGTGGACTGGAGTGGCAATCTAACTTTTTCAATATGTTATTTCTAAATGTTTTTTTGTGTGAGTAATGGGGCAGGTATATTTTAGCATGCATCCTACCTTGGCTGGTGTTGGTTGTGGCTGAGCTGTCGATGTCTGCTATGCCACTGATGGATTCAGGCTGTAGGGTGGACTCCACCAGGTCCGTAAGGGGGGTGGACACTGGTTGTGTTGATGTTCCTCCACCGGTCTTCTTGGCGTCTGCAAGCCTGCTTGCCACCTTCTCCTTTGCCCTTGAGCGCAAGTCGTACCAGCACTTGCGTAGGTCTTCTATGGAGCGCTGTGTGACCCCTATGTCAGTTACTTTGGCTTGGATGTCCAGCCAGATCTTCCTCTTCTCTGATTCGGGGATTTGTAGGGATATTTTTCCAAACAGTTGCTCATGGCTCTTCACCATTTCCTCTATTAGGACATCCAATTCTTTTTCACTAAACTTTTGTTTTCTTTTGTGTCCTGCAGCCTCCTTTGCCTTCTCCTGTGAAGTCATGATGTGTATTTGTGCCTGTCTCTGCACTCTCGATGTTTTCCTGAGTGGTGTGCTCCTGCTCTCAGACTCCTACACAGCCTCAGGCACTCAGAAACAGCATGGGGAAACACACTTCCTGGTTGTGATGTCATCAAACTGCATCGGAATAGCAGATTCGCTATTTTGCGATTTTTTCTTTTTTTAAATTTTTTTATTTTGCGAATTCGCTATTACAGAATCGCTAATTGGGAATCTGTAATTGCGAATGCGGATATTACCGAATCGCTATTTTTTAAAAAATTCCTGTATTGCATTTTGCTATTCCCAAATAGCGATTCGGTAAAAATCACGATTTGGGAATCGCAAAATGCTTTTTTGATACATCTGGCCCCTAGAGTCTGGCGCCCACTGCAGGCGGATCGAAAACAATTGGCGGGCTTAGATGGTGAAATATTTGCTCCTCTGCCTCAAACATGCATTCTATTTGGGGCGGGGGAACAAGTGCGGAAGATTGCTGGCAAATAAACTTAGGGGACAACGCCAGACTAATGCGGTCGATACGCTACTAGAAGAGTATGGGACAGTGGTTGAGGGGGAGGTAGCAGTGACAGAGAGGTTTCGATCCTTTTACAAGGAACTCTATGCAGCGCAGGACCTCCCGTCCCCGGCTATTTGGGAGTATCTAGAGGAGGCTAATGTGACACGCTTAACTGAGAGACAGGCGGAGGGACTGGAAGGCCCCATTAGAATCGAGGAAGTCATATCGGCAATTTCTAAACTCAAACCACATAAATCTCCAGGCCCGGATGTTTTTTTGGCTGGGTTTTATAAGGCTTTTTGCAACTTAGTAGCCCCTATCCTCACTAGAGTATTCAATACGATTACCAGCCCCGAAACACTACCCCCTTCGATGAAGGAGGCGATAGTCATGGTCATAGCAAAACCTAAGAAACATAAACGACCCATTTCTCTTTTGAACGTGGACGCAAAGCTGTTTACAGGGATATTGGCGTCTTGCCTTGCCTGACACATGCCTGGGTTAGTTGACGTGGACCAGTCTGGGTTTCTCCCAAGCAGACAGTGCGCAGATAATACAAAACGCATCCTCCATCTCATAGATAAAGCGACCCGCTCCCACAGAGAGGCGATGCTCCTCTTTATTGATGCCGAAAAGGCATTTGACCAGGAGCATTGGCCCTACTTGGAAGCAGTGCTGTTGAGATACGGGTTCAGGGAACGGTTCCGAACATGGATACTAAGTGGATACGGGGGACCAAGAGCCACGTTTAGGGTGAATGGCAGGGGTTCCAGGAGTTTTCCCATTGCTCGCTGTACGCGGCAGGGCTGTCCTCCATCCCCGCTGCTCTTCACTCTTTATAAGGAGTCATTTGCACAGTGGGTTCGAGACGACCCACGTATTACCGGTCGGAGATTTGGAGGAGAGGAGCATCTCATTACTTTGTATGCAGATGATGTAATAGTATCCCTACAGAATCCCCAAGAGGCCCTACTGAGGTTCCTGAGAGAGGTAGAAAGGTTTAGGGAGGTCTCAGGATTCAAGATTAACCTCGCCAAGTCACAGGCACTGAGCCTAACATTGACACAGGCCACAAGGGAAGCCCTTACACAATCCCTCCCCATTAGTTGGCAGCAGACTATATCCTACCAAGGAATACAACTCGCCTCAACCATATCTGAGGTAGTTGAGGTAAATTACAGACACTTGAACACGAAGGTCCAGATGGACCTAGCAAAATGGTGTCTCTACCCCCTGTCTTGGCTGGGCCGTATAGCGGCATTGAAGATGTTGGTCCTCCCCAGGGTGCTCTACATCTTTCTGACCTTGCCCTTATGGCCGCCGCCTGGATCGATTCGGACTCTACAGAGTGCCTTTAAAAAGTTTGTGTGGGCTGACCGACGCTCAAAAATGCGTCGGGAGCTTAGCTGGAGGACTCCAGCCGAGGGCGGCTTAGGCATCCTGTGTGTCCTCAGATATTTCAGGGTGGCACAGATTAGATGCATAGTAGAGTGGTCTCGCCCGGAGTTGCAAAAGAAATGGTTCTTTATGGACAGAGCATTGGCCGGCACATCGTTGTCGAAGGTTCCGTTCCTGGGCAGATCACATAGACCCCTAGTCTCCATCTATCAGCGGTCGCCTCACCCACCCTCTGAGCCTGGGATGCACTAGTTAAAACAAACGGCCTCTCGTCATTCCCCTCCCCCTTAACACCGATAGTGGTGAATCCATACTGCACCCCGGGACTAGGGGAAGCGACATTCTAAGAATGGCTTAGGCCAGGATGTAGGTCAGTGGACCATTTCTTTGATGAAGAGGGTCCTATCCCATTCAATACCCCGAGGTTAGACAACGACATCCCGGAGAGGGAAAGATTCCGCTATACACAGATCAGACATTGGGTGATGCAACCGGAGGTTGAAGAGGCAGCCCAACGGCCTCTGACGAAATTTGAGAAGTGGCTTCTATGTAAAGAGTCGGACCAACATTTGGTAACAGATTTGTATAAGCTCCTGTCGGAGGAGGTTTTGGAGGAGAAGTCTTTATCCCAGACGCGATGGGAATGGGAACTCAGAAGGGAGCTTTCCCCCCAGGAATGGAGGACATATACTACAGGGCGAGACACACAGCGGCTAATACCTCTAGCATAGAAACTGCAATCAAAATTGCTACGTATTGGTACTTCACGCTAGAGCGCCTCCATAAAAGGAATCCGACACAGAGCGAGCAGTGCTGGAAGTCTGGGGAAGCTACTGGGTCACTGCCACACATATTATGGGACTGCTCAAGATTAACTCATTTCTGGGAGGAAATCTTAGACGAGATTGACCTGCACTTTAACACGCAAATCCCCTGATTCCCAGCATACATAGTACTAGGTCTACCCTATCCATTGACATACCCACTTAAATCCGGGCGGGGCAGACATATGGCATTAGCGATTGGGGCGGCTCACCAAGTGATCTTGGTACTATGGGGCACCGATAGGATTCCGACCAAGTTGGGATGGTTACATCGCATCTGGCATCTGCTGGGAATGGAAAGATTATCTTCAACATTGAGAGATCAAGGGGATACCCTCAGAGGGGTCTGGTGTTCATTCATTACCCTATTATCCCAGGAATTCACAGAAGTTACCTGTCCTAATTACCTAAAATTATTGTGACTGACTGGAGAATAGAACAGTCTTGTTGATCATGTAGCCAATTCAGATACCTATAGTTTGCTGTTTAGTAGTGCATGGGCACCCAGGGGGTGGGAAGAATGGGTTGGGAAGGGCTGAGGGGTATGTTTTTTCTTGTTTTGTTTCCTTTTCCTCATAAGTTGCATAGATGGGTGACAAGGCGGAATGTTGATGCTAAGTCGGTTTATGGGTGAATTGCAATATCTTATATGCTGCAACAATAAAAAAAAAATTAAAACAAAAACAACTATCTCCCGCTCACTTGTTACATTGATAGTGCATCTGTCCTCATGTCGCATCCCTAAGCCATGAGGAAAGACAGCACCAAGCAATAGAAGCTCCAGTTTGAGAGCAGATGTCTCACCAGGCAGGTGGACCAAAAGACGCAATCTGAGACCTCCCCAGAGCGATCAGAAAAGGGACAATCAGCAAGACATTGACATTAAAGAGCTCCTGGTGGATGTGAAGACAGGTCTGAAGACTCTAGATACAAAACTCAACATCCTCACTTGCCACTTAAATCAAGTTAAACAAAGAGTAGACAAACACGTAAATAGACTGGACCACCTTGAGAAACGCGTATCCGATGCAGATGATGCACAGGCGGACTCTAAAGAACAACTATTGAGAAATGACAGGATCCTCAAAATAATAAAGGCAAAAAATGAAGACCTTGAAGTGTGTCTTTGGCTCATGGAGGTCACAGAATCTACAGCCATCTCCAAAATGGAAGATTATGTTGAAACGATGTTGCGTGAACTATTTGGGGATGAACTGTCCATGGTCTTTACAGCTCAACGTGCGCACAGCTCACTGGGACCACAGCCGCCCCGGGCACGCAGACTCGCCCCAAAGTCACGAGCCTCTTGAACTACCAGGACCGCGATGTGGTCTTGAGACTCGGGCGTGAACAGGTTTCAATTCAGTTTCAAGGAAACAGCTTGTCATTTTACATTGACTTTATGATATCGGTACAAACGGCCTGCCGAGAGTTCTTCCTCACCAAACAAATTCTTCAAAAAGCGGAAATTCCCTTTGCCTTAATCTACCTAGCCAAATTACAATTCAACTGGAAAGGCAAACAGCATTTCTTCCTAGACACTATGATAAATCTGCTCTGAAGTTTGCCAAGCACGACACCAGGGACCAGAGCTCGCCCTGGGACTCACCAAAAGCAGTCGACAATGTACTGACCGATAATGTTTGATAGCTTGATAGACTTTGATTTGGTTGTTGTGGCCCTGACTGGCCTGCTGGTTTCTTTCTAATGTTACTGAAGTTCATGTGTGAAAGTACCAATGGGACAATCATGTTTAGGTGCACCTTTATGAATATATTTTCAACATACTATGCTGAATGGAAATTACTTGGCAGATATTAACATGAAAAGGCCCTGTGACACTGCAGCTTGGCCACTCAACTGTATTAGGTGGGGGGGTTTGCCTGGTTACTCTCTGCTCCCAGGGATGATTGCCATTTATGTTATTAAATTGCGGGGGACTGGCTGGGAAGGGGACTGTGTGGGTATTTCTCAACCAGGTTTTTGGGTTGGAGTGGGTGTGGGGAGGGGGGAGATGCTGGGTTTACCTGTTTTCCATGATGTGTTTTGTTTTTAGTCCAGGGACTCAGTCACAATTCACTGATCATATATTTCCAGATTGTACAATACATGATAGATCACA
This sequence comes from Calotriton arnoldi, assembly GCA_963921515.1. Taxonomy (NCBI): domain Eukaryota; kingdom Metazoa; phylum Chordata; class Amphibia; order Caudata; family Salamandridae; genus Calotriton; species Calotriton arnoldi. Next base: position 494,080 of record CAWUFW010012429.1, on the reverse strand, counting down.
GGGGTGACACAGCCCCTGGTCAGTACCCTAGAGACACCATTACCACAACCATATGCATCACATGGAACACATGCAGCCTTAATGATCATAGGAAGGCACGTATGACCCACGCCAATCTCCTCAGTCACAGAATAGACATTTGCATCTTGCAAGTGAGTTTGACTGCCTCTGGGCTACGCTCCCGATGGTATGGCGAGGCACACACTTCCTCATATTCTAACTATGCCAGAGGAGTGGCTGTACTACTTCCCAAAGGGCTCCCTTGGCTGCTAACACAATCCCCCATAGATTGTGAAGGGCGATATGTTATTTAAACTGGGCTATTATAGCAACAACCAGTAACCTTCACCACTATTTACAGTCCAAACACTGATGATCCAGAGTTTTTCTCTGGCATATGAAGATTACCTACGAATCTCAGTCCACGAGCGCTAATCTGGGGGGTGTTTCAACGTTGCTCTGGATGAACCACTTGACCGAGCTGGAATCTCTTGACAGTCACATCCAAACGCAGCAAAGACACTAAATACAATAATTCAGGATAACTACCTACAAGACATCTGGCGTCATGCCCGTGTGACACTTCTGAAGGCACTTGCCTATCCACGCATCATAATGCCTGGTGCGGGATTCATTTCTAGGGACATCCAGTCATGGATGACTGAGGTGGCTCATTTCCTTTGCACTCTATTGGACCACGCCTCTGCCTTGTTGTAACTGCAACTACCCCAGGTACCCCCACGTGCATTCACTTGGCATTTGCCTCCCAATGCCTTGTGTCATGCGGTGTTCCAGGACGAAATTCGGGGCACCATTGTAGACTTCTTCGCTAACAACGTGGGGTCCATTAACTCGCCATCTACGCTATGGGAGGCCTTCAAGTTGATCATTCGTGGAGCATGGATATCTAAGCAAGAGGGACTCCTGAGGGCGATACAGGGCCGCTTCTCTCATCTCAAGGAAATCATTCGGGTGTGGGAGAAGGACTTTTTTTGCTCCAAAGACAACACCTCACTTGCCCACATTCGAGAAACGCTCTCTGAGTTTCATGAGAATGTGGATCGGGAAACTGTTACCTACACCGCGGCGCCCAGGCTCTGCATTACGGGGAGAGTGACTGCCCGAGGAAGACACTTGCTAGTATGCTTCACAGACCTAGAGCCTCTGCATACATGGTGGAACTCCTCGATCTGCAGTCCAATCCCATCTTTTCCCCATCAGACTTACTCCAAACAATGTTCTCTTTCTACTCCCGTTTTAGATACGGCCAGAACAGATATTGGACAGGTGGTGCTAACCATATATTTTGACACTATACAGCTAACATGGCTTGACCGAGCGGACCGGGCCTATATAGACACACCCATTACCATAGATGAGATAGAGCAGGTTATCAGGGGCTTGCCAGGGGACAAGGCACCTGGACTTAATGGTCTAACTATAGCATTCTACATGGAATTTTCCTCCTTACTGGTTCCACATGCATTAGTTATGTTCCAGGAATCCTTAGATGTTGGGACACTGCTACCCCCGCTAAAAGAAGCAGTAATAATAACACTCCTTAAATTGGATAAGCCAGGAAATCTATGCGACTCCTACGGGCCCCTCTCCTTAATAAACGTAGATAATAAAATCAATGCCAAGATATTGGCTACTCGCTTGCAGCCGCTACTACCCAAAATTGTTCACCCAGATCAATCAGGATTCATCCTAGGACACTCTACCCTGCATAATCTATGCACCATCTTTGCGCTCATGCACCACCTAGACCCCGGTAACCAGGGCCCTCTTAGATGCCACAAAAGCTTTTGATTCACTGGAATGGGTATACCTATTCCCCTTGTTAACACGCCTTGGTTTCATCTCACAATTCATCAGACAGATACAACTCCTTTATACTCTACCCACAGCTCGAGTCAGATTGAATGATTTAATCTCAGATCCTTTCCCTATCACACGAGGCACAAGACAGAGCTGCCCGTTGTCACCGCTCCTTTTCATGATAGCGATGGAGCCGCTGGCAGCAAGGCTCCGACATTGCAAGTTGTACAGGGGCATCAGCTTTACCACCAGAGGACTGGTGGTCTCGATGTACGCCGATGATATTACACTCTACATGCACAACCTGCAAGAGAATCTAGCACCCCTGGTGTGCGAGGTGGTGAGATTTGGCAGATACTCAGGAATACAAATTAACTGGGCCAAATCAATCTTATTTCCCCTCACGGACGCTGCCTTTCCAAACGGAATACCCCCTCAAATGGGCCACCGACCTGGTTTGGTACTGAGGCATCTGGCTAAGCTGAGATCCTGAAGAACTGTGGCAAGTTAATTATGGCCGAGCTGTTGATCGTCTGGAGGACAGAATTCCTGTATGATCCAAACTGCCGCTGTCCCTGGCGGATCCCATTGCAATAGGCAAGATGATAGTTCCCCCTAAATTTTTATACCTGCTCCTTAATGTGTCCCTTCCATTGACTGCACAATTTTGTAAGAGCTCTGTCGCTAGCTCAGGGTGGTTTGGGGCACCTGATATGAAGCTTTATGCCCAAGCATAATTTATGCATTACTGGCTTCACCCAAATCCATTCCAGCCACACACAGCCATAGAGCTGGATCGTGCATCCCCATGTCCTTTGAATACGGCACTATATGTGCCTCCTAGATCATCGAGAGCTGAAACAGACAGAGTTACGTGCATGCGCTGGACATGGGAGGGATTATGTAGGCATGCAAAGCTAATGTGTTTGTTCGCCCCCTTTATTTCTATTGCCAACATCCCCCAAATTCCTCCACTCCAGGACAGGGGGACTATGTTATGGGTGAGAAGGCGACAACTTAAGACCTTTTCAGACTTACATCCTGGGGAGCGCTTTATCCACTCATTTGAGGCTACATCCACCCTTACCCCTACTTTACTAGATTCTCTTTAATACTACCAACTGAGGGCTACCCTCTCTTCCTCCTCTCCCAGCATTGGAACTCATACACACTTCCTCATCCCCATGCAAATTGATTATTTGCCTGTACAATAACATGCAAACTGCCTTACTGATTGCTACTCCAACTGCATGTAGGGCGTGGGACGTGGATATAGACCCCCCTGACCGATAAACAATGGGAGTTTGGTTGTGGACAGTTGGAATTTCTTTCCCCCAACTACAAATTGTGGCTTATACACTTTAAGTTCCTTCATCGGCTGTATCGTACTTCGGTACAGCTGTTCAGGATGGGGCTAGTCCCTGACACCCATTGCCTCTGCTGCAGAGATTCGCCAGCTACCTATATATATCTGGCATGGTTTTGGCTGAGGGTGCATCATTCTGGGAGGAAGTATATATGGCCACACACACTATTACTGGATAGCTGCTGCCCTAGTTGGGCTCCTGGGGTATGTATCGGACACACCTGTCTCCGACCGCCGACGAACTGCCATGCTTCTATTATTGACAAAATGTAGGGTGGCCATACACTGGTGGCGGCAACCGGGGCCTACATTCAAGGCATGGCTGCGAGATGTTACATATTGTCTGAAACAATTAGAAAATTACTGGGAGCTAATGCCCATGCTTTCCCATCCCAAAGACATATGGGAACCCTTCCTCTCCTTTCTCCACCAACAGGACTCCTCTTCACAAATGGCATGCGAGTCAGATGCAGGGTCACTATTATAAAGGATAGCATTTGGCAAGCTGCCTCAGCTACCCAGTAGAGATAACATATAGGTACCATTGTGGTGATCTGTGCAGGAAAATACACCATGCTAAAATATGCATCATTGGCCTGAACTGGTTTATTCTGGCCTCAAATCATATGCACTGTGTGATTTATGAAATATGTAAATGTGTCACTTCGACAGCAAGTGACTGTCTGTGACTGTGCTCCCTTGTTGTATGTTTTCTTTATTGATAAATGGCAATAAAAATTTTTAAAAAAAGAATGAGTGGCCATTATTTATACCTGGTGCCCACTTTGAAGTAGGTAGGAGAAGGTTCTGAAGGTTTCTCCTCTCAGAGGTGTTTGGAATTTCCTGCCTCCCTGCCCCTGGCCCCAGCTTATCTGGGGTCAAAACCCTTTGTGAGATGTGGCATCAGTTGGTGAATCTTCCCACGCATATAGCAGGCCACATCTTAGATGGCATCTTTACTAGTAACCCTTTTATTCAGTTCACTGGTTCTCTGTCACTATTGTGGACAGATCATATAGCTGTCATGTTTAATAGCAGTATCCCCGGATCGCAAACCAGAGACGTGACCATCCTTAAGTCCAGCAAGGGCTGGCCACGGCATAGAATTGATCACCTGGGATTTGAAACAGTCTTTATTAGTTCTAAGCTCACTGATGAGATAGAGTTCAAATCAGCCATTTTGAGCTACTCATAATGGGCAGGCACTGCAATGAATACGCTTGCCCCCGAAAAAAATGTCAATAACAGGGAAAGACACCATCTGAACCCTGATTCACTGATAGGCTAAGAGCTCAGAAACAGCTCTACATGAGATAGGAGTGGAAGTAGAAATCTAACTGTGATACACTAGAGAGAAAGATTTATTTACAATCTATTGTGGACTATAAAAGAATTATACTTGAGGAAAAATCGTACTATTTCACCAACAAGATTCACCAATCAAAGAACTCAGCTAAAGAGTTATGCGATACTGTAAAGAATTTAGCCAACCTGCCCAAATATAACAATAAGAACTCTAGTCAAGCCTTCTGTAACACACTTGCAGGCTTTTTCCAGGCCAAGGTGGAAGATGTCTTTAACACTTTTGATGTCTAATAAACATCTTACTCTAGACTATCCATATGACATCGAATCTTCACCCAGCCCTGATATCCTAGACACGTTTCCACACTTAGGGCCTCATTATGATGTCAGTCGGAAAGGCTCCGACCGACAGTCGGATTCCCCTAGACCACGTCGGAACCCATCCGTCTAACTTGGTCGAAAACAATTCCGACCAACCGATTACGAAGCTCAGGTTCGGAAGGAGAATTCCGAATCAGTTCCGACCGGAATTAGAAGAATAATAGTTAGTCGGAGCCGATTCGTACAGCTCAACGGACAGTGTTTCCGACCAACCGATTACGATGTCGGATTACAACAGCCTTTCCAACTCAGTCTGTCCGACATGAAAAGGCTGTCGGAAACTGACTTTGGGGGCCCCTAGCAGGCCCCCCTTCATCCTGAGTCCTCCGGTTTGGGGTTGAGGGGGTATCCAAGGGCCCCCCCTGTAAAACCATGCACAGTGTGACAGGCACCCTGGGGTGCCCGCCAAAGGGAGCAAGGTTTCCCGCAGATACCCATTTTCCCCATAGGAGCCTGTGTTGTCGGTCGGAACACAGGCTCCCATTGACGTCAATGGAAGTCCTTCCAAACGGGCTTCAGAAGCATCATAATCGGTCGGGTGGAACCGCTGACCGGGAGTCGGTCGGAACTGAATCCGAAAATGAGTCAGGCAGTTTGGTTTCCGACAAGGAGTTGGGCAGTTTGGTTTCCAACCGAAATCGTAATGAGGCCCTTTGTACGGATCAAGTTTTTAGTTTAGCCAAGTCCACCAAATCAGGCTCCCCCTGGGCCCGTATCCACACAAGATTGTTCACCTTGCCCTGGAAATCATCAGTACCCATTTGGCTGTAATCTTTAATGAGATAATTAAGACAGGACACTTTCCTGCAGTATTTCTCTTCTTAAGAAACCCAGTCTCAACCCACAAGAGCCTAGTAGTTATAGGCCCATCTCTCGAATACCATTTCTATCCAAAATAGTTGAAAAAACACTGAACTCTTGCTTCTTTCATTGATACCAACAAGCTTCTAGATTCTACACAATTTGGATTTAGAGGTGCTCATAGCATGGTGTTGACTTTGATTGTCACCACTGAAGAGTTGAGGTCTATTCTGGATAGGGGTGGCAAAGCTGCTCTGATTTTCTTGGATCTCTCTGGTGCCTTTAATACAGTCAATCATGATCTTTTGATTGACCGGCCTTTTAATCTGGGCATCAGAGAAACAGCTTTTACCCCTCTCAAATCATTTCTTTTGGAGAGGGAACACTTTTTTGCCATGGAGGAATTTAAGTCAGATGTGTTCCACCTGCTAAGCTTAGCCCCACCCATTTTTATCTATACGTCGCTCCATTGGCTCGGCTAATCAAGATTGTCTGCTGTCTCATAAGCCGATGACACTCAAATAGTGGTATCGGTATCTAGTGACCCTGAGGAAACAGCAACCAGATTCAACAACTGTATGAGACAGATGGACAACTGGATGAAGATTAATTGTCTACAATTAAACTCAGAGAAAACAGAGGTTCTTCTCCTGGGCAACAACACCTCCTTTTGGGCAACAAGTTGGTGGCCACAAGAACTGAGCTCATTGCCCAACACTGTTAGAAAATTCAGAAACGTAGGGATGTTTTTTGACAACAGGCTAACATTTGGAGATCATGTCATTTCCTCTGTCTTCTTCATCCTGAAAATCATCAGGAAGGTTTGTTCTTTCATTCCCACTGACCTGCAGAAAACTGTAGTTACAGCACTTGCCTTATCCAAATTGGACTATGGCAGTGTTCCCTTTCTTACAATCCAACAGACATTTCTTCATAAATTACAGATGCTACAGAACACTTCGCACACCTTCTCACGGAGATTCCCAAATCTCAACCCGCCACTCAGGACCTGGTCAGGCTTCGTTGGCTTCCCATAAAAAGAAGAATTGAATTTGAGGCTCTGTGGATTGCTTTTAAGCCATTACATAATTCTGGGCCAAAATTGTTGAGGAACAAATTCTGGTGGCACATTCCACCCAGAAAGCTCAGATCCTCCACAGCCAAACTCCTAGTGGTCCCCAAGCTCAAACGTGTTTCATGGGGAGAGAGAAGCTTCATCATGGTAACTGCCAAACTCTGGAATTCTCTCCCAATGCAAATGAAGCAAAGTCTGAATCTCCTGTCTTTCAGGACATCCTTCAAAACATGGCTTTTTAATAATTAATGTAGAAGTTCCATCAGTGGTCAGAAGCAGTGCCAAGATGCCTCAGGGCATTTGAACGCTCTATAAATTTAAAACAAATCAACCCATGTGCGAGTGTGGTAGGTAACAGCACCTCTCTCTCATCAACTCAGAGATGACACAATGTGCAAGCTACTGTTCCCCTTTGTCTAACTGTGCAAAGACCAACTGCCAGCTACAATGGTCATGTGGCCCAGGATACAGGCTGCAGGCACCAAATTGTTGGGACAATAGAATACCAATTTTCTAAAAGTGGCATTTTCAGAATTGTGATATAGAAACTGACTCCCAGCTGGAAGTTACAGCTTATTAAATTTAATAAGGTAGCTTAATTTTATCCTATGGGAGAGGTAGGCCTTGCTGTAGTGAAAAACGAATATAAAAGTTTTTCACTACCAGGACGTGTAAAAGTTAAAAGTATGTATCCAACTCTGTTTAGGGCCTACCCTATGGGTGACTTATATTTATTAAAAAATAAGGTTTAGGCCTGGCAAAAGGTTTACTTTGCTAGGTCGAAATGACAGTTTGAAACTGGACACAGAGGCTGCAGTGGCAAGCCTGAGACATGTTTGAAAGACTACTTAAGTGGGTAGAACATTAAGTGCTGCAGGTCCACTAGTTGCCTTTAATTTAGATGCCCTGGGCACATATACACCACCTTACTAGGGACCTACAAGTAAATTACATTTGCCAATTGGGGGAGTAAGCCAATTTCACCTGTTTAAAGGAGAGAGCACTTTAGCACTGGGTAGCAGTGGTAAAGTGCACAGAGTCCTAAGGCCAACAAAAATGTGGTATCAAAAATAGAGGAATTAGGCAAACGTTTTAGGGAAGACCCACCTAACATCGATAGGTCTAACAATGACATAACATAAAGTAACTTAACATAATAAAATGAAACAATAATAATTAAAACATAAGAATTGACTGTTGCATGCTAGATAAATGTAGCAATTATCTACCATGTGTTAAACATAGCTACAATTACAGGGACTGTGTTACATTTATTCCCACACCAAGAGCAATTAACAACTTTGTATAAATTGTTACTTGCAATTGATCACACTATTACAATGTAATTTTGACAAAGATATAAAAAGTTGGTAATTTTTGTAGGCTTATACACATTTCATATGAAAGGATTTTCATTTAAATAGGTGGACAGGCACTCCTTAAAAAATGTCATGGCTATTTCATCTGCTGTATTACAAGTGCCAATTACTAGAATGCAATTGTAATCAAGTGATTGTGTCATCTGCTATTTTTGTGACACTGCACCCTTCAGACAAACTCTAGAGAAGCCAGTGTTTTATTTTAGATTAATTTTCACAACGTACAAAATCGTTATTGTCATGATGAACAGATGCATTGCATATAGGTTGTTTAACTAGATATAATTTAGAGCTACATTTCTGTAAAAAATAATTTATTGTGGCTTTTATTTAGGCCCTGGTGTGTGGCTTGCTGTTCCGCTATATGACCAAAGGACATGTCCTTCAGTACTATGGTAAAATGTTCATTATATTAAAATATTACTGTTTGCCTGGTAGGTACTTTATTGCTGCAGATGGACCTGACCCCAAGTATTTCCTTCCACTGCTGGTAAGTTTGTTTTAAGTGTGCATCTTTTTAATAGCCCTCTTTTCATAAATGTTTTTTATTTGCAATAAAGTATCATACAAAGTGGCATTTTCTGCAGACATTAAGTTTCTCAGAAACTGCTACAACATGGTCTCACACTTACGGGTGGAGATGTGGTCTTAATGGTTGAGGCTCACGAAGCATACAGGACAGAGTTATTCTATTCATGTGTTACATTCCCAGCAGCAGACGACACAACAAGGCTATTTCACAACTACACACAAGATGAAGCTCAAAATAACTACACGCCATTTAAAGGAATAGAGATACCTTTGACATGCCAAGAGCACAGAAATTGGTTTGATAGCACCCTACCCCACACAATAGACAACGTTAGACTAGGTCCCCTTAGCAATGAGGGAAAAGCGTGGCCATTCTTAGCCAGATACACATCGCATCCTGATGTTGATAATTTGACAACAGCATAATTGCATAAATTATATAAAAATTATAGCAACACTATATAGGTATTTGATACCGTTCGTAATGCAAACATTGACATTCAATTCTGTGAGGACTGCTTAAGCTGGACAACCACAATTGGCTACACCGGGCATCAGCCCACAAACATTAAATGGAGTCATGGGTAAGGTTCCCATCAGACGGAAGGCGATTCCATTCTGAATTGCACAAAAAATAAGTCAGCTTGAAGCAGTTTTTCCCCATAAGGGATTGCAGGAAAAACACAGGATTTTACCAATTTGCTTGCCAATGGGGATAGCTCCCCTGTGGAAGACTGCACCACATGGGGTACAGTTTTTGCTGCAGTATATACCAGAACACATGGTACACCTTCATTAGCTGTTTTGCCAGAAGTGCTTAAACAGATCCAAAATGAGTACAAGCCAACACCTGCCCTGGATTTGGAGATGAAATTGATGGGCAATTTTGTCACAGTATTCACCTTTATGTTAAGTAACATTAAAGGGGAAGCAGCAGCATTGGCTATACACCAGTGTTTGAGGGATTTGGCTCTGGGACAACAGGAACGCGAATTCAAGGAGACCTATGCAACTCTAGGTAGAGATCATTTGGGAGCTAAACCTGGCAAACCACAAATAAAGAGTAATTATGAAAAGGATAACTCTAAGCAAGCACCTGAGTCGTCTACAAAGAAGAAGTGGGATAATAAGAAAATAAAGACAAAACAAAATTGCGGAATGGGTCTCCTCAACAGGAAGCCACCGAGAAGCTCTATAATCTGTGTAACCATGATAATATTACATTGCCTAACAGGTATCATGATACTGATACACAGTCATCTTGTTTCTTTCAGGAGTCATCCAAAAAATGTTCGGAGAGAGGTGGACGGTCAGAGAGCAGATCGGAGAAGAATGTGAAATCAAAGAAGGACTCACAACACTTATCTGACTACATCATTAAACTGGAAGAAAAACCTAAAACATCCAAACCTCAATTCAAAAAGAAGAAGGTAGCTGGACTTAAGGTCAAGCATGCCATGGATATTGAGGACACTGCTTCTAAATGGGGAGAGGTCTCTGAACATGCTAGACAGCCCAGCAGAGGTCATAATAGTTTGCTGGAACCTGATGGATTGTCTGGCGGCAGTAACGCTGAGTGACTATATCCAGGTGGAAACACCAGATACAAGAGTAAGTATTCTGCGTCGCCTATGGGAGATGCAACTCCAGTTGGAGTGGGACATACAAAGACCCATTAAAGTTCTCTTTTGGGACAATCTGTCATTCGGCTATGACATTTTCTTGGCTGAAAAGAATTGGCCACCAGAATTCGTCATGGGCTGCCTAAACGGAGAAACTGTAATTTACCCTTCCTTCTCCAACCTCATTCCAGAACATGTGAAACATTCATTTGACAAGGAGTGGGCTTTAGGACAAGCTCCTGCATTATATCGCAACCATGTGGGTGGGCTGACGGTTAACCTATCACAACCTCAAAGGCAATACCCCATTAAAATGAGGCTAAAAAACAAGTAAGGTAAATTCTCCAACAACTTGGATGTCAGGGTTTAATAGAAAGTTGCACCTCTTCAATGAACAATCCTTTGTTTCCTGTGATGAAACCAGACCATTTATATTGTCGGGTGTTAGATGACAGACATTTCAACACAGCTACTCATACATTTGCAGTACAAAACGTGCACAGCGAGGCACTAGTGAACAGCATATTGAGGAAAAAATACAAAACCCCACTAGATATCTCAAAAGGATTTCTCTGCCAAAATATAGTGCCTGGAAGAAGGTATTTCACTGCATTTAGTGCACTGGATTCTCAGAGGCAATTATGTCAATTACCTCAAGGGTATAAGAATAGCCTGAGCTGTTTTCAGCTCGAGTTACAGAACGTTTACAACAATTTGATGACCAAGCATTGTTTTATGTCGATGACATATATTTGACGGATGATGACCTTTCTGTACATTTGACAATAGTAGATTGCATAGTTCTGGGATTTGCTCACATGGGCTACAAATGTAACTTTAAAAAATCCAAGATTGACCACCTCAATGTCCTGTATCAGGGATATGACCTGTCAACTGAAGACAAAATCCTTGCAACACATTTCTTAGACAATTGGGCACTCTGACAACCTCCGACTACGCTGAAGAGGTTACAATCCATTTTGGGATTCCTAAATTTTGGCAGAACTTACATTACAGATCACGCAGAACAGGTTAAACCGTTCTACCACCTGATTCATCCAGACTTCTCAAGCACACACAGGACCACTGAACATGAAAACTATGTTCAGTACAAGCAGAGATGCTAAATTCAAAACACTTACACACACGTGTAAATATCACGAACCTGGTGATCTGCGTAATTTTAGGGGCATCATGGTACACTGAAGGTGAAACTGTACCAACTACATATCAATCACATTTATAAACCAATGCCAAAATTCGTTCTGCATCGACAGAAAAAATACTGACAGCAGTACAGACTGCTGTGTTGAGAGAGAGAGAGCACTGGCTCAGGGAAAACTAATTATTGTCATGAACCTGGTGCTAAACTTAGAGGCCGTCATGCGAGCAAGCGTTCCAAATGCAGAAGCATTATATCCACATTGGAAACAATGGGCTAACTTACTCACTGCAGCAGATGTAGACTACAGATATGACACTACAAACACAAGCCTTTCTGCAAAATGATCAGGTATATCCTCTTCCTAATGAAATAATGCCTCTAGATCAGTACGATTACATCATATATATTGATGGTTCTGCTCAGCCTGCCGCAGGGACACAGCACCTGAGAAAACCTACACGCAGACACTTGGTGACTGCAGTGCGCAGTTGGCTAAAATCAGGGCTCTAATTTTGGCACTGGAGAATATGGATTCCGGATTCTCCACACTGATAGTGTGTGATTCATATTATTGTGTTCAGTCTTATAATGAGTACTGGAACCAGAATGGATTCAGAGATTCAAAAGGGTGCACAATGAAGCACAAGATGCTTTAGGAATAAGTGACTAAGCTGAAAGAGTGCTTGCCACAGACTCATGTAATACATGCCTTGAGACACCAACGTGTTGTTGTACATGTTGCAGGGAATTCCAAGGCTGACGAAGTCGCAAAAGCAACAGTGCAAACTGTTGCTGCAATAACTCATTCAAGTGCGAGAATAGACGCAGACATGACAGCTGTCAACCTTGCGCGCAATGACACCCACCTGCCAAAAGGCTTTCCATTCAAGTACTCTTACAAATTAGATGTGCATAATATACCGTTTACTCACATTCCTGAAGTGAGGGACAGAGTCATACCGAATTCTGACGGCAGGTCAGATTTAATTCTAGCTGCACATGAGGGTCTTGCACCCGCACACGCAGGGGTGGCTGCTACAGTTTCATTCTTGCAGCACTGCTATTGGTGGCCAGGTCTCTATAAACAGACCAAGTACTTTGTGCCTGATTCCAAGTTTGGTGGTGCAGGAGCGGGGCGGCATGCCACCGCCCGCTCTTGCACCGCCAAACTTGACCGCCGGCCGCCTGCCAGATTATGAGTTTCCTCATAGTCTAGTGGGCCATGCTGTGATGTTCCCAAGGCAATGGGAACGTCAAAGCCCTTTCCTGCATGGCATGGACTGTGAAGACCATGCTGTTCAGGAAACAGGGTGCATGCACATAGGGAGGCACAACATGTGCCCCACTGCATACATCCCATAGGCCTGAGGCACCACAGGGCCTCCTTTGTTTCCTCACCGCCACCCTTTCAAATGCGGGCCCACCGCTGTTGTTAGGGTCGCGGTGAGGAAACTTGTAATAAGCTTGGCGGTGCCGCAGCAGCACGGCCAAGCATATTGCAGCCTCAAGACCACCGCACCAGGGATCGCGGATCCCTGGAGGCTGCGGCAGTCCTCTTATGGTCCGACCGCCGTATTACGAGTACGGCGGTCAGACTAGTCCCTGACAGCCACCACACCTCAGTACCCTCAAACTCATAATTAGGCCCTTTATCTGCAAATGCAGCATCTGCCAGCAGAGAAAGGGTTCCACCGTAGCATGTCCACCACAGACACCTCTATTGATTTCAAACAAGTCTCTAGCTTGTGTCTATCTGGATCATTGCTGCCCTTTGTCATCAGTTGTAACCTAAAAGTATATCTTGGTGGCAGTGGATTCTGCTCTTGATTCCTATGCGTAGGGCCGGCTAACCCTGGAACTGTTATAAAGATTTGCAAGACTTCATCTGGACATATCCAACCAAGGTCCGCTGCTCGCCTCCTGGTCTTACAAAGATCCCATGGGAGGTTTGGGTGTGACACTGCGATATTCCTTCCCGTACCATCCCGAGGGAAATTTGATCATGTTGAGAAAAAAAAGGGGACTTAAAGCAGTCTTTTACAGCTAAGGTACTAGGCTCAGGTCGCAGTTGGGTCCATCATCTATGTGGGGTCCAGAGGGCACTGAACAATATACCCATGAAATCCCTGGGTGGTTGGACTCCCTATGAGATCCTGTTTGGGGTAAAAATGTGGGTCCCAGACAACAACAGTCCCAGCACAGTGGCGGCTGAAACACCATTTGGCATAAATCAACATCTGTCTGTTTTACAGGAACTGAACAGTTTCTGGGATGAACAAAGCAATGTCCAAGTAAAATGAACCGCCATTGGTGAAGTGAAGGAAGTCTGTCTCAGCAGCTCCTGATTGTATCCTAAAGATTGGGGATCTGGTCAGGGAGAAAATTATGGACGAGAAAGAATTCCGGCCATCCTACAGAGTGCCTGTACCTGTCCTGGCCGTCAAAGGCACCTGAACTGTACTTCTTCCACCTCTTGCAGGATGCAGAAACAAGAGATTTGTCTTCATTGATATGACCAAACCACACAATGTGGCTAATTCTCAACAGTAGGCTGTGTGTTTCTCCTGTGTAGATACCTGCCTCCTCTCACTGCCATACAGGAAGTTCTGGTGGAAGCTTTAATTACTGATGAAGCATCCTCTTCCCAATGGGAGATAGCACTAACTAACAATGAAGTATCCCTTCTACCTGTTACTACAACAACAACTATACAATCAACTTGTACAGAAACACAGATTTCATTTCAGAATCCTGACACACAAATGCTGTTTACATCAATGTACCACAGATCGAGTCATCTCATGGTTCTACAAAACCTGCAGAGCTGCCAAAAATAGATCGCACTGCCTCTGGATACTTCATCAACTTTGATACCTTTTCCTCAGGTTCATCTAATCCAGCCGCACCACTACCTCTACTGTTTCGGATGAGACTGAGTGTTTTCTGTCTTTGGCTGCAAAAAGACTTACTTTGTTCCTCCATGGCTACACCTTTGGATTACAATTGCGTTACTTTTCCTGGTCCTTTGGATTGGTTTTGTGACAGTCTTTTTCCTGCTTCTAAATGGACACTATCTCCCGGAATGCCCTGCAGTACAACTAGTGAAACTACATTCCTTATCACACAAAGCACGAAGAGACCTTTTCCAGGTGAAAATTTCAGCTGTTCTAGTTCCTGATGGGATTGTTTGGGATAGGGTATCGTATGATTTTATGGCCCTACAGAGCTTTTACAAATTCCATTATTTGTTTAAATTATCATTGAATGACATCATCACCACTAGTACTATCTCTGATTGGGATATTGATATAGTGCATTAAATGCTAGAAGATCTAGGGCATTCTACTGTTTTATCATCTAATGAACTGTACAAAGGCACATCTAACTATGATGAAATGTTTTGTTTCCAACCTTATGGTCATCATTTTTTGCATAAAGCAAGTACTCGACGTGCTGTTTTTAATTATACACAATGGCAACATTGCCCTACACATGGGGTAGTTCAAAAACATTTGCGCAGAAGTTTGTTTATTTTTCTAGTTATGATAAATTGGACCCAATGTTTTGTTATTATAAGCTTGCACCATCACCTGCAAAGAAAAATATGCTAACAAACACCAAGCTGATTTATTTTGCTGCCTCTCTTTCCATTCTGCCCACACAAGGGTTCGACTTTCCTTTTGGGGGACAAAAGTTTGGCAAGTTCAGTGGAACGAGGCTTTGTTTAGAGCATGCCTTATACCACAACAGATGATTATCCTGAACAAAACTGTGCAACTGACATAATGTCTTGGGTTAGTTAAGATCAAGGATTTGAGCACACCTGACACCATGCTATGCAGTGGCACATACAATTCATCCGACACCAGTTCGAGGGTATGGTTAGTTTGGCCGTTAGATACTAATGGATGTCAAGCACGGTTCCTGGGTAACACTGAGAACTTTAAGATCAGCAGGCCTGACCTATGTTACATCAGACAGCAAATTCAGGGGTAGTGGCAACTTACAGTGTTGGGAAGTTGTGCTTTGATTGGCTAAAAATCTCAACATTATCCTAGGTGAAACAACACTTGTCCCTTTATCTAATGAATCAGTCTGGCACCATCCCAATGCTTATATTGTCCAACAAACAAACAGTTCCTAGTGAGAAAGTGGAAACCATACAACAGGCCTGTTTGTAGGACAGGCAGCATGTGTTTGGAATTAGTAGATGTACAAAAGGCTCCCATGAGCCAGCAAGCTGACGTGCTTTGGAGATGCACCTGTGTGCCTGTGAGTGGTACTGTGACCTAAGAGGAACTTGGCAGCATTTCCAGCAACCCCAGATGATTTTTCTTTGCTCTCTAATACTGCTGCTCTCTACTGATGAAGGGCTCAACCCAGAAACACGTGTCTAGAGATATACAGCAATGTCTGCACCAACTTTGGTGAAAAATTCAGTTAATTTTGAAGTAAGCATGAACTGTGTACTGCATTTACCAGGATGCAAAGGGGCGAACTGTGCTGGGATGTGAGGCAGTGTGCTCCCAACCCCAATTCTGCTTCAAAGACTCCCTTGAGCCAGCAAGCTGAAGAGCTTTGGAGATACACCTGTGTGCCTGTGAGTGCTACTGTGACCTGAGAGGAACTTGGCAGCATTTCCAGCAACCCCAGATGATTTTTCTTTGCTCTCTAATACTGCTGCTCTCTACTGATGAAGGGCTAAACCCAGAAACACGTGTCTAGAGATATACAGCAATGTCTGCACCAACTTTGGTGAAAAATTCAGTTAATTTTGAAGTAAGCATGAACTGTGTACTGCATTTACCAGGATGCAAAGGGGCGAACTGTGCTGGGATGTGAGGAAGTGTGCTCCCAACCCCCATTCTGTACGTCAGGTGTGTTTGTACAAATTTCTGCTTAATTTATACAGATGGCTGTCATGCATGTAACTTTCTGAAACTTCCATTCTCTCTCATACCAGCTTGTTTGTCATACCATGTCAGTCGGAAACCCTAACCTTTGTATATGGTGTTCCCCCACACCAGAGTTGGTGAACATATGACTGCCAACAGAGGGAGGTAGAACCACAATGGAAGAGGAAAGATCTACCAATAAACTTAACTCTGCCTTCGTGGTAATAAAAAACAAAACGTTAAATACAGCTGACAGTTATCTGCCAATCTGAAGGACAACAAACCCCGAAACTGGTCCTAGGATGCTTGTTTCCGGTCCAGGGAGGACCTGGCTTGGCAGTTCGGTCTGGACTGTTACCATGAGGCACAGGGTCAAGACTGATTTGCATATGGCCATGTCTAAACTGGGGTGGCAAGGTGAGCAAAAGAATGATGGATTTAACCCAGATCTCTTGACTGGGGGTGAATGTTTTGATTGGTTCTGCATTCCGTCCATCAATTGTGTGTCTGTTGTTGTGAGTGACCATGTGGCTGGTGGCCATTTTGTGGTGGTGGTAGTAGTGCTTTTGCCATAGACCTGCATGTCTTCTTTCCTTTGGTCCTTTTGGCTTTTTGCTTCTTGTTGTGGCCTGCCTGGCCATGTGGCTGGCGGCCATTTTGTGAAGGCAGCCAGTGTGCACTGCTTTTGCCATAGGCCTGCATTGTCTTCCCTTTCTTGTTGTTGTGGCCTGCCTGGCCATGTGGCTGGTGGCCATTTTGTGAAGGCAACCAGTGTGCTTTTGCCATAGGACTGCATTGTCTGTCTTCACTTTCTTGTTGTTGTGGCCTGCCTGGCCATGTGGCTGGCGGCCATTTTGTTAAGGCAGCCAGTGTGCTTTTGCCATGGGCCTGCATTGTCTGTCTTCCCTTTCTTGTTGTTGTGGCCTGGCTATGTAGCTGGCAGCCATTTTGTGAAGGCAGCCAGTGTGCTTCTGCATTAGGCCTGCATGTCTTTCTCTTTCCTTTCTTCCTCTTGGCTTATTGCTTCTTTCCATTGTCATCTGCAGCTCCCTGAATGCTGAATCCCACGTGATGCACAATGCCAAACAGGGTCTGTTACATTTGTATTTTTGTTGTTGTTCTTCTTTCCTATCCTTCCTCAGTGTACTGTACAGTACACTAGTACACCAACCATGAAAGCCCTTGTTTTTGTCAGTCTCACAAATGTCTACACTGTATTGTTGTGTTTTTTTAAATAACTGAGGTAATACATTTAATAATAATATTAATAAGTGTGACCACACACAAAGTTATATATTATATTTGTTTGTTTGTACTAGTAGTAATTGAACCACAACAATGAATACCATGTTTCACTGATGTTCTTCTTGCTTCGTTGCTTTTAGGTGCACAAAAGAAGAGGAGGCTTCATCAGCCATTGTACAGCCAGACAGAAGTCCTGTTGCGCACGATGTCACGTGACGTGTGACCACAGACATCTCTTCAACTTCTGCCACTGCGTGCTGCTGACATCTGAAGAAGATGGCCCCAAAGAAAGGTACCAGGTCCCCCAGTACCAAGAAAGTTGCCAGTGAGAAGAAGGAACTGCCACTTACCAAGACTGGTGTGCCACCCAAGATGTTTTTGAGGAAAATTAAAATTGAGCCTGCCACGGCGTCCAGGGAGCAAGCTGGGAGCAGCACCCCCGCATCAGTGGACCCACCCCATCAGCCTAGGCCCAAGCCTATGTCTGTAACAGAGGCAACCAGTCTAATCATGACATTGCCGACGAGCAGTGATTTTGAAATTGACTTATCGTTGTCGCAAAGTAGTACCCAATTAATGCAGTAAGCTGAGTCAAGTGGGCAACAACAGCCGCAACCGCCCCCAATAGTAGTTGTCCCTCCCAAAGTAGGGGCAGTTCAGGAGATAGAGCTTCCTACAGAGGAAGAAGAGCAAGCCACTCTTTCAGAAGATCCGTTGTCTTCCAGATCCCCAGCAAGGAAAAGGAGGGTTAGTCCATCAACTTCTTCTGCAAGCCCCCCTTCTGATGATCTAGACGCCACTTGGATCCCACCACCTCAGTCTGAGAGTGAGACACGCCACGAAACAAAGTTAGGGAAAAGGAAGGTTCCAAAAAGTCTTAGAACTATGGAGGTAGATGTAGAAGAGGAGGATTATGACGAGCCATGCATTATCATGGACATTAGTCCCGCCCCAGTGGAGACCGACATTACCCCATCCCAAATTGCTGTGAGGGATGTGGCACAGATATCACCAACACAGATCATACCACCAACACCACCTCCAGCTTCCATATTTCGCCGGCAGCCACGTACATTCACCACAAGTACCACCTCAGTAGAAGTAGGTACAGCAGAGAGTCAAACTTCACACCCACCTACCAGTTCATCCGGCATTGCAAGTGGCACCAGCAGCAGCATCAGAAAGTTGACCTCCCCAGTTTGGGGCTTCTTTTCGGTTAGCACAAAGGAGGTGAACATTGCTATATACTCCAATTGTGGACAAGGTGTTAGTCGGGGTAAGCTTGGTACAAACTATGGTACCGGAGGCCAAACAACCCATCTGAAAAAACACCACTTGATCCAGTGGGAGGCGCACCTTAGCGGCCCAAAAACTGCACCCTTTGCTGTTGGTGGGGATGAAGAAGTAGAAGATACAATAGCGTGGAAGGTGAACAAGAGGGAGACATTTTCTCTGGTACACAAAGTAGTCCTGTCCCAAGCAGTGCAGTGGTACCGCCCACATCCTCATCAGCAACATCACACTGGCACAAGAGTAAGAGTCAGTCTGAGACACCAAGGGGTCCCAGGCAAGCGAGTACCACAACGAAAAAACATATGTTGAGCCTAACAACATCTGGCATCAAGAAGTCACCTGCATCAGTGGCACCAGAAAAGAAAAACATCAAGCCTACCATTCTCAGCATGTTTAGGTCGGAGGGGCAATACGAACGCAACGACCCAACGGCACGTTTGTACAATATGAAGCTGGCTAATATGTTAGCGCTGGACCTCCTCCCTTTTTCTTTCATGGAAGGGGTGGGTTTTCTTGAACTTGTGAACTCCATCTGCCCAAAATGGAAGGTTCCCAGCTGGTTCTATTTCGCCAGAGTTGCTGCTCCAGCACTACATCACGACGTGCTGGAATTGCTTGGACAAGCTTTGCAGCAGAGTGCTTTTCACACTATCCACCTGACAACAGACATGTGGACCAGTTGCCAAGCCACTGATTAAATGTGCATCACTGCACACTGGATCTCTTTTGTGGGTGTTAGAGAAAAGATATCTGCAGCAGGTGTTGTTGACACTGCTGAGATTTTTAATGCCACTCGGAAACATGCAACTGTAGCCATGTTCGCTATGGAGAAATCTCATACTGCTGCAAACATTTTGGAAGACTTTGACAGCAAGGTCTTTGAATGGCTGCGCCCAAGAGGGCTTAACATTGGTTTTGTTGCCACGGACAATGGCAGTAATATAGTTAAGGCCATGTTTGATGGTGGCTATTTCAGGGTCCTGTGTTTGGCGCACTGCATTAACATCATTGTCCAAGACTTTCTGAAAAAAGAAGACAGAGTCAGCAACTTGCTAACCACCTGCAGAAGAATCTGCAGACATTTCAGCTATTCTTTTAAAGCCCGGAAGCAGCTGAGGATCATTGAATGTGAGCATAGAATGCCAGTTAAAGCACTCATCCAGGAGGTGCCAACACATTGGAACTCAACTTATTACATGCTTGAACGTCTGTTTGAGCAATACAGACCAATCAATGAATATGTCTTGCAAAGAGGGGATGCTACTGTGAAAGGCATGATCATTGAGATGGACCAATGGGGCCTAGTTAAATGCCTGACAGAGATGCTACTTCCTTTCGGGGTCTTCACACGTGAAGTCAGCAAGGAGGACTGTACTATGGGCCAAGCTATCCCATTGTTGCACATGCTACAGGAACAGCTGAAGGGGGTGTCTGCAATGTAGGCAGGTGTGGAGGAAAAAAAAGAAGCATATGAGTTGGTGGAGAGCTTAACCCTTCGCTTATCTGAAAATACAAGGGTGCGAAGAGGCATTGTGTCATCCAACCATTACATTTGTGCCACAATTCTGGATCCATGGTACAAACAAGTACTGAACACATTGATTCCTTTTTAAGAAGGGGATGTTGCTAAGTACAAAACTTGGATAGCTGCGGAAGCCAGTCGCTTAGAAAAAGAACGGCTGGGAATTAGAGGCCTGCTACTCAGGCCACAACAAGTACTGCAGGGCAGCCGGCGTCAAGTTCAACTTCAGAGCCTGAGAGCAGTGCGGTTGGCTCACAGCAGTCAAAACCACAAACACCAAGAACAACATCAACAACAACAAGAACAGTAGCATCAGCCCCACCAATATCGGCACATGAATGGTTTCTACAGCAAGGGCTTGTTAGGTCCAGTGCTGAGCCAAAGGCAAAAGAGGCCGAGCAAAAGGGAGCACCCCTGAGCATTGAGCATATGGTCCAGGCCTATCTGGATGACCCAACAGAGGTCTTCATTGATCAAAACCCATTGCTGTATTGGTATGGGAAAAGGCACCAATGGCCAGTGCTTAGCAGGCTGGCGATAAACTATCTGGCTAGCTCTGTCGCAAGTGTCTCTTCTGAGCGTGTTTTCAGTGCTGCTGGTGCCGTTCTGACAGTGAGAAGGACCAGTCTCTCACCCCAAAACGTGGAGAGATTAACCATGATCAAAATGAACCAGCACTTTACACCACCGGATTACACCATACCTGAAGTAGCACAGCAGGAAGATCATGATGGCGACTTAGGTCATGGAAGTAGAGTGTTAGATGACTTACTTCTGGGTGAACCACTAGAGTTTGAGGACGAGCTTTACTTCCCTGACAACAACTAGGCTTTCGACTTGTTACTTTCTTTCTTGCGTATTTACTTTTATTATTTGTGTGTGTCTCTGTCTTTCTGGTTCGAATCGCAACAAATCCATCACCACTGTCTTACTCTTTTATTGCCGGATTGGAGTTGCAACTCTGTGCAGTCAGTGAAGAAGTAAGTCCAATCCTCCGAGTCCTGCTCCAGGCCACTCCTGACTCGCCCTAAATCCATTTCCCTCAAGCCAGACATTGGATGGAGAATAGTACAAGAAATGTGTGCCTGCCTCGTCGAGTCCCTCCAAAGAACCTGACTATAGCTATCCTCCTTTCCGGGCCAAGACGGACTGCCCCCCAAGAACAGATAAATGATGGCATGCATTGGACGCTGACTCTAAGTGATTGGTGTTTGTGTTGTTGTTGTGCATGATGTCTACTAGTATTTAATCTACTCACAAAAAGGTGACTCAAGTCAATGTTTCCCTTCTTGTTGTTAAATGACAAAATTGTACTATTGCAGGCTGACCCATTGCATTTTTGATTCTTGACTCACTACGTACACTACAGAGTTGGACACCATGATGACCATACCATACTCGTAGTCAGTCAGTAGGATTGGAGATGATTGATGGAATAACTCGGGCGTTTCATGAAGTGGTCTAAAAGGTAAACAAGTCAACAATAACCAGATCTACATGTCTGTGTAGCGGTGGAGGCGAGTGTAGTGGTATGACTGAGAGTGGTGCATTAATTGAGTTACTTAATTTGGAAAATGCTATGTTGCTGTGTATGTGTGATCAGTGCTGTCTGGCTCAAAATCTAAGCTAAATGGAGGTTGGGTGGGCGCTGCAGGCCTGCTCTGTCCTGTTGTTATTGTAGGTTAATGCTGGAAACAGAGTAGACATGATTTAGACATGCCACCTCTGAAAGTGTTCTTGTTGTACTCCTCCTTAATTTATGCATTTTTACTTTTCTCCTTGATTTTTCAATATCCCTTTTGTTTTCCCATCTACACTTACAGGTCGGCCTTTACCCTGTGCTATACTAAGAAAAACAACTTACACTTACCTTACCAATCCGCATCCGCCAGAGAGGCAGTGGTACCCAAGATTGACGGACGGAGCGTCCATGGAAGGAAGGACCAAGAGGAATGCCGAGACACAACTCCCAATTTGACTATAACATAGTTATAGTATCATCTTTTAGTTTTCATTTGATTCATTTTTTCTCTTCAATCATAACAACTGTGTATGTTGTTGTTTATTAGGTTTGCTTATATATCTGACCCTACAGCTATTTTTTAATTTTCTTTGCTAGCTTTAAAAGGAAGCCTGGTACAACAGAACATAAAATGTATGTAATTTGGGTCTCTCTGGGGGCAGACAGGCAAGTTAATTGCATAATAATAATTAATAATATACTGCTGCCCTGTAATACTAGTCTAGTACTACTCATCATCATCAAGTCATGATCATGCATGCATTTCCTTTTTCTCCCTTAACAGATTTATGATGGTCATCTGCCAAGATTGTGTGTTGTCCATGTGTAGTGTTTGTCTTTGTCAAACCTTTCCCTCAAATACCCCTTCCCAACCATTCATCAAACCCTAACCCTCTTCCCCTGGAATGATTTATAATATTGAGGCGTGACTAAATTAAATTTAAATTAAATTAAATTTACACCAATAGTTGATCACACACATGGTGGGTTGGATGGGGTGAAAGCAACACTAACTCAAGGCAGGGCGAGGATCTTCTTCTGCTCTAAGTATATATATCTATATATATATATATATATATATATATATATATATATATATCGGCCACACTGGCAACATATAGATTAGATTGCCCACCCATGCTCAGTATTCGCTATTCAATTTTTCATTCCAGAGGAACATAATTAACCCATCATAATTATTAATTGCCGGCATTGATTTATCATCCTTCCAGCACTAAAGGTTTCGCTTGTCCACTTCATAGGTCGAGTCAACTTCAGTTTGTAACTTGTACTAGGCTATCCCTGCCACCATTATGTTTTATTTTACTTTAGCATTGCTTATCATTCATCATCATGGTTTCTTGTTTGGCAGTCTTCTTCTTGTGTGCTGTACATCTACTACTCATTCCCTAGTCTCCCTCAGGTGACTGACTGTCTCATTTTCTTTTTTTGCAAATGCAACTGTCTACTACTGCTACCACCACCCACCATGGCACCTTAGGAAACCAAACCATCACCATGCATCCATCGCTTCGCCTAAACATCAATCACAGATCCTGCACTTGTTGGTTTTGTTTCAAAAGTCAATAAAAATATGTAAAAAAAAAAAAACAATCACAGGTAAGAGAAGAAGTGTGGGGGAGGCAATAATGTATGTACTATGGAAATTAATTAATTCACACACCCACATCCTTCCGAGTACATACTACAAAGGGGTTTTAGTTGCAGAATGCACAGACTAGGAGGAGAGACTGACAGTAGGAGGAAAAGTGACGGTACTGCATCTATCTGTTGGTGTGTTACACTATTGGCAGATTTCAAAAACTGGCTGCGGCCCTGCAGCAAAAGGAGGAAACAAACAAGGCAACGTAAAAGAGTACCCCCCCAGAAAAGATTTCCATCATATGTATTGTAAAACTATAAATAATTTATTGCCCTAACAAATATAAACTGGAAGAAGAAACCCACACCTGACCCACCCCTCTCCCTAACCCCAACTAATGTCCAGTAAATTAAATAAATGACCATGCTTGTTCATGTCAAGAAGTTCAAGAAAACCCCAAGTTTCCCCAACTCCCAACATCCCACCTACCAAAAAAAGATTAAAAAAGGGGAAAGGGTAGAACACTGAGGTCTTGCGGCAGGGGTGTCGTCTAGTGCTCTCCAGGACCTCCTCCAGACTGGGCTCTAGGTGCGCCATCCGGAGGAGCAGGCAGCGCCGAAAGTTCCTGCAGGAACAACAGGGGTGGGCAGCAGTAGATAATGAATTTGATGATGATGGGTGGCTGCCAGAACATGGCTCCGTACCACCGGAGGCACGTGGGGGGCCTGGCTGGGACCCGGGGCATTGGAGGAAGCTGCAGCTGCCGCCTCCTCCGTCTCCTCCGCCAGGACAACCAGCCGGGGATATTCTTGCCGGATGGCCTCCAGCTTTCGTTGCCGGGCCCTGGCTGCTAACTCCTGCCTGTTGGGTTGGGAAGGAATAGCTATATCAAGAAAGAAAAAAGACAATTGTAACCAATACTCTTAGCAAAACAGTAACACAAAATTACACACATAAAAATTATAGTGGCACAGTAGCACTAGCAGTTGTGGTATCCTCCTCACTTCCACTGCCCCTAAGATTTGGATGTGATGATTAGACTTTCATGCACTAGGCACTATGGAGTAGACCAGTATTCTTCTTATCTCTCTTTTTTAGCACAATTAATCTTGGAGTAATGCCAGCTCAGTCAGCTTGTGCCCTAGACAGACATACTCGTGTCCCAGACTCACGTTACTTTACTGCTGTCTGCAGGTGGGGCAGCTGTACTACACAATTATCTATTTTTCCATTACGGCCAAACTCTGTTAAATCTATGGCAAATACTTATTTTCACTTTCACCCTGACTACTGCAATAAGGCACATGACATGCTTATGAATGATGATGATATACGGCACGACATCACGTCACACACTCACGTGATGATGATGATGACAGACTGATTTGTAAGTAGTTACCATGCAGCCGATAGGCCACCCATGGTTGACACGGTCAAAATGACATGGGTAGGGACTGGAGCAGAAGTGGGCCTCGGAGTCGGAGGAAGGCGATTGATGATAGGTGGGTAGGGTATATAATAGTCATGCACAAAATATATATTTTGTGCTTGCAAACTACTGTGAGTCAAGGGAGTATTCCATTCTGAAATACAACCTCAAACCTTTGAGTCAGATTCGAAAAACCTTGCAAAAAAACAGTCCTTGTTTTACCAGGGCTTTTTAAATTTATTATTGCATCACTCGTCTAGCCTTTTTTTATTCTTCACCCTTGGCTTGGGTACTCTGGCACGGTTTAATTTTCTTTTACAATCTCTTCATCCATTCTGACTCTTCTCACCTACTATGATACCATCCAGGCATTCATCCATCCAAACATGGCTATCATAAACCTTTCACGGACAACATACATTTGTCATAGATATAACCAACCACTA
The DNA here is from genome assembly GCA_963921515.1 of Calotriton arnoldi. Lineage (NCBI taxonomy): Eukaryota > Metazoa > Chordata > Amphibia > Caudata > Salamandridae > Calotriton > Calotriton arnoldi. The sequence continues at coordinate 468,679 of CAWUFW010012429.1, read as the reverse complement.
CCCATGCATCCTTGCTTGCCTTTGAGTTTGACCCCTCAAACCCTCTGGAGGATTCCTTTCACCCATGCAGTTTCACCCACCCAGGCAGGCATCCTTTCTGCTTTCTTTCACCTTTCACCCATCCTTCAACTACCCATGCATCTTATCATCAGCCACCTATATGCATCCCGGGCCCCTTCCTTCACCCACGCATCCTTCTCTGCCAGTCATATATTACCTGTCGTCTGACTCTTTGTCTTCATAATAAAACTTTCTCTGCTGAGTTGAAGATAGAATAGAATATAGGCCATTAGTTACTCAACCCCCGCCGCTCATGCTAATGTTTAGTAAAGGGTGTCTTCTTCAACTGTTCAGTGTTCACATCAACTTAGTCTCAGCAGAGGTACAGTGTACTAAGTGTATACCCTTGCAGCGAGTGTATTCATCATTCTCAATAAGTAAGGAATATGACTTACAACCACCCGCCACTGCTACTGGCTCACCCCCTGCAGCTGCCGCATCCGCTCCCTCCAGAGTGGCATGGCCCTCACCGCTGCCCCGGCACTGGTGGTCTGTACGCCTGGAAAAAACATTTCACATTTTTTAGATGCCATATAAGCCTCCCCTATTTATTTTTTTCATTAGCAAGATTGAAAATACATCATTATTAATACATACACCATACACATCACTATCTACAATTCGGATACTAGAGTAGAGTAGACAGTATGTCCTATCAAAAATAACAAAATAATATCCAGTTGGGCATTTTGTTGGTGGCAATTTTTGAAAAGCCTCTCAAGAGGAGGACAACCCAAAGGACTGGACTCAGTGGCTAGAGCTATTGGTGCATCTCATTTTTTGAAAAGAAGAAAGAGTGGCCAACTGGGCGGACATGAGGTCTCTCTTAGTTGGAAAATAATGGTGCCGTCCTCCTCCTCATACTTACTTCCTGCCATGGTGCACGGTAATCAGTTGTTCAGTGTTCACCATCAACTGCTGCTAATAAAAAAAGTACTAGGCCTGGATTAGAAAAAGTAAAATACACCACTTTGGGGTGTCCAACGTTAGTGACCACCATTTACTGATTGAGCATGAGACAGTAAAAGAAACCCTTCTCATCTCACAAACCTGCGTAGAATACCTTACTTGGGCATGCAATCTGCACAGCAGATTAGTGCTGCTAGTTCTAGTAGTAGTGAGGAGTCCTTACTACTACTAGTACTAGTAGTAGCCTAGGACCAATGGGTCTCTGAGTCTTACAGTACCACTACTAGGCAATCCACATATAAGGGGAGAGGGAAAGCTGAGTGGAAACCCAGAAGAAAGCAAGCTACAGACAGACTAATACAGAGTCAGAGGCAGTTTGATTTGATGTAAAAAAAAAAGAAACAGACACTAGAAACAATGTTAGTAGTAGTAGGTAATGGAGCAAAAGCAAGAATTTAGAAACAGATAGATTGAAGAGGATTTTGGAAAAATTAAAATTTGGAAATGGAAATAATAGAGCGGTAAAAGTTAGGGAAATATTAATATAACAACACCAGGAGGACTTACTGGGGCTGGCAGCAGAGCCATCTGCGCCTTAGGCCGCTTCCTGCTGCTCCTGGGAGGACCCTCCGGCTTCCGCACCTGCCTCAGCACTGCCAGTAGACCCGTTCTTCTTCTTGCCCCTGGATGCTGATCATGTAAGGCATAACTAAAGAGACAAAAAATGATTTGTGTTAAATAAATAAATATAATCGCTCTAAAAATAATTTTAAACAGGAAGCAGCAATTGCAATAACATTGACCTATCCTAAATCAGATCGACTAGTAGTAGACTAGTATCGCAGTCACGCACCATACTATCTTTATTATTACACAGTTCAATTCTGATTCCTGAATCCTAAACATACCTAGCCCACCTATTCCAGACTTTGGAATGAATTGCAAAAAAATTATATTCCTTCTAAGTTCCGATCTCATTCCCAATCATCTCTCAGTCTCAACTCTAACCCCCTTTGACGGGCCAATTATTAAGTCTGCGTTTATTCTTCTTAATGCATAGATGGACGCATGCATATTGCATTTTCACACACCAAATTGGTTGGTTGCTATTCACTCACTATACGAAGTACAAAAGGTTCTATTTAGGACTGAAGGCATATGAGAGGACGCGTCACGCAGGCCGCTAAATTACATAATACTAACTAACTAACTACTACCACTATCTTAGTGACAGGACAGCCTGACAGGACAAAGGAAAGGACTGGAGTCTTTCCTATCTGCATTATCTAACTTAAATTCTCTAACCTCTCTTACATAACCAGCCCAAGAAAGCGCAAAGTTGCAAACAAGTACGATTAGTTAGTAGCGCCGAGCACCTGTCTGGAAGTAACAATCACATAATATAAGATTTTTAAACATAAGTTCCCTGCATGCAGCAGGAGCATGTTAGCTATTTGCGAAAAAAATAATGGGGCATATTATCAAGCCTTTTATCGCCGCGTTAGCGGCACTTTCCTGGCGCTAACGCGGTTTATTACTATCGCCCTATTATCAAGCTGTCGCTAACAGGCGTTAGCGACTGCTTTTCGGCGATAGCAGCCGGTTTTTCTATCGCCTTGCATGCCAGCGATATTTATCGCTAATGACATGCAAGGTAGGCGTTCCTCCTCTAAATATAACTAAATCTCCCGCTAACCGCACTTCGCCCTATTAGCAAGGATGGCACGGACCCGCGAAGCGATAAAAAAAGTCGCGCTAAGGCCCGTTAGCTGCAGGAACTTAAGACCAGAAAATAGCTGGTCTTAAAAATGGGGATAAGTCTTGGGCCCACATCTATGCATGTTTCTGCTGCTGGACAGCGCTGCAAGCAATGTTGCAGTGCTGCCCTGCGACAAAAATACAGTGCAGGAATGCGCAACATCAATAAGATAGTGCGCATTCCTGGGCCCCAGTCATGAAAAGTGTAGCTGCGCTGCGCCAAGACAGCATTGCAACACTTCTCATTACGCCCTCCTTGCAACAGCATGGATGCGTAGCACTCACAGGACAGCGCTCCATGACGCAAGTAATGACAGATTCGCCAGGAATCCTGATGTATCTGTCTGCACTAAAGTCACGCATTGCTGCAGTTGTGTCACAACCATGACGCAACTCCAGCAATGCATGGGGCCAGCCTAACCCTATGGCACTGCCTCACCCTCACCCCTGCCATTAGGCAGGCGGAAGGTACTGACACAGTGCCGTTCATGAGGGGTGCCCGAATGTCGGCGATGGAGATCTATCGGTGGTGGTTGCGCGCTGGGGTGTCATCGTTTGGAAGCATTGGTGGAGTGTTGGTGCGGAGGCAGTTGACCAGACGTACTGCGGTGGCCTTGATCCAGCTGCGACAGGGTGCGATGACGGCGCTGGCGTCCGGTGGGCAAGGTGAAGATGTCATTCATCCAATGATGGTATTGCCAGGAGAGTCCGGTGTTGTGGCTGCAGTTGAAGTACCCGCTGGGAGAGGTGACGTGCTCGACTGTGTGTCCTGCTATGTGGCCTGTTGAGCAGACTTGCTGCTTGCGTATGATGTCGGTGACAGGAGGGGGTGGTGCTCTGTTCACTGGGGTTGCCCAGGTGGAACTTGAGTTCACCGAGTTGGATGTCGTTGGGGGATGGGAGACCCTGGGGTGCAATGATGTCTACAATGGGATTGTAGAATGGGGGGCCATGGCCCGGGGGGCCTGCACATGAGGGTGCCACAGAGGATGTTCTTGGGCTTGTTCTGGATCTGGGAGTTGACGTGGTCCATGGTCACCCTTGGCACATTAGAGTGCGTGTTCAGTCGGAGTGTGCCTCTGTAGGTGACGGCAATGCCTCCTCCTTGATGGTTGGGGTGCTCCTTGTGGATGATACTGCAACCGTCAGTGATGGCAAAGGCGATGTCCGTTACGGAGCAAAGGTTTGTCCTGGCAGGCGAGGTGGCGTCCAGGGTTGATGGTGAGAAGGGTGCTGGCGTCGTAGCGGTGGAGTGTCCAAGAGGAATGCACCTTGGTGCTGAGCACGGTCCAGGGGCAGACGGACACAAACAGCGTAGCTTATGTGTTGCCTTCGTCATGGGAGACAACCCTTACAACACAGGCAGTACATCGTTAACAACGCAACTCCGACAACGCGGGTCCCTCGCATTTGATTACAATGCATTGTGAGGTCAGTAATGGGGTAATCCAAACTTTTTCAGGTGTGCATGGGTTTTGGATGTAAAAATGAAAATTGGACTATGTCTTGGGGTAAAATATGAAAATTGGGGTGTTTTTTGGGGTAAAAAATGAAAATTGGGGTGTTTTTTGGGGGAAAATATGAAAAATGGGGTGTTTTTTGGGGTAAATGTTGGAATTTTTTGGTGTTTTTTGGGGTCAAATTTCAAAAACTTGGGTGTGTTTTGTGCCAAAATGAAGAGAAATTTGGGGGGTGCATTTGTCTCAAATGTGATCTTTTGGGGTTTCAGAAAGGAATTCCAGGATTCACGGTTGGGTTAGTTGTGCAAAGGTTATTTTTGGGTCGCACACACAGTAGTGGGAACAGTGATCTTCATGTCTCCGCTATGCAACACCTACTCAACTGTTGCAATGTGCCTAGTATTAGTATGTATCGGAATGGAATGCAATGTTATGGCATGCATCGCAACTACGTATGTGCCTTTGGCACACGAGTGGTACGCCCGCTGTGCATGGGCACACAGCAGCCACCATTGAGAAGTGCGGGGGTGTTTGGACAGCTGTGAGGTGGTGAACCCCATAAAGAACACTGGATGGTGCGTGGACGCGGGGATGTGTGTGTGAGCGAGTGTTGTTAAAAATGTATTGAGGGAATTCTTACCTCTAAGCCGTGTCCTGTGTCTTCGTAGCTCCTGCTCTCCTGCGTCTCCTTCCAGGAAAAGGAAGTAGGCTGCCAGGCTCCCTCCCCTGAGTCAATCACAACTCTGCGATGCGGCGGTGGGATTGTTAATTGGCAACGGGACAAGTCATGCAGGCAGGGGCCGGAGGGGTGGGCATGTTCTCCATGCAGGCTGTAATGCAGCCTACATCGCGAACAGAGAAGTGTGCATGTCTGCAATGGGCGGCCTGAGTGGGCCGACCAAACAGTCATTGCGCACTTGAGTGTGCATGCCAATCTGCACATTCCCTGCTCCGTGTTTGGAGCAGTCCTACCCACCCACCCATCCCCTAGGGATACATAGCATGATTACATGAGTCATTTATCCCTTGTTTCTCCCTTTTTTAAAAGTTTTATTGGCTTCTCTGAGCCCGCACTACCCGCTTCCCGCCGCTGCTGCCCCTGCAGCCCAACACCCCTGTCCTCGCACATTCCCGCCTCCCAGCTGATCGTTCCTCCACCCTCCCCTACTTGATGGCGGATGCTGCGCGATTGCGCAGCGGAGACGCGCCGCTGGCGTGCAGAAGGCACGCCTAAGACAAGCCCGTCTGCGCACGTCTGAAACCCAACCGCGACCAGCGCCAGGAAACCTGGATCACGGGCCAACCACTGCTACAGCACAGCCACCCTCCACGCACTCAACCCCAGGAAAGTCAGAGAGTGACATCAGGCCTCAGCAAACATGACCCACGGCCAGTTCTCCTGCCTCCACTGCCGCCAGAGCTTAACCACCACCCCGGTCTCCAACACAGCCGACGCCTGCACCGGCAACACCCTAGGATGCATCCTCCTCAACGGGCGCTCCATGCACAAACACGCCGTGGAAATCTGGAACCTACTCAACTCTCTCTTGCCCGACATTGCCTTCTTCACGGAGAACTGGACCAACGCCTCCTCCACCCCCGACATCAACACCGCCATCCTGGATGGATACAAGATCAAGAGGAAGGAACGCACCAAGCACCCGGGAGGGTGCCTCGCCATTGCCCACAAGAGCAGCCTCCGCCTCACCACCTCCAGTGAAAACTTCCCCGCCGCCGAACACCTACACCTGCACTTCCAGATCCAGACCTGCCACAACTCCACACTCTGAGGAACCCTCGTCTACAGACACCCCGGGCCCCGGACACACCAGCCAGCCCACCATCTCCACCTGGATGCCAGTCACAGCCTCAACCATGAGAGACATACACTCGTGGGCCCCCACCAACCCATGCCCTCCCACATCTACCACAGAGCCGTGGCCGCCATCACACACGTACTGCAATGCACCATCAACACCACCTTCAAAGCAGGCACCTACCCAGACGACTGTAAGCGTGCAGAAGTCTAGCCCCTTCTCAAAAAGACCACAGCTGACCCCAATGACCTCAAGAACTACCGGCCCATCTCGCTCCTCCCCTTCGCGGCCAAAGTTGCAGAGTAAACAGTCAACAGGGAACTGACACGCCTCATTGATGACAACGCCATCCTCGAGCCGTCCCAATCCGGATTGTGAACCAACCACAGCAACGAGGCCGTCCTACTCGCCGCCACAGATGACATCCACACACTCCTGGACCAAGGCCACTCCGCAGTCCACATCATACTCGTCCTTTCAGCGGCCTTTGACACCGTCTCCCACCACATACTGGTCGCCAGACTACACGACGCCGGCATACAAGGAACAGGCCTCGACTGGATCCGATAATTCCTACCCGGAAGAAGCCAAAGGATCAGACTGCCAACCTTCCTCTCCCATCCCACGTAAATCACCTGCGGAGTCCCAGAGGGTTCATCTCTGAGCCCGACCGTCTTCAGCATCTACATGGCACCCTTGACACCACCATCAGACAACACGGCCTCAACATCGTATCCTATGCTGATGACACCCTGCTCATCCTCTCCCTCACCAAAGACCCCACCACCACCAGATTCAACTTTCAGAAATGAATGCAGGACGTCGCAGTCTGGATGACCAACAGCTGCCTGAAGCTCAACGCTGAGAAGACAGTAGTCCTTGTCCTTGGAACCACACCTTCAGCATGGGACAACACCTGTTGGCCTTCGCCCTCGGAAGCCCACCTACCCCCTCGGACCACGCCAGAAACCTCAGCATCGTACTCGACCCATCCCTCACCATGAACAGACAGGTCTACGCCATCACCTCCAGCTGCTTCAACACCCTCCGCATCCTCCGCAAGACCTTCAAATGGATACCCCCAGAGTCAAGGAAGACAGTCACCCATGCACTCACTCCAGCAGAATGGACTATGGAAACGTACTCTATGCTGCCATTTACAAGTCCCTACTCCGCAAACTACCGACATTACAGTACACCACCACCAGACTCATCCTCGGCATCCCCCGGCACTAACACATCAGCCAACACCTACGTAGACTCCACTATCTGAAAAGAGTCACCTTCAAAATCATCACTCACGCCTACAAATGCCTACACAACAACGTAACCAAATACCTCAACGACAGGATCAACTGCCACGTACACAAATGAGACATCCGATCTTCGAACCTCGCACTGTCCAAAACCCAGCGCATCCACAGAGCCAGAGCAGGCAGAAGATCCTTCTTCCACATTGCATCCAATACCTGGAACGGGCTACGGGCAGACATCATAGGTGCCCCCTCCCTGAAGACCCTCAAGACCTGGCTCTTCGGCTAACAGATCTGTGGCCTCCCACCCCTCAGTGCCTTGTGACCCTCACGGGTGAGTGGCGCGCTTACAATTCCCCTGAGTGATTGATTGATTGAGTTATCATCATGTGATGATTGTTCCTCTTCTGCACTGCTTGAGGTGGTGGGGCAACTCTCTTCCAACATAGCGGTAGAGCCACCACTGGGGGTGCATCATCTACATGTGATAGGCATGAGCGACTCCCCCCGGCCCTCCTGCGCTACGCGTCCCACCTTCTCCTTACCTGGACATTGACCCCGTGGCGCAATCCACTGCAATTTCCCCAAATCTGTGACTCAGCCAGCAGGAGCCTGAGCCAGGTGTGCTTTCACTGGGCTGGGTACAGCAGTCACTGCGTAGTCCGCTGGTGGACCACCCGATGCAGTTGATGCAGCAGGGCTCCCTTAGGAGTGTAGTTGCAGCGCTCAGTCCACACAAGTTCGGTGTAGCACAGGGGCCTCACCCTCCAGAGCGTCCAGCCAGCCCAACATCTTCCGTCCTGTGATACAGGGAGACGGCACCCACCGTTGGTGATCCCCTCCATGCACCCCGGTGTAGTGGTGGATCATAGTATGTGAAGCGGACCTCACTACGTTGGTGCGCAGGTTCACCTCTACCATTGACTGCACCAAGGTGCGCAAGGCAGGCTTCTCACATAGGTCAGCAACGTGTCTCCATGCGACCTGCCAGACTTCACCACCAGGTGCGGGCGATCGTCGCACATCATTGTCTCCCGCCACGGCTCATCGACTCCACAGCTACTCCACATCCCACTCCAGGCCAAAGACGCAGGTCCAGCGAGGGATCCAGGAACCAGACGCAGCTCCAGCAAGGGATCCAGGAACCAGACACAGCTCCAGCAAGGGATCCAGGAACCAGACGCAGGTCCAGCGAGGGATGCAGCAACCAGACGCAGGTCCAGCGAGGGATCCAGGAACCAGACGCAGCTCCAGCGAGGGATCCAGGAACCAGACGCAGGTCCAGCGAGGGATCCAGGAACCAGACGCAGCTCCAGCGAGGGATCCAGGAACCAGAAGCAGCTCCAGCAAGGGATCCAGGAACCAGACGCAGCTCCAGCGAGGGACTCTGGAACCAGACGCAGGTCCAGCGAGGGATCCAGGAACCAGATGCAGGTCCAGCGAGGGATCCAGGAACCAGATGCAGGTCTAGCGAGGGATCCAGGAACCAGACGCAGCTCCAGCGAGGGATCCAGGAACCAGGCGCAGCTCCAGCGAGGGATCCAGGAACCAGACACAGGTCCAGCGAGGGCTCCAGGAACCAGACGCAGGTCCAGCGAGGGATCCAGGAACCAGACGCAGGTCCTGCGTGGGAACCAGGATCTCATCCTGGTCAACCAGGATGTTGGGTGGCTTGAGGGGGTTGTTGATGTGTGCTGCACTATGCCCTGGCTGCTCAAATCTGCATTTTTCCTTTTTTTTGTGCATCTTTTATATTGGGGGTGGACAGATGGGCTAAGTCCAAACTTGCGGGTTAGCGTGCCTTTTTCTATCGCTAAGGGCTTATCGCTGGATTCCACTCGCTATCGCCGGTTTCATTAACGCCATCGCGCTAATGTTAGCGGCGGTTTTCGCCGCTGATCCCTGAAGCTATCGCCTGTTGGCAAGACGTTGCTAATACGTCGCTAACAGGGCGATAACCTGCAGGGATCAACGGCGATAGGAAAACTAGCGCTAACCTAGGTTAGCGATAGTTATCGCCATTTCTTGGTAACATGCCCCAATATTCGCAATAACACAGAACAGAAGAACGCAATAGTAATATGATTAGCTACTCACCAAGCCCCAGGACCTCAACACCTAGCTGGTCCAGCAGGTCCTGCTCCCGGTCCAGGATGTCGGACCACCGGTGCTTCAATTAGTTATGGGTGCGCTCGACCCCAGAGCAGCGAAACACTGCCTGGCGCACCCTCTCCCACCGCCGGTGACGCTCCCGGAATCCGGACCCGGACCCAGGCCTGCCCCCTGCTGCCAGGGTTAAGGGGAGGTGGCGCTGGACAAAAAAAAACAGTGCGGCCACCTCCACCTCAGAGAATAAGGCCCGTGGCTGCACCCCTTCTGGGCGTCCCCTTCCGCAAGGTAGGCATTCGCGGCTCTCGCTCCTCAACCTCTTCCCCTGGCCCTTAGTCTTTTTAAGATTCTTCACCATGGTTGTGGGTAGGCGGGGGCGGAAAAGAAAATGTAGGAAGTAAGAAAGTAAGTAAAAAGAATTAAAAAAGCAAGTAATAGAAAAAGAGTGAAAAATGCACTAAAAAACACAAAAAGTAGAAAAAAGCGCAAAATATACAATCGGGAATAGAAAGGGATAGATAATAAGTAAAAAAGATCCGAAAAAAGTTTATAGAAACAAAGGATTGAAAAGATATAGGGAGGATAGAAAAACAGGCCCAGAACCCTATCAAAAAACACATTGCGAACGGGCGAAACAAGCAACTCAGCGCGCTTGCGGAACTCCGCGTAGATCGCAGAGTTTTTCTGCAGCTTCATGGAATTCAGCGTAGCGCGGCTAAGCGAACTCCGCCCAGGGTTAGTTGTCAGGAGCAGGCAACTTGCAGAGGTTATTTCGGGACAGATGGGCCAGTCATGACATGGGTCTCAGGAATCATGACGTCACTCGATGTGTGCTTGCTTCCTGGGCAGCTGGAGTCCAGAGGCGACTCTTCGGCTCAGTGCAGGTTGCAGGAGGTCCAGTACCCCGGGTATTGGTGTGGCACGACTCCAAACTTGGTGGAGGGACAGATCTGACCCTTTAGAGCTGATGAACCACTTTTGGTGTGGGTGGTGAGTCGTGTCGCCATGGAGCAGCAAGTTGGTAAGACCAGAGTCTGTGGTTCGGTGCCTGCTGTCGCAGGGGAGCAGAGCCTCTGCTCCCAAAAAAGTTCTTTGGCAATTTATTGAAGACTGGAAGTGCTCACAGTGGCAAGGCAAGGCAGCACACTGTGATTGTTGAGTCCTTCAGGCAGCAAGCACGTTTGGAACCAATTTCTCTGCCGCTGGGCTTCAGTTCTCACACAGCATCTCATTTTGGTCCATTTCTTCTTTGTGTCCATCGAATCTAAAGTTCAAGGTCCAAGGATGCCAGCTAAATACTAAATTTGGGGGCATTAAAGGGAAAGACAGGTTGTAGCCAATGGGCTACCTATCTTTAGGGTTTCTACGCTCTATAAGTGACCACTTCCTGTGGGAAGGGGCACTATCCTAGCACTGATAGGTTATTTTCCCACCATGTCAAAATGATGGATTTTCAAAAATAGTGTCTATATAGCCTGCCACACCTTAGGGGAAGTGCTGGCTTAATGTGGACACACCTCCTCATCTAACAAATTATTCCACCTGTCCTCCCACCAAACGTGGAGCAGGAGAGGGGGGTTGGCATCCCCCACTATCTGGGAAAGCCTGGGTTGCTCTTCAAAGGTGGCACCGCCCTTAAAGCTTCCCGCTCTGGAAGACCATTCGGCCTGTAGGAGGTGTGAAGCACCTCCGCCCAGAGCAAGATTTGTTTCAGGCCTTTAAAGAGTATAAGAATAACCCTGGGCTGTCTTCAGCCTGAGTGACAGAGTTACTTCAAAATTTAGATGAGGCGGCATTGTCCTATGTAGATGATATTTATCTGATTGACAATGAATTAATGGAACACTTGGACAGAGTAGACCACATAATTCTAGGGTTTGCTCAACTGGGCTAGAAATGTAACTTAAAAAATTGCCCATCTCAATGCCCTGTTTCTGGGATTCGAGTTGTCAAGTGAAGGTGAAAGCCTAGTGGCACATTTGTTTGAAAAATGTGCGTTGCTCCAACCTCCAACAACTCTGAAAAGACTATAATCCATTTTAGTATTTTTAAATTTTGCAGAACATACATTTTAGATTACGCAGAACAAGTAAAACCATTCTACAATTTAATTTGACCTGATTTTTCAGCCAACCATTGGACACAGGAACATACAAACATTTTATATTTCGCACAAGCTGATATGATAGCTTCCAAACATTTACACACACGTGTAAACACAACTAACCTGGTCTGCGTAGTTGCTGGACCAACCGGGTACAACTATATCACTTTCAAAGAAAGTGATGCAGTACTTATTGCATACAAATCACATCTGTACACAAACACTGAAATGCGTTTTGCACCCACTGAGAAAATTCTAACAACAGTACAGACTGCTGTAGTGAGAGAGAGAGCACTAGCACAGGGGAAATGCATAATTGTGGTTAACCCGGTACTGACCTTAGAGGCCGTTACAAAGCGAGCATTCCAAATGCTAAAGCATTACATCCAAGATGGATTCAATGGGCTAACTCTCTCACTGCAACAAATGTAGAATATAGATTTGATTCTACATTACAAACACAAGCATTTTTGCAGTATGAACAAGAATATCCTCTGCCGAATGAAATAATGCCTCTAGATCGATATGATTATATCATCTACACTGATGGGTCTGCTCAGCCTGCCATAGGGACAAGACACCAATATTCCACTGCATGCACAATCGTAAAAAGAGGCATGCATGACGGAAAGTTCCGTCCTGAAAAAACACACTCTACAGCACAGCTGGCAGAACTCAAAGCCCTGATACTGGCACTACAAAATACAGATTCATAGATTCCCCACACTTATTGCATGTGATTTGTATTTCTGTGTCCAGTTCTATAATGAATACCTTCACTATTGGGGCCAGAATGGTTTTTGAGATTCAAAGGGTTGCACAATCAAGCATATGCTGCTTTGTGAACAGGTAGCAAAGCTGAAAGAATGCTTGCCATGAGCTCATGTTATGCACACATTGAGTCATCAACATGTTGGCGTTCACATTGCCGGGAATTCCATGACTGATGAAGCCGCTAAGGCAACAGACCACACTGCTGCCTGTGCTGCAATCACTCATCCTAGCACGAAATTAGACAGAGACATCATGGTGGCTGTCAATGCTGTTCACAATGACACACCTGCCGAAAGGCTTTCCACTCAAGTACTCCTACAAGTTAGATGCACAAAACATTCTGTATGCTCAGATTCCGGGAGTGTTGGATAGAGTTATACCAAATACTCATCGCAGTTGGATTTAATACTAGCTGCACATGAGGGTCTGGGTTCAGCACACACAGGGGTCACTGCTACAATTTCATTATTGAAGCAGCGCTACTGGTGGCCTGGTCTAACAAAACAGACCAAGGACTTCATCCTTAAATGTGACATCTGTCAGCAGATAAAGGGTTCCACCATAGCATGTTCTCCACAGACACCTCTATTAATTTCAGACAATCCTCTGGCAGTTGTTAATTTGGATCACTGCAGCCCTTTACCCTCAGATGAGACTTACAAGTACATCTTAGTGGCAGTTGATTCATGCTCCAGATTCCTGTGGGTTTGGCCACAGCAGTCAGCTGATGCCCAGACTGTTATAAAGGATTTGCGAGTCTTCATTGGGACATACGCAATTGGCACACTACATTCAGGCCAGGGTCCGGCGTTTAGGTCATGGGCTTACAAAGAAGCCATGGGAAGTTGGGATGTGGCCTTGCAGTACTCCTCCCTCTATCATCCAGAGGGAAATTCGATAGCTTAGTGGAAAAACCATGACTTAAAGGAGTCCTTATCAGCAAGGGTATTAGGATCGGGTTGCAGTTGGGTCAGTTACCTAAATGGCATCCAGGGGGCACTCAATAACATGCCATGAAAATCCCTGGGTGGTCGTATTCCATATGAAATCCTGTTTGTAGTGAGAATGTGGGTCCCAAACCTCGATAATGTCAGCGCACTGGAAACACAATTTGACGTCAATGAAAGTTAGCCTGTTTTACAGCAACTCAATTAATTACGGGGCGCACAAAGAAATGTCCAAGTAAAACGTACCACCACTGGGGAAGTGAAGGTTGTTCCGGCAAGATCTGGCTGGGTCCAGAGTATTGGGGATCTGGTCAGGGAAATAATTGTGGACAAGAAAGAATTTGGGCCATCTTACAGACCGCCTGTACCTGTCCTGGCTGTCGAATTGTACTTCTTCCGCCTCTTGCCGGCCGCCAAGACAAAAGGTTTGTCACAATTGATCTGATAAAACCACACTATGTGGCCAATTCTCAACAGTAGGCCGCATGGGCTCCTGGGTAGCCGCCACACTCCTCTCGCTACCGTTCAGGAAGTTCAGATGGAAGCTTTAATAACTAAAGAAGATTCCCCTGTCCAAAGAGAAATAGTAAACAACAAAGAAAAATTTCTCCTTCCTCTTGCAACAACTACAAATGTACAGTCAATGAGTACAGAAACCCAAATTTCAATTCGAAAAATTGATGACGTCTATCTGAATATGCCACAGATGGAGTCATCTCCCAGTTCTACAAAACTTGCTGAGCTGCCAATAATAGACCAAATGGCGTCTGGCTACTTCGTGGACTACGACAATTTCTTATCAGATTCATCTGAACCTGGGCCACCATTGCCACTGCCTTTTCCTTTCAAGCTACAAATGTGTGCTCTCTATCTTTGGTTGAAAAAGACATACTTTGTTACTCCTTGGTTACACCTCTGGTTTGCAATAGGATTACTATTCCTGGCCCTCTTGATTGGTTTGGTGACTGCCTGTTTTTCTGCTTCTGAATAGACACAATCTCCCAGAACGCTCTGCAGTACAACTAGTGAACTTGGTACTGAAACCACATGCATCATCGCACTGTGAAGAAAGGGACCTTCCCTGGTGAACATTACAGCAGTTCCAGAAGGGATTGTGTGGAACAGGGTATGGTCCAACTAATCTTTTACAAATACTATATTTGTTTAAACTTTCCTTAAATTATATCATCACCTCTAGTACTTTCTCTGATGATTGGGACATTGATACAGTGCATAATATGCTGGAAGATCTAGAGCAATCTACTTTCTTTTCTTCTGATTGCATGATGGTACATCGAATTACGGTGATACTTTTTGCTATCAATATTATGGTCACCATTTTTTACACAAAGCTATTATCTCACGTGCTGTTTATAACTACGCTCAATGGGAACACTGTTTGACACCACCAAAAGGCTTTTCAAAAACATTTGCACAAAGGTTTACTTATTTTTCTGGTTTTGCCATGTCAGACCCAGCCTCTTACTACTATAGGCTTGCACCTACACCTGAAAAGAAAAATATGCCAACAAACAACAAACTGATACACTCTGCTTCCTTTCTTTCTCAGCTGTCTATACAGGGTTTTGACTTTTGGAAAGACATCATAGACACAAAATCTGTCTGGGGGACAAAAGATTGGCAGGTTCAGGGAACGGAGGTCATGTTTAGAGCATGGCTAATACCACATCAAATGATTTTCCTGAATAAAACAGTGCAACAAACTTCCTGTCTTGAAATAGTCAAGATGAAGGATTTGAACACACCGCGTATACCCATGTTCTTATGTTTTGAGAACTGGCAGCATTTCATACAATACTGTGAGGATACACTAGACACCATGATACATAATGGTTCTTAAAATTCTTCAGACCTCAATTGGAAGGGATGGTTGGTTTGGCCTGTAGACACTAATGGGTGTCAGTCTAAATTCCTGGGCAATGCCGAAGGGTTTAAAGTAAATAGGCCTGACCAGCGATATGTACAATCAGAACACTCGGGTGGTGACATCATATAGTGTTGGGAAGTTGTGCCTTGACTGGCTAAAAACCTCAACACTTGTACCTTCCTTCTGGTGACATGGATCTCGAAGGTTTCTTGTTAGGTTCCCAGAACCCATATCAAAAGCACTTCTTGTATGCAATATACATCGAGCTGTGGAAAGTTTCTCAACAGGAAGCTGCAGAGAGACTGCGTGAGATTGATAAGGTTAATTTAGAAAAGTCTTTGGCTGTGGTTGACAATGGTAAGACCACATTAACATCCAGAATATATTTACTGGGCAACATAGTATCTTTTGCAATTGACATAATACAACAAGATATGTCTACCTTACAGCAGGCACAATCAAAACTCTGCTCCATTGTATTACTAAGCTGGACAATGCAAACATTACGTTCTAGACACGTGCCTTAGTGTTATGATCAACAGAGCGAGTCTGTTTTCTGCATGGTATATAGTGCACCCTGCCTTAGGGCTGCAAGGCCTGCAGTAGGGGTGACTTACCTATACCTCATGAAGTGTATGGAGGCATGGCACACAGGGCTGTTTGCCATGTCGACTCTTCTGCTTTCTCTGCACCAAGACACGAAGCCTGCCTGGATCTCTGAGGTGGCACGATTTAGGCTGCAGCCCCAGTTGACCTTCTTCAGCCAATGCCCTAGGCTCAAGGGGTACCATTTACTAGAGACTTATAGCGGTAGCTGAAGTGGTGGCAATTGTGGTAAATTTTTAGGGAAAGAACACTTGTACTGGGAGCCTGGTTGGCAGGGACCCAGGACACCTCAGTCAAAGAAGCATAAAATAACAGCCAAAAAATGGGGGGGTACTGCAACAGACACCCAGTTTCTCACAGATGAAACTGGTTTTCCTGCCCAATTAGGATGCAATTTTCTTGGATGCACCTCAAAACCTTGTCCTGGTCCCCAAAAGCTTAGAAAATTTTTAATTCCCACTTTTCTTACAAATGGTGGAAATATTTCTTCTGGTCACTATACGATTTCCCACGAACTCTGGAAGGCTTCTGGGCACCAGGTCTCTCTTCAGCAAGGCACCAGGTTTCTGTTCAGCAAGGGCTCTAGCAGTGTCTAATGCTCTGTGGTCAGTTGCAACATGTTGCAGTCACAAGTCTCTCTGCTCTTGTTGACTGGCATTCCTACAGGGGAAAACAAAAATATGACCCAGGCTGGGCGAAAAATTCTGTGTCTCAGAGATATTTATTATTTATGTTCTTCAAAAACAAACTCCTTCTTTGAAAGTTTGTTGGTGAAAAACCAACAACTTTGCTGTGTAAGTGCACTGAACTTGGGCACCACACAGCAAATGTTCAGTCCCTTCAGAGAAGCATCCAAGGTGACATCTCCTTTGAAGGCACAGAAATCTCTGCCAGACAGTTTGAGATCTCTAAATATGGTGGGGTGTAGCCTGCGATGGCAGTGAAATACATCACTCCGAAACCCTGGTGAAACAGTATACACTTTAAATAAGTCTGTAAGTTCTAGCTTCGGAAATTGCTAAACTTACAACGTATCCATCAATTTTCTTTTTATCCAGCTACCATCATTTGGTAAATTGCTTTACTACAAAATGATATTGTGCAGTGGGCCTCAGTGAGCAGGTGTTATTACAGATTACATTTGCACACCCTTGGAATTCAAAACCAAATTAAGGATTTAAGTCAATTGTAGCTCATTACTCATTCATTATTTTAGTCTATTGGCAGATATGCAGCTTGAATATGTTTTATCAGTGAGATTTTCTCAAGGCTGGTACATATAGATATAGAGAACAACTTCAAAATATGTCATGTTTTTATACATGTCAATGAGGTTGTCTATAGTCATGTAACTGCTAAGCTGTCTATTCATCGAATAGTTCTAACTTTCCAATTGGCAAAGTATATCCTGTCTCAACCAATTGCCATTCTATGGATATATACTCATTCTGAGATCATAGTACACACTTCAAAGCAAATGCCTGCCAGTTTCCATAAAACAAGCAACAGTAGCCCAATAGTACTATGGGTGTTTTCCCATAGTTTACAAATCAGAAATTTAAAAAAGTGTTCTCTACTGAGGAAGCTTTAAGAAGGTCTGATTGACATGCATATATGGTGAAGATCGTGTGGATAGAGATAATTTCAATTTCCTCTTGATAAAAGGACCTTGTTCAATGAAGAAGAGCCCTGGCTGGACTGAGCCATAGAAGGCATTGCTGATGTTTTAGGGTGATCTTCATTTGTCTACTTGCAATGGCTCTAAAAAATATACCATGACACTGCTTTGACATTGCCAGGACACAACTGAATGTGTTAAACCTTAGCTCCGAAAGCCATTCTGATCAGAGTATTACTGTGAAAACTGAATTTCAGTTCAATACCTGTTCTAATTTATGAAGGGTGCTGTTGGACTTGGCTCTTTCTGCAGGGTCACAAACAGATTATTTGCCTTCTGTTGCTGAACCCATTTTTGTTCCAGCAAAGAAACAAACTAATGCAGAGGAATAAATAAATAAATAACTATTTCTATAGGGAAAAACAAATCAGTCCCTACCACGATTACTTGATCCCTGAACGGTCTTTCTTCTTTATAACTAGAATACCAACTCAAGGTGTACTATCATAGAAATACTTTATCTTTTTTCAAATATTCAAAGGAACATAAACATGTACACAAATATATACACACATATACATTTACAATTCCTCCCTACCCATGCTTACTAAATACGGTTGCTAATCACAAACCAAAAATTCCTTCCAAAAGCAATCTTGAAAGGAGGCAGTCCAATACACACTAGAAGGGGTAGATCAACCCTCCACATTATACAAGATGTGTGTATTCAATTTTCTTATATGCCAATCGTGGTCTGTTGGACTCCTCCCTGCTGTAGGGTTGACGCGTTTCATGATTTGGGCCACATCAGGACAAGGGCAAAAGGAATACAACTCCGCTTACTAGGGGATGTCCAGTGCTCCATATAGATACTGGAGGAGGGATATCCTCTATAGTGTCTCTGCGATAACACTGTTCCAGGTAAATCAATAAATGATAAGTCTGTTATACGGAGCGTAAAACACTGGTCTGTGAGTGAAGGGGACAGCTAATGGAAACGTCTATGCAATAAAGTTATCAGAAAATCGGGGAACAGCTTCCACTTATGGTCACTCTCACACAACTACTATAAAGAGAGTGACAGGCTCGCAGCAAAACAACGGCCGGACAACTTTGACTTCCTGACGCCGTCCCAGGTGCCGGGAATTAGGACTCAGTGCACTTTTTCCCTGTTAACCAGTGGTAAAGCGCTTGTGCTCGCTCCCTAAAATGGTAAAATTGGCAACTACCGGATTGGTACATTTCAGTTACTTGTAAGTCCCTAGTAAATGGTAATACATGTTTCCAGGGCCTGTAAATTGAGTGCTAGTAGTGGGCAGGAGTACTCATTCTGCCACCCACTAAAATAGCCTTTTAAAACATTACTCAGGTCTTCACTGCACCCTGTACTGTAGATTTCATCTGCCATTTCGTCCTGGCAAAATAAACCTTTTGCGATGCCTAAACCTTCTTTTTTAATATGTATAAGTCACCTATAAGATAGGCCCTTAAGACTCCTAGGGCAGGGTACATTGTATTTAAAAAATAGAATATGTGCACTTAAGTTTTACATGTCCTTGCAGTGAAAAACCCCTAAAGTCGTTTTTCACCATTGTAAGCCCTGTCTCTCCCATTAACTAACACTGGGTTACCTTATTACATTCAATAACTGCTAACTTTAGATTGGGAGCACATAGAGATATGCTGTTTACATTCAAATGAATTGTAATTTAAAACACTCTTTAAGTTGCAATTCAGAAAATGTCACTTTTAAAAAGTTGATATGATCTTGTCCCAGCTACTTGTGCCGGCTGTTACTGACCTGGGTCACATGACTGTGAATAGTTCTGCTGTTGGAGATTGTGCATAGCTTCCTGACAGTAACACAAATGAGGCTTAGGTGTGGACAGGATGGGCTATCCTAGCAGGATGACTGGGGCAGAGCTGTATCCAGCCTCACTTACACTTCAAAGGATTACAGCACACACAAAGGAACCTGATACCAAACCTACCCTGCCTTTTGTCACCCCCAGACAGTTTGTGGCCTTGACCGGGGAATTGGAGGACCTTTCCAGGAACAGATGTGGGGGTAGGACAGGAATTCCCCCAACACAAAGGCTGGTACCAGGTATAAATATTGGACCTCCGGAGCCACTCATCAGATCACTTCTGGACCTCTGGAAGGCTCAGAAGAAGGACTGTCCTGCTGCTGGAAGGACTGTCTTGCTGCCTGAAGAAGGAAGACTGGGCCTGGCCCTTAAACCCAGGACCACAAGAGTAACTTCAATGGCTAGCTATCCGGCCTCCTGTGTGAGCTACAGAACACAACACACTCCAGAGACCCTGCAACTTACCTCCCTGCTAATGCTGATCTCTGCTGAAGTGAGCCCTAGCCCCCAAGTGTGCCACAATAGGTCCTGCATCCTAGTGTGGTGCTAATTTGGCCTCCTCCTACAAATACCAAAAAACATGGGACTTAGAAATGATTCCAGCTAAAACTGCTCCGAGTACTGCCAGGAGACCAGAACCTACCTACAAACGATCTAATGAAGGTGCATCACCGATGGATATGACTTTGCCACAACTCCCGCTTCGTTCTTCTCCACAGTAGCATATCCCTTTCAGCTGGACTTCTCGACAATGGTATCAAACCTCACAGAGCAATCTTTGGATACAGCCTGCAGACACATCCTTCAGGGTTATTATGAGTTCCAGAAAAACTTCTAAGTCCAAAGGTAGAAATCTTCACCAAGCTCAACAGTGGCCAGCACCCCATCAACAACAACAGCCTCCTCAGCCTGAAAATCCAACTTTTCCCACCCTGAGCTTTTCCTGTCAACACTGACGGCTTCACAACTACTTCAGAAGGTAGCTCTCAATCGTCGACAACCTCCTCTTGATTACAGTCTGCTGCCTGGCTCTACTGAGGACTCTACCTTTACCAGTAATTCTTGACCGTGGTGAACCTGGTGACTGTATCTGACCTATGCACCATCATGGTCAGCCTAAACTTGTTACTTTATCACAGTTTCACACAACCGGATACCATGGTTGGTGCTACTGATTGGATTTAATTTGTTTTGGTGTCATTTTATTAATTAAAATGTACTCTATTTTACTGAATTAGTGTGGGATTTTTCCTGTGTTTTATTTTCACTTTATTACCGTTTGTGTGCGACATAAATACTTTGCACACTGCCTATAAGTTAAGCTTGACTGCTTTTGTCCTAAGCTACAAGAGTGTTAAGCACAGGTTAATTTAGTGACTTTTTGTGGTTCACCTTGACAAGGATATTGGTTGTTGCTTGAGTAGGGCTTCCACCCATCTCAACCAATAACCCAGTTTCTTACAGGCTAAGTATAATATGGCAATATCCAACGTATTCACATAACTTAAAATGTGATTACTTTCAGTATGCTGTTGTCCTTGATAGGCTCTTGTAACATAGCACTGTCTATCCTAAAGAGAATCTGGAATCCTACTGACTCACAGGATGTCAGAATAGTTTTGTCATGAGTTTATTGAAAATATAAAAGCAATCTTATCTCTAGTTCTGTACAACCTAAGGAATCTAGCGCTAGATATGCAAACATTTGTAATCAGATTACAAAATAGCATTTTTTTGCGAATCGCCATTTGTTAATCGCTATTACTAATGTACTAAAGTGAAATCTGGCCCTGATTTTCAAATTAGCGACTCATAGTGAATCGCAAATAGACCTACCTCATGAATATTAATGAGGTAGGTCGCAATATGTGACCCACTAGGATTCGCTGCCATCACAGGAATGGTGGCCTGCTGGGGTCAGCAGAACAATGTGTCTATGATTGCTTTTAGTTAAAAAAAATTATTTTTTTGCAAACACAGACCGTTTGCCTTAAAGGAAAGTGAGATGCTTTTCAAAAGAAAGATAAAACGTTTCATTTCTATCTTTTTAAGAGTAGGCAGAAGTCCTTGGGACCACTGCCTACTCTTAAAAAATAATTTTTCGGACATTCTCAAAGGAGAAGGCATCCCAAGGGAACGCTTTCCCATTTGCGAATAGATTGCCACCAACTTGTCCTGGGTGGCAAAGTGACCATGAAATTTGACCATACCTCTCCAATACTCCAATAATCCAGCACTCGCTGTTCTGCGCTGGGTCCCCATTGAGGCCAGAATCAAATTCAATCTGGGATGTTTAGCTTTCACAGCAATTCATACAAAAGCCTTATCCTATCTGTCCAATCTTCTCAAAACATCAGGCTGGTTTGAGGACTCAGTGAAGTAAAGAAAACCTTCCTATGGAAACGCCTTTATTCTTAGCCTCCCATGCTCTACAACAGTCCTTCTAAGAAGCGGCCTCCATGTTCATTGAATTAGTTGCCTACAGATATTGGAACTGCACATTCTTTTCTCTCTTTTTGATGTGTACTGAAAGTACACCTGTTCCAATTCTACCTACCCCAGTTACCCTTGATTTTGCAGGACTAGCCGGAACATCGCTCTATCGGAACTGTATGATATGACATTAGTTTAACCCTACCCTTCTCCAACCTTTATCATGAACCCTATACCCACCTTCAGTATCTCATTCTACCTCTCCCAGCCTCCTCCAGCTTTCCTAACCCTCTTCCCTCTCTCCCACTCCCTACATCGATCCTTTTATTCTTCACTTTACGCTTGACCCAGACCCCCTTTGAAAATACCTTTTCTCATCTACAGCAACATTATCAGTTCTATGTAAGACCTTGTAGCCTTGTTGTTGTTAACATGCAAAGCACATCAGTACCTTGGGTGACTATGAGCTATAGAAAGCTATGAAATAAATAAATAAAAAATTGTTTAAATTGTTCAGTAAGGGATACTCACAATGAAGAAGCCTCTTAACTGGTAGGAAGTTTGATTCCATGTGTAAAACAATTGTAACATGCATCTGTGAGGCTCAACACAGTGTTTTTCTGATGACCAGTTTGCTCCAATATTGTAATAAACTGGGATTTTACCTTTGTACAGTAGTAATAAATGTGTGAATGTGCTTTTATTAGTATAGTTGTGTTTAATAACATGTTAAAGTTACAAATTTGTATTTACTTCAACTTTTTGTAAAGAAAATATGTAAATGAAAATAAATATATTTTTTTTAATTTATGATCAAAGTATTTATATTTTTAATAATTTTGTCAAATTTAAAATAATTTAACTTAAAAAAAAAAAATATTAAATGGTTGTCATCCTTACATGAATGACAACCTTTAATAAACAGATTTCATTTAATTCTGAACATAGCTTTTAGTAACATTTAATACATAATTAATAAATAAAAATATTTTAGTTTAGTGGGGTGTTTTTATTTTAATAAATCTTAAAAACATAATTTTCATTTAATTAAATATATAAAAAAAATATATATATATTTTACTCAAAATTAAGTTAATAATGATTTTTTTTAAATTTTGTTGTACTTTTAAAATAACTATGCTAAATTATTTTGCAATATTATGTAACATAAAAATATATGTATTCATTTTTTTTATTGTAATACATTTTGTACAATTTTCTTTTACTTTGCCATAGGGAGATGCACTTCCTGACTGTAAAGATCTCCACCTACCTGAGAAAAGTTAGTAGTACTAACTTCAAACTTGTAGATTAGGCTCTGCTCCCTGAAGTCAGAGGTTGGCTACATGTAAGTCTATACTTTGTAGTCAATTTACACTGAAAAATGGTAAATAGCCAAAGTAGTAAATTTACTATAGGAGTAAATGTAGACGTGTAGATTAACTCACATTTAAATTAATATTTCGTAATAACCCCCATAGGTTTAAGCAATCATTCATCATCATTTCTAATAGTCCATCATCATTGAAGAGTTAATGTCTTAAATGAGTGTGATTCATTTGATGACAATGCCAACATTAACCCTTTTTAAATTATAAAGTTGTGCTTTGGTTTATATCTGGCAATGTCCGCTCCAGAGAACCCAGAGTCAACATGTCTAGAGCTGAGACATGAAAACAGACTGCAAGTCAGACACCTTCTAAAGCAGTGTATTTTCAAGGTGCATTTGGATGACCCATTGGTATTGATGATGGGAGCTTGATTAAGACCTGCACTACTATATTGGTGGAGGTTTAGAGAGTCAGTATTTCTAGGTGAAATAGCATACTTTGCAGAAAATGCAAAACTATTAGGCAGAGTAGGGAACATTTTTTTTTAAAGAATCCACAAGCTCTGTTACCAACTAGTAATGACGTGCAAACTGGCTGCATGATCATTCTAAATCCTGAAGGGATGTTCACATCAATATAATTGCATAATTGATGCACTCAAAAAATACTATGTGGTCAAAAGTAAATCTTTTTTTTGTAAAACATATGTGCATTTTTTGCATGCCTTGTCATTACTTTCCTTGTTTACTATAATCAGCCCAACTAAGGTGGACTCATTTCATCTTCTTAACTCTTTAGAGCTTTCTCTTTTACTGACTTCTCATTGAACTGCAGACCTTGTAGTTGGATCCACTGCAGTTAATCTGAAGACCACACGCTCATTCATTCCTTTTCTTAACAACCCTTATTATCAAGTCTCATTGCATTTACGCAATTGGAATATTAATAAAGTATATTTTTACAGGAACTTTTATTGCTCAATTTAATGGCACTACAAATGCCAACCTCCAACGCATAAATGGCAGTGTTAGCCATGTCAGAGCCTGAACAGATCTGTATGGTTTCTTCACTAATGTCATAAAACGGAGTAAAATGTCTTTGCCTCAAACACAGACCAAATTTAATATTTTAAAAGCATTAGAAGTGCCTGCACTACGCTTCTTACTAAGCAGCTAGCAAACATAGCGTGAAGCCAATTGGCTCTCTATTTTGCCATGGCATAAGTTTAATTTTTTCCGTTCCACCCTACAACAGCATTATTTTTCAATGATTCTATATTCACATTAGTGAAAATAATGCCAAAGAATTCATAGGCCCAAACAAACATTTTCAATTTATATCACAGATGGTTAGAGTCAGACTAGACAAGAATGGATGTATCCCTTCATCTGTAAATTCTAAAAAGCTTGTTCTGCATAGGTCAGACTCAAAAACACAAATCGGGCCTGCGTTTACATAAAACAATTGGAAACTGCACGTGGAAACCTACAGAAGAGACTTCTTTTCTGTGATTCCATTGGCAGCTGTGAACAATGCAGGCATTCAGTTTAGAGGGAATTAGGAACCCCATTGTCTGTCTAATGTCTCATGCACGCATGCCTACAGTAACAATGACCACTGAAAGCCTGCCAGGAAAGCATCTGATTAACTGGAACTGGTTGCAAGCACTGCAAAAAAAAAAAAATAACTCCCAAGTGCCCTTTCCTAATGAGTAAGCGCATTCTTTCTAAAACCAAGGCGGATGAAATGTGGGAAAATGTGATATTAATCCGTAACAGTGCAACTGATCAAATCAATGGTTTAGCAAAACGACTTAGAAAAAGGGTGCTAACAAGACCGATAAAACCGGCCACCGGTCTGCGTCACAGACATTTTTGACATTGTGTGACAGTAAGAAATGTTTACCTTAGCTCTTTTGCCTTGAGAAGACCATATAGAATGCCAAATCTTACTTAAAACAGGATCACTCATAGGTGTAGGCCCTTTTTCCACTACAACACAAAGGTGTTGGTTAGAATGCTTGTAGAAGACCCAGCCACTAGCAATCTCTTAAGCCACATTCCAGTCCACCATTTTTCATCCACGATGCCACTGTATGTGGGGATCGTCCTTATCAGATTTGGTCTTGCATAAATACAAAGGGGCTTATTTACAAGCCCCTTGCGCCACCAGTGCGTCACTTTTTCCCATGTTAAAAGTGACGCACCGGCGGCGCAAGGTACTTGTAAATAAGCCCCAAACTATTCAGCCTGAGCTGTCAGGCCACGCCCCCTCTGATCGGGAAAACAAACAACCCTAAACTGCCATTGTGGTGCGGCGACAGTGAATGGCAACTGGAATCCTTTGGACAGGGAGCACGTGACCCACGCCTTGGCATATTCATAGAACGCAAGGAGACACAATAAAACATGAAGACTCCCTGCATGTGTATTCACGCATTTCCTGGAACTTGCTTTAACATCTGGATGCCTCACTGACGTTTTCAATACGCATTGTGGGATATTAGATTAATAACATTTGCGCACCTTAATAATGCAATGTGCTTCAGTGTCAAAACTCAGTTCCACTGACAAAGCCTGGGCATAGTAGAGAGCTTTTCATCGGCGAAAAGCCGCACAAATTAACGTCAAGCAAAAACAAAATGACACTCCGAAGATATTTTAGCAAAATTGAAAAAGGTTTAATCAGGTAAAATGATGACACCAAATGGGCACAATCTGAGATATGACTTTCCGACGATTTTAGTCAAAAGCAGCAAGAAAATATGAAGTGCCAATGTAAGTTAATGGATGTGGGTGGTTGGGACCGAAGTGCGTTTATATGCCACCCGGGATGTGGGAGAGGTTGGTGAATCAAGTAAGTGGCAAAGGTCAAAAGTTTACCTTCATAAGTAATACTCCTTAAGTGTGCAAGATAAGATGCTGCAGCTTCTAAGGTACCTTCAAAGTAAGACACCTCAAATCTCGCTCCATGCTGAAGCCTTCAGTTTTGCTCCCAAGAGCTATGAGTGGGACAAATCTGCGTTCTGTGACCATCATAGTCATGTCACCACTGGGGCCATTTTGCTGCCTTGTCTTAGTCTTACGTTTTACTTGTGGAATTAGTCACCTGTTAGAAGCCTGAAACCTTGCTGTGGGGGGCAAGGCTAAATACTGTAGCCAGCAGCTGTCAATACTGTGTGTTATATTCACGGGAAAATTAAACTAGAGACTTATTCTTTGCAATCAAAAGCTCTGAGTGGGCCAATCCTGAAAATCTTGTCTGCAAAAGGCATGCCTTTGCTTGGTAGCTTTTGTACCTTCTGCTGGTCCTCTTTAAGACCTTTTGGGTGGCCTGCCTGCCCAACATGCCCCCAACTCCCCTGGGCGAACACCTCCTGACATATTTTGAAATTCCCCACCTGTATGGCGGGGATCTCATTGCATTCTCAATGGATGTAGGAGAGTAGGATCTGCCTCTTATGTTGCCCCCACTTTTTTTCTGATGTTAGCACTGGTTTCTGGCTATAGTCTGGCTGGGTCCCTGCCAATCAGGGCCCCAGCCTCTCTGTTCTCTCTAAACGACATGGAGTGCACTCTAGGTGCACTAGTGATTGGATACTGTGGTGCCTTATGAGTCCCTAGTATATGGTACCTTAGGTGCCAAGGGCATAGGTACTTCACAGGCCTCCCAGGGGCTGCAGCATATGTTATGCCACCCCTGGGAAGCAGTCTAAATCTGACACCACAGGCCTGCTACTGCAGCCTGGGTGAGGTGGTGCTAGCACCCCTCACTGAGATATAGGTTTCCTATATCTCTCCTGCACACACATATAAACCTATCAGTCACCCCTAAGGCAGGCCCTATCAATCCTGAGGGCAGGGTGCTTGGCTTCTATGTGAGGGGGTGCCTCTGCCTGAGCAGGGCCCCTCTGCAGCTCTCAGAGTCTATTCTCTGGTGCTGTTTGTGGATGCGGTTAAACCATATACTATTTAAGTGCATTATATCCTCGCGGTAAATGCTAACTTTGGAATGGCTGCATCAAAACATGTCGTGTTTGGTGTCAAACATCTTGGAATACTACCCCCCGCCAATCTTGGCGGCGGGGGTAGCATTCCACCCTTCTAGAGGGATAAGACATGTACCTGCTGTGGAAACGCGGTAGAATCCTAAAGAGCCCTGGCATCACAAAATGGATGCCACCAGTCACAGACACTGGGCTGCCCTCCTGCTGATGACCGAAACTCGCAGTGGAGGAAGCCCAACAATAGGCATCCTGTCACAGGGAGGTGTAACCACCTTCCAGACAGGGTTTAGTGTATTGGGGCTGGGTGGGTGCACTCTTAGAGTGCTTTGAAGTCCTGCACTGGGGGAGCAGAAGGCTCCTCTGTGCATATGCCAGTTCAAACCAGCTCAGGGGCTACCTGCCCCTGCTCTGGCGCGAAACTGGACAAAGGGAAGTGGGTGTAGCCACCCCTCCCTTGACCCTCCCATAGGTGGGGTCATAGAGCTAGTCCATCCCCTCTTTTTAGTATAAGAGGGGGAACCTTGCCATTGCAAAGCAGATAACCCCTGGACGACACTCTACAGAAGAATCCTGGCCCTTCGACGTTCCACTACCTTTGGAAGACAGAAGAATCTCCCTTGGAGTCAAGGAGTGACTCCCCTGCTTGGCAGGCACCAAAACGACAACGACGGTCGCAAACTACGCCGCTCCCGCCGGAGTCCGAAGTCCCTGCAGCCCAAGAAGTGGATTTCCTGACTTCTCCCAGGCCATCGTGAGTCCCCAGCGAAGCTGAGGCAAGTGGACCCCACGAGTAACGAGGAACCGCGACCCCTGGGTACCGTGCACTATTGTCGAGTGCAACCCCTTCACAACGTTCTACGAACTTGTGCTTTGGACCACGTGTGGTCCCGACCTCCAGCAGGAATCCCTCCGAAGATCAGAGGCCTACACCGTCCCGAGTGACCGTGGGCCCCTGTTGAGTGATTCCGCCCGAGGTGTCTTTGCGATCCCTTGCCCGCCGGCTTGTGGGTCCCCAGAAGACTTCTTAAAGAAACCAAAGGGCTTCCCTGGTTGCTCCAGGCCTGCCCTGACTTACCCTCGCTGGGTGAGTTCCACAGACCTTGCTGGTCTGCGCCATCGACTTTTCTCCATCTCCCCGAGACTTGCGGCTGCCAAGGCTTGTTGGCTCCGATCGAGTTGCCGACACCGCAGTCAGCTGCAGACGTCGAGGGACACACCGAATCCAGCTCCTGGTCGTCGTCGACGCCTCCTGGACCACGTGGCTGAAGAGTCAAGGCACCTGCAACTGACCTGAAGCGACCGACGACGGTGGGCATCCATCTTCCTTGCCCCGGGTCACTGCCAAGTGACTTTGAACACTGTCCCCTCTGCTTTCAGGTCATCTTTCTTCAGAATCCAGGCTTGGATTCCACCGGACACTTCTTCAGCTCCCGCAAGCAGCAAGTCTTCTTTGTTCGCCATTGAAAACGACGCCGCGACCCGACACCAAAGGACACCTGTGCACCCGGCTTCCCTGGGTGAGGTAACTCCAGCACTACGGTGCTCCTGTGGGTGTGGGCCCTAGAACTACTTACCCTGTAAGTGACTTGCTTGTAGGTTCTCCCGAAGTATCCTAAAACTCTTTATTTCCAACCGCGACTTGCCCCATTGAAGCTAACGGCGATTCGCGCCTGTGTATCCACACTGCACGCGTCCCCCGTGGGTCCTTTACTTACCTGCCTTGGGTGGTTTCGTGAGGCCCCAGCACTTCTGAAGGCCCTAGGCCTTGTCTCCCTGCAAGTCGTTGTCCCTAAGTCTCTTACTTAGTATATGGTCTGGTACGCCCCTAGGGCCCCAGCCATATTTTGTGCTTAACTTATTGTGAAACGTTGATTTGTGCATATGTTTGTCTTCTAATCTCATAAAGAGATTAGTAGAGAGTTATTTAGAAATAAATACATATATATTTGATATATATACCTGTGTGGTGTCTTTTCATTTGGTGATTCAAGAGATTATATGGTAAAACAAGCTGCTTTACATTCCTCCGAGACTTAGCCTGAAAGCTGCTCTCCACAGCTACCACTAGGATAGCTTTCTTTAAAAGGTTGTCTTAAACCTATCTACCATAAGAGTCGATTTGCCCTGGTGCAAGGTGTCCACTTTAATTAGTGAACAGCATATACCAGGCCAACTTCTCACATTGGTGGGCAGCGTGTGGGATTCCAGCTTGCCATTGTTTTACCAGAAAATCTCTATTTGAATTACTAACTGAAAACCATTATAGGTACTCAAGGTACTTAGTATCAATAGGTTCTACTGAACTTAGAGCTGTGTTCCAAGGGATAGCACACCCTTTCCACAGCTCAAGCTAGGATCAGTAGGCCACAAACTAGTGTAGGTAGTACAACACTGCACAACACTAGAATGTCCTTAAGGGGTGGACCCAGTGGATCCACTCAGCCTCAGTATAAGGACATGGCTTTCTCTGACTTGAGAGCCATGTGTGTTGACAGACACCTGAGGATAGGACAGAGTCCCTCAACCCTGCACCTGATAGATCTGCTGACAGCAGATGACCTGAGATTGGCTCTAGGAGCTAAGGGGTCTGAATCAGTGGGTGGGTCAATCATAGTATCTGGGTCAGATGAGGACAATCCGAATGACCAAGACTCTGTGGTTGAAGGGCCAGGCTTCAAGGAGCCTGAACAGGACAGAGGAGTTCTCCCTAAGAGAACTGGCAGAGTGGATGAGAGGCACAGATCCCCTTCCAGGGAATCTGAGCACTCTTATCACTCTGGCAGAGAATTTGTCCAAGAGAGGAGCTCATACTTTAACTTAAGAGAGACCTCCTCTGAGAGAAGGTGCAAACTGCTCCAGTATGAGGAAGCCAAAGTGGCCCTCAGAACCAAGCAGTTGGCACTGGATAGAGAAGCCCTGGAGATCCAGAGAGCTTCCAGAAGGGAGGGTTTAGAACCCCCTGGTGGCAGCAACAGTGTCCCTAGAGGCAGAGAATATGTCCCTGACCATAGGAACCTGAGCAAGGTTGTTCCTCCCTACCAGAGTGGGGATGATATCCACAAATGGATAACTGCTATGGAGAGGGCCTGTAGAGTACAGCAGGTCCCCCAAAAGCAGTGGGCAGCAATCTTGTGGCTCTCCTTTTCAGATAAAGGAAGAGACAAGCTCCTCACTGTTAGAGAGGAGGATGCTGATGATTATGAGGTCCTGAAGAGTGCACTGATAGATGGGTTTGGCTTAACCACTGAGCAGTACAGGTTGAAGTTCAGAGATACCCAGAAGGCACAGACTCAGGACTGGACTGACTTTGTTGATTGTGCAACCAAGGCTCTAGAGGGTTGGCTGGTTGGCAGTAGGGTTACTGATTTCAAGGGATTGTATAATCTGATGATGAGAGAACAGATCCTAAATAATTGCCAGAACCAGTTGTTGCATCAGTACCTGGTGGACTCTGATCTGACCTCTCCCCAAGAATTGGGAAAGAAGGCAGACAAATGGGTCAGAACCAGGGTGAGGCAGAAAACCCAGAACCAAGGGGGTGACACTAAGAAGCAAGATCCTAAAGGCCCTGAGAAAGGTGGGGATAAGTCAAAAGACCAGAAGTCTTCACAAGGGCCCCAAAAATCTGCATCTGGTGGGGAGTCACAGTCCAACAAGGGAAAAGGCCAAAAGAAGCCCTGGTGCAAATTCTGTAAACAGAAAGGGCACTGAATGAATGAATGAATGAATATGCATTTCTAGAGCGCATGGCTACCATAAGGCCTCCCAGCGCTAAAAGGCAGTAACATCACCATGCAATGGTCAGGAATCATGAAAACAGAAAAGTTTTCAGAAATTTACGAAAAGCCAAATAGTTGTCCTCCAGGCGTATGTAATTGGGAAGTTGGTTCCAGCACTTTGCCGCGGTATATGCAAACATACGTCCACCGCTCCGTGATCTATATATCCTGGGAGCTACTGCTAGATGTTTATTCTCAGAGCGGAGAGATCTCTTAGGGAGGTAAGGGGATATGATGGATCGAAGGATCGGTGGGCCCTCAGTCGAGAAAGTTCTATGGACAATGCATAGTGCCTTGAACTGAATTCGTTCCGCAACTGGGAGCCAGTGAAGAGAGGCAATGTGTGGTCTTGCGGATACCCGGTTAGGGACCCGCATAAGCAGGCGGGCTGCACAGTTTTGTACCGATTGTAAAATTTTAATGGTTGAGCATGGAGAGCCTAAGTACAGCACATTAGCATAATCCAGTCTGGAGAGGATTAGTGCTTGTACCAGCAGTTTTCTTGCAATGAAAGGCAGCAGAGGGAGAATTTTTCTAATCATCCTCAGGATCCCATAACAGGTACCTGCCACCTTCCGCGCCTGCTCCTTGAAATTAAGATTATGGTCCAGCCATACACCAAGACTTTTAATCTGATCCTTAGGAGGTGGCATTGGACCTAAGCATCTCGGCCAAAATAGGTTGCCATCTTTGGGTGAAGTATTACCCAAAAACATCCACTCCGTTTTTGCCCCATTAAGTTTTAAAAAAGAGCCATCCATCCATGCGGAGACCTTCTCCAAACAGTTGGCCAGATTAATTTTCACATTATCAAATTGATTCAATGACACAATCAACTGGGTGTCGTCTGCGTAAGTGACAATCTGGATACCAAAAGGTTCTACAATCTTGGCAAGGGGGCTCATGTAGACATTAAAAAGCGTGGGGCTCAGGGAGGAGCCCTGAGGCACCCCGCATCTCAGAGGCATACTTTCAGAGGTAGAGTTATCCTCGAATACTTGAAAAGATCTATTGTCCAAGAAGGACTCAAGCCACTTTAGTGCAGTTCCAGTCACTCCAACCTCTCTGAGTCTCACAATCAATAGTTGATGGTTAACCGTGTCGAAGGCTGCGCTAAGATCAAGCAGAACAATCGCCACGGAGCCACCAACATCAAGAATTTTCCTGGTTTCTTCAACCACCGCCAGCAGGGCAGTTTCCGTGCCCTGTTTAGGTCTGAAACCAGTTTGAGAGGCGTGGAGGCATTCATTCTTCTCAAGAAAGGCGGAGAGTACGCAATTAACATATTTTTCACCTATTTTTGAGATCCCTGGCAGAAGTGAAATTGGTCGATAATTTACAAATACTTCTGGGTCCAGGCTCGGTTTTTTAAAAGGGCTTTAACCCTAGCCTGTTTCCAAAGAGAGGGAACAGATCCAGAGGAGAGTGATAAATTAATAAGGTCCAATATGGTTATCGCCACCGAGTCAGCGACCTGACAGAGGATAGTGGGGGGAACCACATCACTGGGAGAACCAGATTTCAGTTGGATCAAATAGTTTTTTAGGGATTCTAGATCCAAGGGAGGAATTATTTCAAGGCGGGGAACTGTGATTAGTATTTGATCGTCCAGATGCGGAATGTGTAAAGATGCTGAAGTAGGGGGAAAAGTGGAGTAGATATCCTCAATTTTTTTTAAAAAGTACTTTGCCAAATTATTACATCGTCCCAGAGTATCATCAGACGGCAAAGGGGGAACAGGGGGATTGACGAGAGATTTCGCAATCTGAAAGATTTCGCGAGGGGAGCTGGATGCTAAAGTAATCTTTTTTTCATAGTACAATGACTGTGCAGTTCTAATTTCTAGTTTATAAGCTTTGATGGCCTCTCTATAATTGATTTTCTTAGCATGAGAGAAGTCTTCCCTCCAGCTTCTTTCCAGGCGTTTGCATTTTTGCTTCAGCTCTCTAAGCTGGGGGGAGTACCATGCGATACTTTTAAGGCCCTTTTTTTTTGTCATCCACTTTTTGGGGATCAACTGATCTAAAGAGGAGTCAATCCAGTTGTTGAACTTGCTGTTTGCAGTTTCCGGATCGCCCTCCAACACGGGTCTAGTGTTATCAAGGATTGATGCCCAAGACTCCAAGGAGAGTTTGGACCAGTTCCGACTCCAGTTTTTTATCGTTTCCGATGGCTGGCTGCTAACTGGAGAGGTCCATGTAAAGGAAATCAGGTGATGGTCTGACCACGGTATAGGGAGGGGTTTTCCAACTTCGAGTTTGTCGATGTTAGAGAAAACCGGGTCAAGAAGATGTCCTTTCTGATGAGTGGGGCCAGTCACTTTCAAACTTAGTGATAACGCACCCAAGCTATCAATTACTTCTTCTGCAGCGGGTTTATCCATTTCATCAAAATGGATGTTAAAATCACCCAGTACAGAGAAGTTAGGGAGGGAGCTCACTGATTTAGCGATAGCCTCTGAGAGATCACTGCAAAAATGGGCAATGGTTCCTGGGGGCCGGTATATTAAAACACCCGAGAAGGTACAAGTATGAGAAAGACCAAGTGAAAAGGAAAGACTTTCACAGTCAGGGATCACACTTGCTACCACACGACAATTAAATATGTCTTTATATATAATGGCCAAGCCCCCTCCTCGCGTTGATTCACGATCCTGCCTCTGAATCAAATATCCGGGAGGGAGTGCTTGGACTAGCACCGGGTCTGAAGATTTTGTAAGCCATGTTTCGGTGAGAAACAGGGCATCTGGATCTTGTTCGACCAGTAAAAGCCGAAGTTCAATAGCATGTTTAGGCATCGACCGGCAATTCAGTAAACACATTTTAAAAATCGTTTGTGACGGACAAATGTTAGTAATTGGGAACGTGGTCAGGGAGCCTAGCTCAAAAGGGCAATGAGGACATTTATTCCTCATATCTATAGGCTCAATGGGATGCCTACATTTATTTGACATCAATTCTCTGAGGTCATACATCTCCTCTGAAGTATATTGGAGCTTGCCTCTCCACGGGGATCCAGGGGGACTGGCCCCTGGGCCCGGTTGGGCACGGACGGGCGCAGACGGGCTTGCCTTAGGCGCGCCTTCGGCGCGCCAGCGGCGCGCCCGCTGCGCGCGCCCGCTGCGCGGCCGCGTCATCCACCCTTAAGAACTCTGGGTAATGCGGATGCGGTCGCAACTAGCCCGCTAACCTGTAAAAATCGTGCCCGCTCTATGGTGTTCCCTCCCGGAGCATTAAACACAGCTCCGCCCCCCAAGCAGCAATAACAGCGTGCACAAGTGACAGTCCAATTCAAACAGTTATTTTTTAAAAAGATGTGAAATACAGTAAAAGTATTTTTAAAAGCAAGATACTACTCTCTATTAAGGTTTACGATCCTCCTAACATGAACCGAACCATTCACAGGCGGTCAATGCTCTGCCTCGCTGCGCGGCCGCGTCATCCACCCTTAAGAACTCTGGGTAATGCGGATGCGGTCGCAACTAGCCCGCTAACCTGTAAAAATCGTGCCCGCTCTATGGTGTTCCCTCCCGGAGCATTAAACACAGCTCCGCCCCCAAGCAGCAATAACAGCGTGCACAAGTGACAGTCCAATTCAAACAGTTATTTTTTAAAAAGATGTGAAATACAGTAAAAGTATTTTTAAAAGCAAGATACTACTCTCTATTAAGGTTTACGATCCTCCTAACATGAACCGAACCATTCACAGGCGGTCAATGCTCTGCCTCGCTGCGCGGCCGCGTCATCCACCCTTAAGAACTCTGGGTAATGCGGATGCGGTCGCAACTAGCCCGCTAACCTGTAAAAATCGTGCCCGCTCTATGGTGTTCCCTCCCGGAGCATTAAACACAGCTCCGCCCCCCAAGCAGCAATAACAGCGTGCACAAGTGACAGTCCAATTCAAACAGTTATTTTTTAAAAAGATGTGAAATACAGTAAAAGTATTTTTAAAAGCAAGATACTACTCTCTATTAAGGTTTACGATCCTCCTAACATGAACCGAACCATTCACAGGCGGTCAATGCTCTGCCTCGCTGCGCGGCCGCGTCATCCACCCTTAAGAACTCTGGGTAATGCGGATGCGGTCGCAACTAGCCCGCTAACCTGTAAAAATCGTGCCCGCTCTATGGTGTTCCCTCCCGGAGCATTAAACACAGCTCCGCCCCCAAGCAGCAATAACAGCGTGCACAAGTGACAGTCCAATTCAAACAGTTATTTTTTAAAAAGATGTGAAATACAGTAAAAGTATTTTTAAAAGCAAGATACTACTCTCTATTAAGGTTTACGATCCTCCTAACATGAACCGAACCATTCACAGGCGGTCAATGCTCTGCCTCGCTGCGCGGCCGCGTCATCCACCCTTAAGAACTCTGGGTAATGCGGATGCGGTCGCAACTAGCCCGCTAACCTGTAAAAATCGTGCCCGCTCTATGGTGTTCCCTCCCGGAGCATTAAACACAGCTCCGCCCCCAAGCAGCAATAACAGCGTGCACAAGTGACAGTCCAATTCAAACAGTTATTTTTTAAAAAGATGTGAAATACAGTAAAAGTATTTTTAAAAGCAAGATACTACTCTCTATTAAGGTTTACGATCCTCCTAACATGAACCGAACCATTCACAGGCGGTCAATGCTCTGCCTCGCTGCGCGGCCGCGTCATCCACCCTTAAGAACTCTGGGTAATGCGGATGCGGTCGCAACTAGCCCGCTAACCTGTAAAAATCGTGCCCGCTCTATGGTGTTCCCTCCCGGAGCATTAAACACAGCTCCGCCCCCAAGCAGCAATAACAGCGTGCACAAGTGACAGTCCAATTCAAACAGTTATTTTTTAAAAAGATGTGAAATACAGTAAAAGTATTTTTAAAAGCAAGATACTACTCTCTATTAAGGTTTACGATCCTCCTAACATGAACCGAACCATTCACAGGCGGTCAATGCTCTGCCTCGCTGCGCGGCCGCGTCATCCACCCTTAAGAACTCTGGGTAATGCGGATGCGGTCGCAACTAGCCCGCTAACCTGTAAAAATCGTGCCCGCTCTATGGTGTTCCCTCCCGGAGCATTAAACACAGCTCCGCCCCCACTGGACTTCTGATTGTACCAAGTCCAAAGACCAAACCACCACCACTCCTGCCCCTAAGGCAACTGTGCCCCCTAGCTCAGCTACTGGTGGAGGTGGTACTCAGAATAAGGGTGTAGTAGGGTTGACCCTGGGTTCTGAAGTGGATTCTGACCTAGTCAGAGTGACCACTCAGGCAATGCTGATTTGTGAGGGAAACATTGATATGTCCTTCCTAGTAAGCCCCAGTAATCTGGGCAAGTACAAACAGCAGCCTTTGATAAATGGCAAACAGGCTTTGGCATTTAGGGACACAGGTGCTAGTGTCACCATGGTGGCAGAGGACCTAGTGGACCCTGGACAGATCATCCTGGGTGAAATGTACCAGGTGACCAATGCAAGCAATGTCCAGACCAACCATAGTCTGGCAGTTGTGAATTTCTCCTGGGGAGGGGTAACTGGCCTCAAGAAGGTTGTAGTTAGTGCAGACCTCCCTGTAGAATGTCTATTGGGCAATGATCTAGAGACTTCAGCCTGGTCTGAAGTAGAGTTATGGACTCATGCTGAGATGTTGGGCATCCCTGCAGAGGTATTTGCTGTGACCAGGTCACAAGCAAGAATGCATGACACTGAACCAGCTCTGGATCCTGGAACAATGGACCAGATGCTTCCCAAGAGGAGGAGCAGTAGGGTTAAGGCAGTGCCTTCCCCTCTGTCTCAGATCAAGGATTCACTTCCAGAGGGAGGTGAAGCAGAACCTGAAGAAGGAACTGCCCCAGAGGGACTTGAACCTGACCAGGTTGAGTTCTTGGGGGCAGGGGGCCCTTCCAGGGAAGATCTGAGCAAGGAGCAACAGTGCTGCCCCTCTCTTGAACCCCTCAGACAGCAGGCTGCTGCTGAGGCTGCTGGGAGTGCTAGTGGGTCCCATAAAGTTTATTGGGATGAGGGACTCCTATATTCTGAGGGTAGAGACCCAGCCCCTGGAGCCACCAGGAGGTTGGTAATACCTCAGAAGTTTAGGGGGTTCCTCTTGACCTTAGCACATGATATCCCTTTGGCAGGACACTTGGGCCAAAACAAGACCTGGGACAGGCTTGTTCCACATTTTCATTGGCCACATATGTCAGAGGACACAAAGGAGTTTTGTCGCTCCTGTGTCACTTGCCAAGCCAGTGGTAAGGCAGGTGGCACAACAAAGGCCCCCTGATACCACTACCTGTGGTGGGGGTACCCTTTGAAAGGGTAGGGATTGACATTGTTGGTCCCCTTGACCCTCAGACTGCATCTGGGCACAGATTTATCCTGGTGGTAGTGGATCATGCCACCAGGTACCCAGAGGCAATTCCCCTGAGGACCACCACAGCACCTGTGGTGGCAAGAGCCCTCATTGGAGTTTTCTCCAGAGTGGGTTTTCCAAAGGAGGTCATTTCTGACAGAGGTACCAACTTCATGTCAGGATATCTGAAAGCAATGTGGAAGGAGTGTGGTGTAACTTATAAGTTCACCACTCCCTATCACCCACAATGCAATGGTTTAGTTGAACGCTTCAACAAGACCTTGAAAGGAATGATTAAGGGACTCCCAGAGAAGCTTAGGCGGAAATGGGACCTTCTTCTTCCTTGCCTTTTGTTTGCATACAGAGAGGTTCCACAGAAGGGGTTGGCTACAGCCCATTTGAGCTTCTGTTTGGGCATCCTGTGAGAGGTCCACTATGTTTGGTAAAAGAGGGCTGGGAGTTACCTCTCAAGCCCCCCAAACAAGATGTGATGGACTATGTACTTGGTCTCCGCTCCCGGATGGCAGAGTACATGAAAAAGGCAACCAAAAACCTGGAGGCCAGCCAAGAATTGCAAAAAGCTTGGCATGACCAAAGAGCTGTGCTGACTGTATACCAGCCAGGACAGAAAGTGTGGGTGTTGGAGCCTGTGGCCCCAGCAGCCCTCCAGGACAAATGGAGTGGCCCCCATACAATAGTTGAACAGAAGGGAGAAGTCACCTATCTGGTGAATCTTGGAACTCCCAGGAGCCCCCTAAGGGTGCTTCATGTCAACAGATTAAAGCCATATGTTGACAGGGCTGACATGGGCTTGCTCATGGCAACTGATGAGGACCAGGAGGAGGAGAGTGACCCTCTCCCTGACCTGCTCTCTCAGAACCCTGATGATGGGTCAGTAGATGGTGTTGCTTTGGCAAGCAGCCTCACTGACCATCAGCAAACTGAGTGCAGACAAGTTCTGCAACAGTTTAGACATATGTTTAGCCTGACCCCTAGTCAGACTACCTGGTGCACCCATGAGGTGGACACTGGGGACAGTCTGCCTGTCAAGAATAAAATCTACAGGCAACCTGACCATGTCAGGGACTGTATCAGGACTGAAGTCCAGAAAATGTTGGAGTTAGGCGTAATTGAGCCTTCAGATAGCCCTTGGGCTAGCCCAGTAGTCCTGGTACCCAAGCCTCATACCCAGGGTGGTAAGAAAGAAATGAGGTTTTGTGTAGACTACAGAGGCCTCAATGCAGTCACTAGGACTGATGCCTATCCCATACCAAGGGCAGATGAGCTGATTGATACTTTGGCCTCAGCCAAGTATCTAAGCACATTTGACCTCACAGCTGGCTACTGGCAAATCAGATTAGCTGAGGATGCAAAAGCCAAAACAGCATTTTCGACCCCTGGTGGGCACTACCACTTTGTGGTGATGCCCTTTGGATTGAAAAATGCACCTGCCACTTTTCAGAGGTTGGTGAATAAAGTTCTGGCAGGGATGGAAACTTATTGCTCAGCTTATCTAGATGATATTGCTGTCTTTAGTTCCTCCTGGCAGGATCACCTGGTCCACCTCAGAAATGTTTTGGAGGCCCTGCAGAAAGCAGGCCTCACTATCAAGGCCACCAAGTGCCAGATAGGGCAGAGTCAGGTTGTGTACCTGGGCCACCTTGTAGGTGGAGGCCAGGTTCAGCCTTTGCAGAGCAAAATCCAAACCATACTGGAATGGGTTGCTCCAACCACCCAGACACAGGTGAGAGCCTTCTTAGGCCTGACTGGGTACTATAGGAGGTTTGTCAAGGGATATGGATCTATAGTGACCCCCTTGAATGATCTTACCTCTAAGAAAATGCCAAAAAGGTTCAGTGGACAGCTAGCTGTCAAAAGGCATTTGAAGACCTAAAGCAGGCCATGTGCACTGCCCCCATCTTACAGAGTCCAGACTACACCAAAAAGTTCATTGTCCAAACAGATGCTTCTGAGCTGGGTGTGGGAGCTGTACTGTCTCAACTGAATGATGAAGGTCAAGACCAGCCAGTAGCTTTTATTAGCAGAAGGCTGACCCCTAGAGAGAAACGTTGGTCAGCTATAGAGAGGGAGGCCTTTGCTGTGGTTTGGGCCCTGAAGAAGCTGAGGCCATACTTGTTTGGTACTCACCTCATAGTTCAGACTGACCACAAGCCCCTCCTATGGCTAAAGCAGATGAAAGGTGAAAACCCAAAACTTTTGAGGTGGTCCATTTCCCTACAGGGGATGGACTATACAGTGGAACATAGGCCTGGGACCCAACATGCCAATGCAGATGGACTCTCAAGGTATTTCCACTTTGAACACGAAGACTCAACTGGTCAAGGTTAGTTTAGTGTCCCTACGTTTGGGGGGGTTGTGTAGGAGAGTAGGATCTGCCTCTTATGTTGCCCCCACTTTTTTCTGATGTTAGCACTGGTTTCTGGCTATAGTCTGGCTGGGTCCCTGCCAATCAGGGCCCCAGCCTCTCTGTTCTCTCTAAACGACATGGAGTGCACTCTAGGTGCACTAGTGATTGGATACTGTGGTGCCTTATGAGTCCCTAGTATATGGTACCTTAGGTGCCAAGGGCATAGGTACTTCACAGGCCTCCCAGGGGCTGCAGCATATGTTATGCCACCCCTGGGAAGCAGTCTAAATCTGACACCACAGGCCTGCTACTGCAGCCTGGGTGAGGTGGTGCTAGCACCCCTCACTGAGATATAGGTTTCCTATATCTCTCCTGCACACACATATAAACCTATCAGTCACCCCTAAGGCAGGCCCTATCAATCCTGAGGGCAGGGTGCTTGGCTTCTATGTGAGGGGGTGCCTCTGCCTGAGCAGGGCCCCTCTGCAGCTCTCAGAGTCTATTCTCTGGTGCTGTTTGTGGATGCGGTTAAACCATATACTATTTAAGTGCATTATATCCTCGCGGTAAATGCTAACTTTGGAATGGCTGCATCAAAACATGTCGTGTTTGGTGTCAAACATCTTGGAATACTACCCCCCGCCAATCTTGGCGGCGGGGGTAGCATTCCACCCTTCTAGAGGGATAAGAAATGTACCTGCTGTGGAAACGCGGTAGAATCCTAAAGAGCCCTGGCATCACAAAATGGATGCCACCAGTCACAGACACTGGGCTGCCCTCCTGCTGATGACCGAAACTCGCAGTGGAGGAAGCCCAACAATAGGCATCCTGTCACAGGGAGGTGTAACCACCTTCCAGACAGGGTTTAGTGTATTGGGGCTGGGTGGGTGCACTCTTAGAGTGCTTTGAAGTCCTGCACTGGGGGAGCAGAAGGCTCCTCTGTGCATATGCCAGTTCAAACCAGCTCAGGGGCTACCTGCCCCTGCTCTGGCGCGAAACTGGACAAAGGGAAGTGGGTGTAGCCACCCCTCCCTTGACCCTCCCATAGGTGGGGTCATAGAGCTAGTCCATCCCCTCTTTTTAGTATAAGAGGGGGAACCTTGCCATTGCAAAGCAGATAACCCCTGGACGACACTCTACAGAAGAATCCTGGCCCTTCGACGTTCCACTACCTTTGGAAGACAGAAGAATCTCCCTTGGAGTCAAGGAGTGACTCCCCTGCTTGGCAGGCACCAAAAACGACAACGACGGTCGCAAACTACGCCGCTCCCGCCGGAGTCCGAAGTCCCTGCAGCCCAAGAAGTGGATTTCCTGACTTCTCCCAGGCCATCGTGAGTCCCCAGCGAAGCTGAGGCAAGTGGACCCCACGAGTAACGAGGAACCGCGACCCCTGGGTACCGTGCACTATTGTCGAGTGCAACCCCTTCACAACGTTCTACGAACTTGTGCTTTGGATCACGTGTGGTCCCGACCTCCAGCAGGAATCCTCCGAAGATCAGAGGCCTACACCGTCCCGAGTGACCGTGGGCCCCTGTTGAGTGATTCCGCCCGAGGTGTCTTTGCGATCCCTTGCCCGCCGGCTTGTGGGTCCCCAGAAGACTTCTTAAAGAAACCAAAGGGCTTCCCTGGTTGCTCCAGGCCTGCCCTGACTTACCCTCGCTGGGTGAGTTCCACAGACCTTGCTGGTCTGCGCCATCGACTTTTCTCCATCTCCCCGAGACTTGCGGCTGCCAAGGCTTGTTGGCTCCGATCGAGTTGCCGACACCGCAGTCAGCTGCAGACGTCGAGGGACACACCGAATCCAGCTCCTGGTCGTCGTCGACGCCTCCTGGACCACGTGGCTGAAGAGTCAAGGCACCTGCAACCGACCTGAAGCGACCGACGACGGTGGGCATCCATCTTCCTTGCCCCGGGTCACTGCCAAGTGACTTTGAACACTGTCCCCTCTGCTTTCAGGTCATCCTTCTTCAGAATCCAGGCTTGGATTCCACCGGACACTTCTTCAGCTCCCGCAAGCAGCAAGTCTTCTTTGTTCGCCATTGAAAACGACGCCGCGACCCGACACCAAAGGACACCTGTGCACCCGGCTTCCCTGGGTGAGGTAACTCCAGCACTACGGTGCTCCTGTGGGTGTGGGCCCTAGAACTACTTACCCTGTAAGTGACTTGCTTGTAGGTTCTCCCGAAGTATCCTAAAACTCTTTATTTCCAACCGCGACTTGCCCCATTGAAGCTAACGGCGATTCGCGCCTGTGTATCCACACTGCACGCGTCCCCCGTGGGTCCTTTACTTACCTGCCTTGGGTGGTTTCGTGAGGCCCCAGCACTTCTGAAGGCCCTAGGCCTTGTCTCCCTGCAAGTCGTTGTCCCTAAGTCTCTTACTTAGTATATGGTCTGGTACGCCCCTAGGGCCCCAGCCATATTTTGTGCTTAACTTATTGTGAAACGTTGATTTGTGCATATGTTTGTCTTCTAATCTCATAAAGAGATTAGTAGAGAGTTATTTAGAAATAAATACATATATATTTGATATATATACCTGTGTGGTGTCTTTTCATTTGGTGATTCAAGAGATTATATGGTAAAACAAGCTGCTTTACATTCCTCCGAGACTTAGCCTGAAAGCTGCTCTCCACAGCTACCACTAGGATAGCTTTCTTTAAAAGGTTGTCTTAAACCTATCTACCATAAGAGTCGATTTGCCCTGGTGCAAGGTGTCCACTTTAATTAGTGAACAGCATATACCAGGCCAACTTCTCACAATGGATCTCATTACATCAGTGCTGTAGTCACACAGAAGGTTTGCAGAGTGGGGGCATTGATGTTTCCACCAAGTTCGGAAACTATTTTGGAAAGAAACAAAGCAAAATATAAATGACCCTCAAGCACCGGGAATTGTCTCCCTGCAGGCGGGGTAATTTCTGTGGTCTTCTGTTTAATTCCAGCAGGCTTTTCCTGGGTTTCTGAGAAGCAAAATAGTGCATTGCAAGGACCTCCTTTAATAGAATAAACATGTGATGTACATTAAATGGTGTCCTTGTGAAATATGGGCTATTTGTCAGAGGTTTCTGATGACAAAGTCAGATAATATTTAACCGCTGGACAGCTACACTTCACTCAGATCTAAATCAGGTGGGCACGCAGCAAGCTTGGTGAGGCGGAAGCCCTGCTAATTGATAGTGGGACTTCTACTCCACCAAATCCTAAATCAGGCTCAGTATCCCAATTTTCTGTAGATGCTGGATAAACCTATTCCTGGTCATTCAGAAAGAACTTCTTTCTCCAATGTCTTAAATAGGTCTAGTTATAAGTTATGACAGAGTAGTGGTCTACAACAACCAATTTTGTTTTAAAATTCACAATAGTTAGTGATAAGAAGAGACATCTAATTTTCAAATCTCCCAAAAAT
Source organism: Calotriton arnoldi (assembly GCA_963921515.1). Lineage (NCBI taxonomy): Eukaryota > Metazoa > Chordata > Amphibia > Caudata > Salamandridae > Calotriton > Calotriton arnoldi. The sequence continues at coordinate 425,852 of CAWUFW010012429.1, read as the reverse complement.
TAAAACAAACCAGACTGTCAACTTTTTCAGCAGTTCCTGTTTGTCCTACAAATCATCAGTGTGTGCAACCTAAGGGTAAATCAAGATGCTAAGGGGCCGAATCCGATTCGGTCCGGAAAAAATAACGACCGACTCGGTACGGGACCATAGTCCGACCGACACGTACCGGCGTTGCCCGACATGGGAAGTACGATGAAATGCATGTGAATCACGAACGACTCGTACGGAACTCAAGGCGAACGACCGACCCGGACGGAAACAAGCTATCCGGCCGGGAAACCACACGAATCGAACCGACCGACACGCACCAGGAAGAAACCCGAACGAAACGTACCCGCGAACTCCGACCCGCGCAGTACGATGCAATGGGTGCAAAAGCAGACCGATTCGCACGGAGCCCAAGCCGTACGACCGACACACATACAAAACCCAGCCGAACAAACACAATACACCGCGACCGACGAGTACGCCGCATATGAAACTGAGCTGAAACACAGCGGGAACGACTCGGAGAGGCGCGCACGAGATAACTGCAACGTCCTACTCGGTCAGAAGAACGACTCCAACATGCACAATAATCACAAATGAAAAAATACAAAAAAAGAGAGCCAAACAAGCAATGACAAAGCCAATAAATACAGGGGGGGGGAAAAATGGAACAAGAACACACCCCCAACTCCACCTACATAAAGGCCACAAATCCCTACCATGATCCTTTGCAAATTCCACTGACCTGCCAGCACAGAACACCAGCAGACAGCAGACACACACACAGCTCATCCAACACAAAAGCCACACACCATTAGCACCTCAACAAATAGCACCCTCACCCTCACACAGCAAAACCTACACACACACACCCTCACCTGCACACACACACACATCAATCACCACCACCACCCATCACCATGCCCCTAAAGAAGAATCCAAAGTTCCTGGATAGTGAATTGGAAGTCATGGTAGACGAGATCCTGAGGGTAGAGCCACAGTTGTTTGGCACATTGGTCCAACAGACCCCCATGGCACAGAAAACCAAGATGTGGGTGAGGATCGTCGACAGGGTGAACGCACAATCACCATGTTTGCGCACAAAGGAAGACATCCAGAACAGGTGGTATGATGTGCGCAGGAGGGTCAGGGACCTACTGAAGAAGGATTACCTCCTGAGCCAGCACACCGGCAGTGGCCCTCCTGCCAAACCAGTATACCTCAGGCCCTGGGAGGAGAAGGTGCGGGCCATCCTACCACCAGTGAGCGTATATGGACTAACAAACATCCCAGAGCCTGGGGAGTACACAACTAATATATACAATATTGTGTGCCAATACACACACATCACTGTCAAGGGGATAGTCAAACCATGCACCCCTAGCAAATCAACAGCAACCAAAAGATAATCATCCCAAGAAGTGTATGTCAGTCAGATAAACACAATACATGCCATGTCATAGTGATATGTAACTATGTCATGACATGTACAAACCCAATACCAAATAGAGCTAGGCAGTGGCACAAATCTAACTAACAAACACTGTCAGATATTTAGCCACCACTAGAACACCACCTCACAGGGAAGCTCACAGAAAGGAAAGAATCCTGTGTATGCTGGTGAAGTCAGTGTAGCCAAGAGCATGATGGGACTCGTAGTAACAGATAATGGGCAGCCTCACATTTGGACCATCAACACCACTCTGAACCATGCTCACAACACAGGGAGTGGATAAGGACTGACAATATCGCTGACACTGGGTACTGCTGTGGGGAGCACAAGGCCCTGCTGGGAACTGGGCACCAACAAACAACAGGACCACACTGTCAGCCATCTTGCCATTGCTGTCACACTCACACACAGTGAAGTCCACTCAAAAGGAAGGAAGTATGGGCATGCTGGGAAGGGGGGTGTAGGCAATAGCATGATGGGAGTTGTAGTCACAGATATTGCTCACCCACACAATTGGCCCATCTACACAACTCTGAACCATGCTCACATCACAGGGAGTGGATAAGGACTGACAAGATGGCTGACACTGGGTACTGCTGTGGGGAGCACAAGGCCCTGCTGGGAACTGTGCACCAACAAACAGCAGAACACCACTGCCTGACATCCTGAAAGCCAACTTGCACTCCCTGCAATGCAAGCACGTTGCATGGTGGGATATCTGGCTGGGTGGGAAGGAGGACTGACAGCACTGACCATAGTTACAAGCAGCTCTCCTCACACACACCCTCAACACAAACTCCACATAACCCACCTGGGAGAATGCAATGCCTCACACACTAAATGAAGATCCCACAAAGAACCACCACCCTGGGTAATGCTGTGTGAAGCACAGGGACACTCTTGGGACTTGTAGCCAAACAAACGCAAGGACAACACTGTCAGCCTTCCTGTCAGCATAGGCACACTACCCCACAGGGAAGCAGAGTCAAAAGGAAGGAAGTACGGGCATGCTGGGAAGGGGGTGTAGGCAATAGCATGATGGGAGTTGTAGTCACAGATATTGCTCACCCTCACAATTGGCCCATCAACACCACTCTGAACCATGCTCACATCACAGGGAGTGGATAAGGACTGACAAGATGGCTGACACTGGGTACTGCTGTGGGGAGCACAAGGCCCTGCTGGGAACTGTGCACCAACAAACAGCAGAACACCACTGCCTGACATCCTGAAAGCCAACTTGCACTCCCTGCAATGCAAGCACGTTGCATGGTGGGATATCTGGCTGGGTGGGAAGGAGGACTGACAGCACTGACCATAGTTACAAGCAGCTCTCCTCACACACCCCCTCAACACAAACTCCACATAACCCACCTGGGAGAATGCAATGCCTCACACACCAAATGAAGCTCCCACAAACAACCACCACCCTGGGTAATGCTGTGTGAAGCACAGGGACACTCTTGGGACTTGTAGCCAAACAAACGCAAGGACAACACTGTCAGCCTTCCTGTCAGCACAGGCACACTATCCCACAGGGAAGCAGAGTCAAAAGGAAGGAAGTACGGGCATGCTGGGAAGGGGGTGTAGGCAATAGCATGATGGGAGTTGTAGTCACAGATATTGCTCACCCTCACAATTGGCCCATCAACACCACTCTGAACCATGCTCACATCACAGGGAGTGGAAAACAACTGACAAGATGGCTGACACTGGGTACTGCTGTGGGGAGCACAAGGCCCTGCTGGGAACTGTGCACCAACAAACAACAGGACCACACTGTCAGCCATCTTGCCATTGCTGTCACACTCACACACAGTGAAGTCCACTCAAAAGGAAGGAAGTATGGGCATGCTGGGAAGGGGGGTGTAGGCAATAGCATGATGGGAGTGGTAGTCACAGATATTGCTCACCCACACAATTGGCCCATCTACACAACTCTGAACCATGCTCACATCACAGGGAGTGGATAAGGACTGACAAGATGGCTGACACTGGGTACTGCTGTGGGGAGCACAAGGCCCTGCTGGGAACTGTGCACCAACAAACAGCAGAACACCACTGCCTGACATCCTGAAAGCCAACTTGCACTCCCTGCAATGCAAGCACGTTGCATGGTGGGATATCTGGCTGGGTGGGAAGGAGGACTGACAGCACTGACCATAGTTACAAGCAGCTCTCCTCACACACACCCTCAACACAAACTCCACATAACCCACCTGGGAGAATGCAATGCCTCACACACCAAATGAAGATCCCACAAAGAACCACCACCCTGGGTAATGCTGTGTGAAGCACAGGGACACTCTTGGGACTTGTAGCCAAACAAACGCAAGGACAACACTGTCAGCCTTCCTGTCAGCATAGGCACACTACCCCACAGGGAAGCAGAGTCAAAAGGAAGGAAGTACGGGCATGCTGGGAAGGGGGTGTAGGCAATAGCATGATGGGAGTTGTAGTCACAGATATTGCTCACCCTCACAATTGGCCCATCAACACCACTCTGAACCATGCTCACATCACAGGGAGTGGAAAACAACTGACAAGATGGCTGACACTGGGTACTGCTGTGGGGAGCACAAGGCCCTGCTGGGAACTGTGCACCAACATACAGCAGAACACCACTGAATGACATCCTGAGAGTCAACCTGAACCCACTGCAAGGGTGGCATGCTTCATGGTGGGATAACTGGGCTAGGTGTAGAAGGATGGCCGGATGTCCACCAAATACAACCAATGCTGGCCATGCACACACCTCAACATTCACATTGAAATGCCCCAGGTATGCAGGACAATGTGCTACACCAATATCAACCTCTTACTGTGACAACTTAGGACAATGCAATGTACATGCCCGTATCCAGAGGTACAGTCACAACTGTCAGGTGTGTGAACCATTGATGCCTGTAGAAACATAACATACAATGTGTGTCTCATCCAAATACAGGTGATGATGATGGGGACACAGCAGCAGGCGAGGAGGAGTCCCTGTCCCAGGCTCCGGGGGACACTGAGCTCACTGGTGTGGAACAGCCTCTGCCCTCCTCGGATGGCGAAGACCTACCTGGCACCTCCGGTGTGAGTCATCATGCAGCACCAGCAGGACCAACATCTGTACCCCCTGCACCCACCCCTCCAACAACTGCCAACCACCAGACCACCCCCGCCAAAACGGACAGACCAAGGACCACCGATGATAACAGCACAGGGTCCCAGGCCCACCGTGGAGCAACGGACAACAACACCACTAACAACCCCAAGGGGGCCTTGGGTCACCTGTGCGTGCCACCGCAGGTCCTGCACATGTCGCCAGGGGTGGTGGGAGGGGTGGTAGACATAGGTCGCTGCTTGCAGAGGGGTCTGGACTGCATGATGACCCACAACTGGCACGCATCGCTGATGCGTACCAGGATAGCACCGGAGAGGTCAGACAGGTAGTGGGGATCCTCAAGGACATACAACAGCAGCAGGCTGCCCATCATGCCCGCTTGGACTCCCACATGTCCCGTGTGGAGACACACATGTCTCGCATGGAGTCCAAGTGGGACACATTGCAAGAACTCACAGCGGTGCATAGGGACATATTGACATGCCTCCGCCAGATTAGCACCAACATGGCCACACCTCCCTGTGTGCCCACAACATCTGGTGCTGCAACAACTGACACCGCCACAGGGAGGGAGGAGGACTCTGGCGGAGACTCCCCTGCACCGCCGCAGCCTGCACGTGAGGGTCCCCCCCAAAGAAGAGGGGTCGTCCGAGGAAGGAAAACTGAGAGGTTGATGGCCACGTACATCCCCCAGGAAGCCAACACCTGTTCCGGAAAATCTCCTTTGTGTGCAAAGTTTTCACCCTGTCGAATGCAACACAACTCTCCCACATGACATGGGGAGTTCAAGTTGGACTAATGTATCATATGACTGTGGACTACACTCAGGACATTTCTGCTACCAAGACTTCCAACTCATCTGGGAACTTTGGATCACAATCCCAATGTACAGCACCCACCATCCTGTGCACTATACACACACACATTTCTGTAAATAAAATCACTAGTACACCATACTTAACTCTGTTGTTATTCAAATGTGGATACTGTTATGGTGAAGATGATCTGCTAAATTACACTGTGTATGCTAACTGCTACAGCAAGTACAACACCGTCATGTGAGTCATGGTGACGTGACACATATGAGGGATACACACCACTAGGGCTACACAACACAGAGACACCAGGGCCATCAGATTCATCGCCTACAGTGATGTTGCCAGGAAATACTGTGGAATGCACAGACACCACACCTACTCAGAGTCTGTGTCAACTAGCCCACAGGTGCAGGAAGCAAATGTCAGTCAGATGTGTGACCACAGACAACGCACATCCCAAAGTGAAGCACAGGTTTATTACACATTTGCAACATGTTGTTTCCACTACAAATGCAAGGTTTACCCACGTGGCAGTGGCCACACAGTCAACAAGTGCAGAAGATATGAAGTCCAGGGGTGTGTGGCACATCACCTGTAGGGAAACTACTGCTGCCACCCTGAAAGCTGAATCATGGTGTCGGGGGATCCAAGTTGACCAAAGTACTCAGTAAGCACCCTGTGAAGGACAGACATGACACACAGTTAAAACCACTGAAGAACAGGACAGAACTGCAATACTCATGCCCAATACATGTCACAAGACAAGTACACAAAACCAAGTTAGCATGTCAAAACTGTTGGGGAGTACATACTACCTGTAAGGACACATTGCTGCACGCATCCAGTCAAGTAGCACATGGCCACACTCAAACAGCACCAGAGCACCACCCACACATATCATGCAAACTCACATCATTCACATTACATCTCCCTGGATACTCACATTCAGCTGAAGAAGTTGGTGATGAGCTGTGTGCGGACATCACCATCATCATCATCATCATCATCACTGGCATCGTGGTCCAGGCCAGGATCCTCCACAGGTGGTGGACGTTGGTCATCATCATCCAGGATGAGAGGCAACTCCTTCCGCACTGCCAGGTTGTGTAGCATGCAGCAGACGATGACAATCTTGCACACCTTTGCTGGGGCATATGGGAGGGCCCCTCCTGTCTTGTCCAGGCAGCGGAAGCGGCTCTTCAGGGGACCAAAGGTCCGCTCAATCACTCTCCTGGTCCGACCATGTGCCTCATTGTAGCGCATCTGGGCTGGTGTCACAGGGTTCCTGAGGGGTGTCAGCAACCATGGCATGTTGGGGTATCCGGAGTCACCTACGGACAGACAAGTGCACATTAGCTGAGTAGGAAAAGTGGGCGGTATACTACAGAGCAGAACACACACAATGGTACAAAGTCAGTACACACCGACAAGCCAGGCACGCTGGTTCTGCATCTGTGCCATCATCCTCAGGATGCGACTACTCCTCATCACGTAGGCATCGTGTGCTGAACCAGGGAAACGGGCACACACATGTGTGATGGTCATATCTGCAAGACATACCACCAGAGCATTGATCGAATGGTAATGTTTCCGGTTCCGGTATGCCTGCTCATGTGCCTGTGGTGGTACCAAAGCCACATGTGTCCCATCAATGGAGCCAATGACATGTGGCATCCTCCCCAGGGCATAGAAGTCACTCTTGACGTCAGTGAGTTGTTGACGTGTAGGGAAATAGATGTACTGGTTCAGGCATCTCAACATTGCCTCCAAAACATCGCGTAGCACACGGCTGAACATAGTCTGTGACATCCCACCGGCAGTTGCCACAGTGTGTTGAAAGGTACCGGTGGCAAAGAAGTGTAGGGCTGCCATTACCTTCACCTTGGGGGTCAGCGCCGTAGGGTACGGCCGGCCAGGTTGCAAATGTGGTGCCAAGCGCACTGCCAAATCCTCAATCAGCTGCCTGGTGAAGCGGTACCGTCGGATGCTGTCACATTCCACCATCGTTGCCAGGTCAGGGAATGGTCTATGGACAGCTGGAGCCCTGCAGTGCATAGGTTGAGGAAAGAAAGATTGTCAGTCACCCCACATATGTGCCATTCACCATACTCAATTTCACATGATACATCATTACGAGACACAAGAACTTGATGTGTGTGCCGTTCTGTTCGCACATAACTCGCACCTACATGGCCATCATCTGACTACTCAGTACAACATGTGTGGACAACAGGTTCCAGGTTGTGCTATGGGAAACCATTAGGCTGTGTCACAGTACCCATTTACTGCTGTCACGTTCCACACACACACCACAGTGACATGTCTGGACAGATGCGCCACAGGCATCACAGCTCATTGACAGGTAGATTCCCAGTGACCCTGTCTTGCCACATGGACACTGGCATTACATGGCGTATCATGTACACGTCAGAAAAACAAACATGACTCCCACAGGTAGTGGCCCCTGTCGCCTACGCAGGACAGACATGGATGCCAGTGACGCACAACATCAAAGTCCATGCACAAACAACGTTGATGTGGAGACTGTCTCCCATCGTGCACGTGGAATCAGAGACATCGGAAACACAACATGCACACAGACTGTGGAGGGACATCACTATTGTGGCAATGGGTCACCCTGTGATGTACATGCCTTCCCCCATGGGACCCAGGGGGTATGTGACATGTCACACACATACACAACCTGGAAATGTGACCATGCCACATGCTCCGAAATGAACTGTTGCACATCACAGTGGTCATGTGCACAACACACAAAGGACCCTGTCCCCATGAACACATGCACAGCCTGGGTGTGGCTGCCCACAAGTGCCACCACAGAAACCACATGTTAACCCCCATACACAGAAAAGGTAATGCAGCCTTACATGCCTTAGGAAACAGTGTGGACTGGGTGTGGTGTTGTAGGTGTGCCCCTGGGTCACTGGCAGGTATATGTGGCTGGCATACGTTCACCAGTGACAAGCATGGTGACATATGCGACTGACCTGTACAGGTACGCGTTGTACAGCAATGGACCGATCGGTGTGCCCGGCCGGCCCATTGCATCTGTTGTGTGCGGGTACGCGTTGTACCCGGAATACGCGTTGTACAGCTATGGACCGATCGGTGTGCCCGGCCGGCCCATTGCATCTGTTGTGTGCGGGTACGCGTTGTACCCGGAATACGCGTTGTACAGCAATGGACCGATCGGCGTGCCCGGCCGGTCCATTTCATCTGTTGTGAGCGGGTACGCGTTGTACAGCAATGGACCGATCGGTGTGCACGCACTGGCCATTGAATCTGTTGTGTGCGGGTACGCGTTGTACAGCAATGGACCGATCGGTGTGCACGCACTGGCCATTGAATCTGTTGTATGCGGGTACGCGTTGTACCCGGAATACGCGTTGTACAGCAATGGACCGATCGGTGTGCCCGGCCGGCCCATTGCATCTGTTGTGAGCGGGTACGCGTTGTACAGCAATGGACCGATCGGTGTGCCCGGCCGGCCCATTGCATCTGTTGTGTGCGGGTACGCGTTGTACCCGGAATATGCGTTGTACAGCAATGGACCGATCGGTGTGCCCGGCCGGTCCATTGCATCTGTTGTGAGCGGGTACGCGTTGTACAGCAATGGACCGATCGGTGTGCACGCACTGGCCATTGAATCTGTTGTGTGCGGGTATGCGTTGTACAGCAATGGACCGATCGGTGTGCACGCACTGGCCATTGAATCTGTTGTGTGCGGGTACGCGTTCTACCCGGAATACGCGTTGTACAGCAATGGACCGATCGGTGTGCCCGGCCGGCCCATTGCATCTGTTGTGAGCGGGTACGCGTTGTACAGCAATGGACCAATCGGTGTGCCCGGCCGGCCCATTGCATCTGTTGTGTGCGGGTACGCGTTGTACCCGGAATACGCGTTGTACAGCAATGGACCGATCGGTGCGCACGCATTGGCTATGGCCTGGCATGGCAACGGACGCGTTTTCGAAAGTTTAACGAGTCTGATGCTGTGAATTCAGTTGGCCACCCACAACAATGTTGCAAATGCATGGGTGTCATGAAGTTGAACTTTTGAAGGATGCTGTGGGCGTGTGTAAGTGGTGCAATTCCATGGATTGGCCAGATTCAGAAGATGCAAACGACTTGGACCTATCACTTTGGACACATGGGACGGTATCTGCCTCAGCAGCACACATATAATGCTGGCTGTTCCCCTGAGAGCTCACTTGCCTGCACTACATGCTCCAGGACGACATCTGCCACCACCACTGCTGCTGTCTCTGCATCCTCTGGATCCTGCAATGGCACGTACTGTGGAGAGAGCCCCAGCCTTCAGCACTAAGGAGAACCAGGCCCTGCTGGACAGCCTCCTTCCACAGTACAGCAAGCTGTATGGGAAACCAGGGGAGCAGGTGAGTGTGCTGTCCACTGCCTTACAAATGTGCATGTTGTCTGACTAGCCAGACTTACAGTCTGCACGCCACTAGCTAGCAGGCTCACTGAGTAGTTCTCACCCCCCATAGTGTGTAGTTACATGCACTGAACAGGTATAGTGCAGTAACAGTGCATTTAAACAAGGTTTGACTTCCCAGGCAATGATACCATGTATTAACTGCTGGCAAACTGTTCATAGCCATCCTTGCACTGCCCGTGTACAACATGTGCCCCTGTGATTGAGACATGTATATCCAAATGTGTGATGCACGGATTTGTTGCATGTGTAGTAATGGCCTTTACACTTTGTCATCCTCACAGGTTGATGCCCACCAGAAGCAGGAAATATGGCTGGACATCGCCCGGGCAGTAAGGTCTGTGGGGGTCTACAAGCGCCGGATCCGCAACTGCCAGAAGAGGTGGCAGGACCTTCGGGGCTGGACCCGGAGGATCGCAAGGGTCCAGCTGAAGCTGTCGCCTCCTCGCAGGAGGGGCGGACACTGGACCCTGACCCCCCACATGCTCAGGATCCTGGCAGTGGTCTTCCCTGATCTGGATGGGCAGCTGAAGGGCAGACAGCAGCAAGGAGGGGGTGAGTCCATGACTGCACTGTGAGCTTTGTCTGACATGCTATGTGCCCTCCTCTGGCCTGGTTAAACTTCCACAGTACATCAGTTATGTGGTCCAGGACCCATGTCCCTCAATTGTGCACTGCCCACTCCTCATCTGATACCCAGGTGTGGCCCTTACAGTCAGGAAATTGTGTCACTTGGGTACTGTGTCCTTGCATATTGCTTAGCTCAAGGTGGGGGACAGCATTTGTACCCGTAACTCTGTGGTGGACTTCATGGGTGGGTCCATTGCTTACACAATGCCTGGGTTCTGACATGTAATCTGCGTGTTACTTTGATATGTGGTCCAATTGCTGATCTGATTCACCACATGTGCCTGGGGTATTTGGCACACACCCATGCTGCGGTTGTGAACAATGTTTGGGCCTCAGGAGTATGTATATCAAGTGTGTCACACATGCTTAGCCACCTGCCTACTGTCCAGGGCTCATCCCTCTTTCACGTGGAGCAGGACAGTCATGCCTACTCCAGGCCATACAATACACTCTGTACTCCCACTCCCGTGTATCAGCTGACACGTTGTGCTCAGTGAAATGTTCCCTCAGGTGTCTGCCTCTGTGTCATTGTGCTGTGGCTTTGTTGTCAGGACTACTGGGGTGTTTATTGGTTAGGGCTCAGCATGCCACCGGAGATGTGACCATAGGAGACGATACTTGTGTGACATATAGGTGTTTGATCACTTGACCGTGCATACTGGGGTATGCGACTGTGCAGTTCAGGCAGCTGTTTCCCATTCACAGCAGATTGTGAGGTGCTCATGTTCCGAGGGTTGTGTTTCATGTCTCCCATATGTCCAATTGGTATGACGTGGACAAATGAGAGTTCAGATGATGTGGTTTGTGGGGGATGGACATGTGCACTTGTCAGCTACTGGACTTGCATTCCCCATGACCTAGGATTGTGACACAGTGCAGACTGTTGTTGTCTGGCTGCCCTGCCCATGTGACTGGAGACAGTGATGTATGACTTTGCAGGCATGCCTGTGCCATGGCGTTAAACTTCCTAAGAGTGATCCTGCAGGGGAGTGACATGTGCTACATGCACCCCATTGTGGCATTGACTATCAGGACATGGGTGCATCATGGTGTCTGGTGCTGGTATGCATCACATGCATTTCAAAATAGACTCTGGCCATCCCTTTATCCGGACACCTGTACTGACTCAGTGGCAAGAGTTGTGATGTGTGCATGTTCACATACTTCACCATGTTCTCTGCACTGTCCAACTACTGTGTAGGTGGTGCATGTGTCCACACTGGTGTATTGTCATCCGACAGACACCAGACCGATGGGTGCAAGGCCAGGAGGGATGTGAGTGCCATGGTTGACCAACAGCCTGACAATTGGCTTCTCCTACTCTGTTTGGGCACTTTTGGCAATGTTCAACTAAGGATGCCAGGGCTTGCTCTGTAATGTGCTGTACATACTGTGGTTTTGTGCGGTCAGTGCAGGTGACTGATGTCTGTCTGTTTCCCTAATTGTTTGCAGATACATCCACGGCCACAGGAGGGGACAGCTCCACGGACCAGGAGGAGCCGCTGAGCCAGACTGGGTCAGCAGCCGATGATTGGTCGGAGGGACCCAGTGGCACGGAGGGAGAGGGGAGCCACACCGAGGAGTCCTCAGCACCATCCACCTCAGCTGAGGACCACAGCAGCTCGGAGGATGACTCCCTTGTGGAGGCAGGTGTCAGCAGCCACCACACCCCAGCTACTATTGCTGTCCCCGCCACCACCACCACCGCCCTCCCATCGGCTCCCATTCCAGAGGTCCGTGGAGGCTCCCGTGTTCGGGAGCGTGTCTCCTTCGTGCCAGGCACCGCAGACCCTGCCCCTGTGTCCCCTGCTGCCCTGAGTGAGGAGTCTGTGTACCTCCTTCGCCAGCTCCATGTAGGGCAGACAGCAATGCTGAGTGTCCTCCATGCCCACACCACTCTGTTGACTCAGCTGGTGTCGTTTATGGAGGGCATCTCATCGGGCATGTCTGCCCTACAGAGGAGCAATAGGTCCATGGACTCCTCCCTGACGGCAGCAGTGTCCCTCCTCCAACAGTCCCTCACCCCTCCTACATCTGCCCCATCCACACTTCCTGGCACCCTACCTGTCCCAAGCACATGCACACCTGCACATTCACCCAAACACACAGACACGAGCAGCACAGACACACCCACTACAAAAACAAGACGTGCACACAGGCATCCTCAGGGGACTGATACCACACCCACAGGGGATGGGGTACATACACACACACAGGCATCCACAGTCACTCCGCAGTCCTCCGATACCTCTCCCTCCAAGGCCCCTTCCCTTGCCTCACCTGCAACCCCACCTACACAGCAGATCTTCCTCTGTGACCTCGGCCTCTTCCCCTCCAATCCAGCTGATCCAGCATACAGGGGGAAGAGGAAGTCCACCCACACAGAGGGGAGTGCCCCTCACCCATGGACACCCTCCCCCAGGCGCAGACAGACTGAGGCCCCCATCCGCAAGATGGTGATTTTTGATATCAGGGAAATTAAGTGTTACTGTGCAGGACCCCATGTGGTCCAGGGGGAATGTGTCCTATCCTGGTGTGTATCTATGTCATCCTTTGCAGCAATATGAGGGTGTCATGTTTTCAATATTTGGCAATGGGATTTCCTACTTTTATTTGCAATATCACATCTGTGGCTTACACCCCTGCACATCTGTTGTGCTTGCCATTGTTCAATTTGTCTATTTCCCTGACCGTGTGACCATCTCCACTGGACATGCAAGTTTGGGCATCAATGGGGAAGGACTCATCTGTATGATCAGTGCAACTTGCTATACATGTGTGTGGGATCTGTGCAGATGGTGTCGGTGACACTCCCATGACCAGGCTGATGTGACGAGAGCCTTCATTTTGTGCTAATTGTTGACTGAGTGACCAAGTGTACTGCTGATATGATAGGGCCCTGCAGAGACAACGTATGGCACAGCTTTCCTTACACAGGAGTGGAGTGCCCTCATGGCAGTGTTTAATTCCGTGACATTGCCTGAGCCCAAGGTGTGTGTTGTGTGAGCATGTCTGTGTGTGTTCACTTCCGTTTTCCACCACAGGCTGGGATCCCTAGTGATGTTCCTGTTTGTGATGCTTGCTGAGTTGACCTATGTACCACCCAAATCTTTGCACTGGGTTCTCTGGGATGTGGGTGCATGGCACATTACTGGTCATCAGGGTGTCATCCATAGGTGTGTTTGCTGTCAGGGCTGAGATTGTGGGCAAACGCAGATGAGACACAGTCAGGATTCCCGTTGGCACTTGTTGGTTACACAAGTCATGTAATTTACAGTTTGTGTTAGCTTTCAGTGATTGTGACACGTTGTGTGTGTGACTGCTGCCACTCCTCTGGGTCAGAGCTGCAATCTTGGAAGTTGTCTATGTGTGTTCTTTGTGGGTGACCTTGACTTCTTCATTGGTGTGTGACTGTGTCCGGGATCACATTGATTGTGGTGGATTTCACATCATGCCCATGTACAGCGTACTGTGCAGTGTGTCAGACATTCACGAGTCTTGTTGACTGGCCAGGTGTGATGGGTTTCTGCACCTTAGTTCCCACAACCACCCCTGGGATTGTCATGGGTGCATGTGCAATGTCACCAGTCCATGTGAGCTTCACTGCTGCACATTGGTGGAGATCAAGGTGTGTGGTGTTGAGTGTGTGCAAATGAGAGTTGTTGCACGGCTATACCCCTACCTCCATGTTGGCCTTGGCTGACAGGCCGTGCTGATTGATTTGTGCTTGTGTAGGTGTGATGGTAGTTTGTTGCTCAGGACACATGACTGTGGTTCACAGTGTGAACAACTTCTAGCTTTGTCATCACAGTGGGATTATCATGCAGGCCACGGTCAACACGATGTGGGGTCCCTGGGGGTAGTGCTGTGGTGGGTCTGTCTCTTGCTGTGTTATTTGCTGTTCCGACAAGCTTGTGTGACATGTGTAATTTGGGCTCCCTCTCATCTAACAATGCCTGTTTGCCCACATAGGGGAATCCGATCCATGAGTTACTTTTGTGTGGCACTGTATACACATCTGTGTAATTGTGATTCAGGCCTCCTCATGTGTTGTGTGGTTGCCTGGGGACCCTGGCACACACCCCCATCACCTGTTGTGTTTGATCTGCAGTGTGAGGCTGCCTGTTTGTGTTTGTGCATCTGCACCACTGCATTGGCATATCTTTAGTGTGCCATTGGCTGTATGTTGTTTGTTGGCTTTCCCCTGCTGTCCCTGGGACTCCTAGGTCATCAGTCAGCACAATGATCATGGTTTGTATGTCCCTTTGCTGCCATGGTATGGTATTTGTTCACCTGACATCTACAGTCTCCAAAGGATATCTACATTTGTGTGTCCATTGGTGCAGATATGTGGGGCTGCATTATGATGGTCACTTCTGTCATTGTGTTATTGAGGAATGTTGCCAATGTCAGCCCCCATGGGTGATGTTTGTCTGCGCATGGCCAAAGGTATATCTTATTGGCACTGCACTGTTTGCCTCACCCAATGTATGTTGCTATGGGACACAAGCACTACTTTGCCACTGATGTATTTGTTGTTCTGTGACCAGGGATCATCCATGCTGTTTGGCAGTTGCAGCTTTTTCCATGACAACACTTACCTTTTGGTCACTGTGATGATGGGGGTTTAGACCCCATTGCCACACTGTTCAAACTGTGCTTCAGCTATGGACCCCACACTTACCTTTTGGTCACTGTGATGATGGGGGTTTAGACCCCATTGCCACAGTGTTCAAAATGTGCTTCAGCTATGGACCCCACACTTACAATTTGGTCACTGTGATGATGGGGGTTTAGACCCCATTGCCACAATGTTCAAACTGTGCTTCAGCTATGGACCCCACACTTACCTTTTGGTCACTGTGATGATGGGGGTTTAGACCCCATTGCCACAGTGTTCAAAATGTGCTTCAGCTATGGACCCCACACTTACCTTGTGGTCACTGTGATGATGGGGGTTTAGATCCCATTGCCACAGTGTTCAAAATGTGCTTCAACTATGGACCCCACACTTACCTTTTGGTCACTGTGATGATGGGGGTTTAGACCCCATTGCCACAGTGTTCAAAATGTGCTTCAGCTATGGACCCCACACTTACCTTTTGGTCACTGTGATGATAGGGGTTTAGACCCCATTGCCACAGTGTTCAAAATGTGCTTCAGCTATAGACCCCACACTTACATTTTGGTCACTGTGATGATGGGGGTTTAGACCCCATTGCCACAATGTTCAAACTGTGCTTCAGCTATGGACCCCACACTTACCTTTTGGTCACTGTGATGATGGGGGTCTAGACCCCATTGCCACAGTGTTCAAAATGTGCTTCAGCTATGGACCCCACACTTACCTTTTGGTCACTGTGATGATGGGGTGTTATACCCCATTGCCACAGTGGTCATGGTCTGCTTGCATTGTGGAGCCCACACACATTTATGTGTGACACATGTGATAGGGGGTCACATTGTATGCTCAATGACATGTTCAGTGTTGTATTCATTTGTCACAGACTACACATGCTTGTCATGGTGTTGGGGGGGATGTAATTTTCAGACATTCCTTATGTGGGAGTATGCTGGTTGTGTCATGCATTACCCGTCCTATGAGTAGGGGTGGAGGTAGTGGCAGGCATCCAGCCCCCTGAGTAGGGGTGGTGGTAGTGGTAGGCATCCAGGCCCCCTGAGTAGGGGTGGTGGTAGTGGTAGGCATCCATCCCCCTAAGGGTGGGGATGGTAGTAGTGACAGGCATCCAGGCCCCCTGAGTAGGGGTGGTGGTAGTGGTAGGCATCCAGGCCCCCCTGAGTAGGGGTGGTGGTGGTGGCAGGCATCCAGCCCCCCCTGAGTAGGGGTTGTGGTAGTGGTAGGCATCCAGGCCCCCTGAGTAGGGGTGGTGGTGGTGGCAGGCATCCAGCCCCCTGAGTAGGGGTTGTGGTAGTGGTAGGCATCCATCCCCCTATGAGGGGGATGGTAGTAGTGACAGGCATCCAGGCCCCCCTGAGTAGGGGTGGTGGTAGTGGTAGGCATCCATCCCTCCATGAGTAGGGATGGTAGTAGTGACAGGCATCGAGCCCCCCCTGAGTGGGGTGGTGGTAGTGGCAGGCATCCAGCCCCCCTGAGTAGGGGTGGTGGTAGTGGTAGGCATCCAGGCCCCCTGAGTAGGGGTGGTGGTAGTGGTAGGCATCCATCCCCCTAAGGGTGGGGATGGTAGTAGTGACAGGCATCCAGGCCCCCTGAGTAGGGGTGGTGGTAGGCATCCAGCCCCCTGAGTAGGGGTGGTGGTAGTGGTAGGCATCCATCCCCCTATTAGTGGGGATGGTAGTAGTGACAGGCATCCAGGCCCCCTGAGTAGGGGTGGTGGTAGTGGTAGGCATCCAGGCCCCCTGAGTAGGGGTGGTGGTAGTGGCAGGCATCCATCCCCTAAGGCTGGGGATGGTAGTAGTGACAGGCATCCAGGCCCCCTGAGTAGGGGTGGTGGTAGTGGCAGGCATCCATCCCCCTAAGGGTGGGGATGGTAGTAGTGACAGGCATCCAGGCCCCCTGAGTAGGGGTGGTGGTGGTGGTAGGCATCCAGCCCCCCTGAGTAGGGGTGGTGGTAGTGGTAGGCATCCATCCCCTATTGAGTGGGGATGGTAGTAGTGACAGGCATCCAGGCCCCCTGAGTAGGGGTGGTGGTAGTGGTAGGCATCCAGGCCTCCCTGAGTAGGGGTGGTGGTAGTGGTAGGCATCTATCCCCCTAAGGGTGGGGATGGTAGTAGTGACAGGCATCCAGGCCCCCCTGAGTAGGGGTGGTGGTGGTGGTAGGCATCCAGCCCCCCCTGAGTAGGGGTGGTGGTAGTGGTAGGCCTCCATCCCCTATTAGTGGGGATGGTAGTAGTGACAGGCATCCAGGCCCCCTGAGTAGGGGTGGTGGTAGTGGTAGGCATCCAGGCCCCCTGAGTAGGGGTGATGGTAGTGGTAGGCATCCATCCCCCTAAGGGTGGGGATGGTAGTAGTGACAGGCATCCAGCCCCCCCTGAGTGGGGTGGTGGTAGTGGCAGGCATCCAGCCCCCTATGGGTGTGTATGGCATTGGTGATGGCCATCCCACCCCTATGGTTCTGATGTTGCTAGTGTACGTCATTTGTGCATCCCTATGTGTGTGTGACATATTTCGGGTACGTGTTGTTTGTTTGTGTTGTTGGTGTTTGACTTACCGTCTGCGCCGTACGCGCCGTGCCGGTCCCGGTAATAGATGTAGAGTATAGGTAGGACCTGCGCAATGGGATTCATGCTTGGATCGTCTCGTTCGGGTTTCTCGTGTCTTCGACTCGTACTCGTAGCAGGCTTGTTCATCTCGTAGCCGCGGATCGTCTTGTGGCGTGAAACGGAGCTTATGTACGGCTCGCCCGGATGCTCAAACGTCCCGGACGTAGCGACGGGTTCGGCGCGTACGGAGTGCGCATCGTACTCGTCCGGCCGGAAGGTGCTGTGTATTTGCTTCCGTACGACTCGATTCGGCGTTTACGGATCCGGCTCGGGCGGGGAACAGGAGCTGAATTGGGTGAGTACGGCTCGCTCGGAAACTGGGTTGTTATACGCATCGTACTTGTTCGTCCGGACGAATGTTCGAATCGGTCGGGAAACACGCATTCGGCTGGTATTTTTTCCGGACGAATACTGTTAGGTGCGCTTCCGGCCGGGATCGGAATCGACCCCTAAGACTTTATTCTTAGTGTCCTGATCTCCTAAACTCTACCAATGGGCTGCCTTGTTGAATTGAATGTATACCCCTGCCAAACCTTCTTGGTTTTAGCAACAGGTTCCCCTCTAACTGTGAAAATAGAAAGGATGTCTGGGAAAGCCCTAAGTTCAAAAGCCTTTCTCACACTAGAACCAGATTTAGTGCAAACGTGAAATGTTACAGGCCTCACTCCGGTCCTTTATGATGACATAAGTGTTCTTGTCCACTGCCCACTACCACATTGCAGGATATGTGGGCAGTTATTACTCCTGAGTCTTTTGGCCTGCAAAGCCAGGTCTGTTGTCTCTTGGAAGAAAGAGCAATAGACCTTCATCAATAGACCAAATATTTTGAGAGCAATAAATCCAACCGAGCTTAATTTCTTCTAAATCTTCCAGACAACGCAAAGTAGTTTTTTGGGAAATCACCATTATGTTACAATTAGCAAGAATACATCTTCATCATTGACATAGATTTTCAGAAAATGATCAAATTAAAAGTTGAATAAACTCTATAATATTTTCTTGCTCCAATTTAATAAAAAGCAACCTTTAATCAAAAATGAGCTTTCGCCATAGGAAAAGCCACAAAAAAGCCACACTAGCATATTCAAAGAACATAGAAATGGTTAGCTAGGCATTAAGACCAAACTATTTTTAATATTTAGCATGTTCCACTTATATATTAACCACTCGGCGTTGTGGGTTACAAGGCACTCTTAGGATTGATTACAATGAGTAAATGGAGGAGAAGCTAGGTTCTGAAGATGACTGTTACTTCAGCATAACATAGTATTCTTAAAGTGGTATGTCTCAGCCCTTTCCTAAACCCAAACAGTGTTGGTGATGTCCTGCTGGATAGAGGGATGGTGTTTCAGATCCTAAATGTACAAATAAATAATTACTATGGGGTTTTTTTTGTTGCTCTTTTATGCATCCAGTCTGAATGTGTTACAGGTGTGTAGAGAGCACTGGAGGTGGTGAGCTTGACAGCCAGCTAGACAAAGATGTTGGTTGATGCATCTGGTTTCAAAGTTGATGCTGGAGTAGTATAATTTTGGCTCCATCCATCTACATTTGGCTAGGCCACATATATATGTATTTACACTTGGCCTTATGTACTCGTGTGACAAAATAATACTAAAGAGATATGATGCACTGAAGGTATAGAAATGCATCTATTGTGTGTTTTGATATATATGTGTGTGTGCATTTTAACGTTTTCCTTTTCAGAAACATCTGGACTGCTGATATTCATCTTTTATAGGTTTAGACTGCAAAGTAGTGCTCTAAAATGCATTTAATGCAGTGCATTCACCAGGTATTATTTCGAATGAATCATATGTGCGTTAATCCTTTCTTTATAAATTGGGACCAGTTGTCGTTTTTGCTTACAAAAATCTATTAGTTATTGTGTCACACATAAGAGTACCGCACAATATAGCTTGACTTATTAGTAAATATTTAATTTATTGGATTATATATAGGTTGTAGAAATAATATATTTTAAAGAGAAATGTTAAGTTAGCGTGATTGTGGGTCTTAAGCTTACAATTGAGACAGTTAATACTAACATGAACATAGTTTTCTGCTTGTTTTTTCCGTTTGCAGGTGCAGACCAAAGGCATTCGTTAGTTAGTGAAGAGCTCATTGTATTTAAGAGATAAAGGGGCGAGGAAGAGCTGGCAGGGTCAAATGATTTTAATGAAGAACAAAGGAAGTGTTACTAGTTGGTATTATCAGAGAAATGGAGGAACCAAGGACACTTGGGAAGTGGAGACTGGAATATGGGAGTAGTGTTCAAGGCGCCAAGATCTTTTCTGGGAACTGGAAAACACATTATGATGTGTATGAGGTCATGTTTTCTTGAATGTTCTTTGTGCATTTTAACTAGTGAACCTACCTTGGGTTTAGTCAGATTCCCTTGAGATTTGTAGAGGTACAGACCTCTCTTGACATCTCTGATTGTGTGGCTGGTATTCAGACAGAATATCGAGTTGGAAATGTCGACTTAAACAAATATCGAGTTGGAAATATCGTGGCACAGAAATATCGACAGCAAGAATATCGTGGTCAAGAATATCGAATTTAAGGTAAGAAATTGTGTTTTCAAAAATATAGAAGTCATTAATATTGTTTGCGAAAATATAGTTGTTTAAAATATCGATTTTTAATTAGTGTTATGTATTTTAGTTTATATTTTAAATGTATGTGATGTATGTTTTTCTGTAAAAGCATTGTTTATGTTTATTAACATATGTGTTGAATTTTTAGTAGTTATCAATTTTATTTTAATTAAATTTTGCATTTTTTTAGTTCCGTAGCAGGTTGTGGGTTTATGGGAGAATAGGACAGGAAGTAATTTAATTATAATAAATTAATGATTATTTTTTATTTATTAATATTTATTTAATTGAGATTGTATAGTGCTAATTGTGGGAAGTAATTTATTTGTACTTAATCATTAATTGGTTGTTAATTCATGTTAATTAAATAATTGGTAATTAATTATGGTAATTGTGTAATTTGTTTAGGTGTGGGTTGTGGGGTTTATGGGGTAGAGGGTGGGAAGTAATTTATTTTTGATGAATTAATAATTAGTTGGTCATTTATATTAATTAATTGATTGTAAATTAATTATGGAAATTGTGTAATTAAATTCATGTGCAGGTTGTGGGGTTTATAGGGGTAAAGGGTGGGAAGTCATTTATGTTTAATTAATTAATAATTAGTAGTTAATTATTATTAATTAATTAATTGAAAATTAAATATGGAAATTGTAATTAATTGTAGGGGTGGTTTGTGGGGTTTAAAGGGGTAAAGGGTGGGAAGTAATGTATGTTTAATTAATTAATAATTAGTTGATTATTATATTAATTAATTGATATTTAATTAGGGTAATTGTTTATATTTTTTGTGTGTGGGTTTTACATTTATAGGAGTAAAGGGTGGAGAGTAAATTAATTTTCCTTACTTTATAATTAGTTGTTAAATACTATTAGTTTTTTAACTGAAAATAAGTTTTGATTGTGTAATTATTTTTTTTACAATTTAATTTTAGCTGTGGGTTGTGGGGATTATGGGGATAAAGTGTGGGAAGTTACAAAATTTATATGAGTTTTAATTTGTTTTTTAATTAATAATATTTCTTTAATTGGTAATGTATTATGTTAATTATGGAAGTACATTTAAAAATTTTTTTAGATGTGGGTTGTGAATTGTGTGGTGGTATAGGGTAGAAAATAAAAAAGTAAATTTATGGAACTATTAATGTTTTTGTTTCTAAATCATTTCTAATTAAAAATATGTATTTGTTTGAAAATTATTTTTTATTTTATTTAATATAATGTATATAGGTATTTGTCATATGTATTTAACATTATAATATATATTTTTTCATTTTTAATATTAAATATATTTGTATTTTAATTTTTAACATATTTATATATATTTTTATTTATTTTGATTTTTAAATATTTTTGTTGTTGGTAATATTTTGTTTGTTTTTAATTTTGAACTTACTGGAGTGAGAATATTAATTGTTACCCCTCCACAATCCAACACTTTCCCTACTGTTGCACTGATTGGAGTGGGAATAGTACATTTTATCCCGCCACTATCCAACACTTTCCCTACTGTTGCACTCACTGGAGTGGGAATAGTAATTTTTACCCCTCCGCTATCCAACACTTTCCCTACTGTTGCACTAACTGGAGTGGGAATAGTAATTTTTACCCCTCCGCTATCCAACACTTTCCCTACTGTTGCACTCATTGGAGTGGGAATAGTAATTTTTACCCCTCCGCAATCCAACAATTTCCCTACTGTTGCACTAACTGGAGTGGGAATAGTAATTTTTACCCCTCCGCTATCCAACACTTTCCCTACTGTTGCACTCATTGGAGTGGGAATAGTAATTTTTACCCCTCCGCAATCCAACAATTTCCCTTCTGTTGCACTAACTGGAGTGGGAATAGTATTTTTTACCCCTCCGCTATCCAACACTTTCCCTACTGTTGCACTCATTGGAGTGGGAATAGTAATTTTTACCCCTTCGCTATCCAACACTTTCAGTACTGTTGCACTGACTGGAGTGGGAAATTTAAGTTTAAAGATTTTTAAATAGTTTAATGTTTTAATTTATAGTAGAATATATTTTTTAATTAGATTTTATGTTATTGGTATATATATATATATATATATATTTGCAAATGTATATATAATTTTTTAAATTATGAAATAAAATACAATTAATAGTTTATTAATTGTTTTAAAGTTAATCTATATATTAATTATTATGTATGTATGTTTAACTCTTTTAATTAAGTTTATTTGTTAAAATGTATATAAATCTACTTTAAATTAATTTTATTTAACATATTTTACCTTGTTTCTATTCAAAAAGCATTTTTTCTTTTGCCAATATCTTTGGCGCAGTTTGATTAATCTTCACGAAATTTTCAAATCTAATGGCCCGCTCAGTTTAGCTCCTGTCTTGAAAGATTCGGGGTGATTCATCAAGCGGGGGCCGAGAAAAAAGGGAGGTCCCAAAACACGTTTTCCCCATGTTAATTTCCATAGGAAACTTTAGACAAGGCTACAGCCCGAACTGCTGAACGTAATTACACCAAATTTGGCAAAAAGGTAGCTCATGGTTCAGAAAGTGCCCTTTTTTTAAATGGTGTAAATCCGTTCAGTAGTTCTTTAAATATTAAAGGAAAAATAAATTTATATATCTGGGCGGAGCCTAACCACACATCTGATCGTGAGATCTGATTGGCTGTCAGCACTTCATCCAAGAAGTGTTGGCAGCCATCTTGGGACCAATATACATGATAGCACCCCATTGAAATGCTTTGTAGTGAATGGAAGGTTTTGAGGGTCACCAAAAGGAGAATGTATAAAGGGTGATAAGACTTTAGTTACATTTTAAATCATTTGTTGATGGTACCATACTAATTTTAGGAATTGTGGTGTGTTCTAAGGTGATTTTACCCTGTGAAAAAGCCTTCTGCTGGGATATCATGAATCATGTTTGAGAGAAAACTATTTTCTCATACTTTTCCCATAGAGGTTTGGAAGGTGATCTAGAAGCTAAAATGAGAGCATATTTTCTGTAAATTCACATTATCTTTCTCAGTCATGTGAGAATGAAGTCTGACATTCTCAGTAAAACATGTACATCCAACAGGGGCAGAGACTGTCAGTTGATTCCTTTGTGTTCTACTGCACTTTCCCAGAGTGTTCTAAAGAACAACTAGAGCGCTAACAGTCTTACATATGACAAAGGTATGGCACACCTGTAGCCATCTTGATTGGAATAAAGTGGTAACACTTAAACATTTAATTTAAAAAGGAACAAAATGAGGAGGTTCATTTTGCCATAGAAATTATGATTAGTGCTGAAGAAAGAAAAATTAGGGCATATTTTGAGTGACTTCTCAAATCCTCTTCTATTTCATTAAAAAATTCTAACATGCAGACTGAAACATGCACTTTCAATACCAGCAGCAGACTTCCTGGTGAGCAGTAGCTTTACTACAGTGATCTAATGAGCAACTAGAGTGCTAACATTCTGAATTTATGGCAAATGTGTGACATATCTGAATGCTTCTTGATGGAATCAAAGTAAAAACTGAAAGTTTTTTCTACTGAGGTGACTGTAGTAAATGAGGACATTAGGAAACTTCATAACAAATAAGTCTCCCAAGATGGCCACCAGAGACAAAAGAGCCCAAATGTAGCACAAATATCACCCAGATGTAGTCCATGTATAGCCCAATGACAGAATGTCCCAGAGTGTTCTAAAGAACAACTAGAGCGCTAACAGTCTTACTTATGACAAAAGTATGGCACACCTGAAGCCATCTTGATTGGAATAAACTGGTAACACTTAAAACATTTAATATAAAAAGGAACAAAATGAGGGGGTTCATTTTGCCATAGAAATTATGATTAGTGCTGCAGAAAGAAAAATTAGGGCACATTTTGAGTGACTTCTCAAATCCTCTTCTATTTCATTATAGAATTCTGACATACAGACTGAAACATGCACTTTCAATATCAGCAGCAGACTCCCCTGGTGAGCAGTAGCTTTACTACAGTGATCTAATGAGCAACTAGAGTGCTAACATTCTGAATTTATGGCAAATGTTTGACACATCTGAATGCCTGCTTGATGGAATCAAAGTAAAAAACTGAAAGTATTTCCTACTGAGGAGACTGCAGTAAATGAGGAAATTAGGAAACTTCATAACAAATAAATCTCCCAAGATGGCCACCAGAGACAAAAGAGCCCAAATGTAGCACAAATATCACCCAGATGTAGCCCACGTAGAGCCCAATGACAGAAGTGTGCAAAACACTTTTTATTTTTTGTTTTTTTGCAGTTTTATATAGTGCAGACTGGTCAGGTATTGGAGTGCTTTACATGAGCATTGGTTACATCACACAAGGACAAATTCATTTTGGTTGTAGGCATTGGGAGATTAAGTGATTTGACCTGAATCACAGATTGTCGAACTGAAGCAGAAACTCCAACCTGGTTCCCCAGTTGCAAAGTCTGCAGCTCTGGAAGTAACACCACATCCTCTCCCCTAAGTGCAACATTTAATCAAGTGGTCAACTGGATAAAAAAACATAAAGATAATAAATAATTTAAAAGTGCTTTGTCGCTATTTGAAAACTCAGAAAATATGTCCTCATTTTAGTTTTTTAGAGCACTAACCATAATTTCTATGCAAATAAGACCCTCTCATTTCTGTAATTTCTAAAGGAAATGCTCTAGGTATTACAGTTTTGATTACATCAAGATGACGGCAGGCGTGCCACACTTTTGTAATAAATATAGAATGTTAGCAATCTAGTTGTTCATTAGGATACTGTTGAGAGGCAGAGGCCAGGGGCACGGACTCAGTAAATTGAAGGCAGGTAGGAGGGTGCAGAGGCAACAATTTGACCACACTGGGCAGGCAGGAAGGGCAGTGGCAGCACAACATACTATGGGGGGCAGTGGAAAAGGGGGCAGAGGCAACAAACCAACAATGCAGGACAGGCAAGAGAGGCTGTGGCAATATAATAGACCATTGTGGGCAGAAGGAAGCGGCAGTGGTAGTACAAACATACATGCCAACAGACCCGATTCAGCCAGGAAACGCCCAATGTTTTTAAGCCCAAATGGGCTTTATTTGATCTGTCTCCTGTCTACAATCTCCTCTTTTTCAATGTAAGTCAGTGGGGAAAATCAATACCCCAGTTTTTTTTCAAAATCTCCCTCTTACCAAGTTCAAAATGTTAGCAAGTATGGTACATTGGATCATGGAAGGCAGGTGGAATTGGGGTAGGGACATGGACTCGGATAACAGAGGACAGGAGGGATATGGACAGGTGCACCAAACTGACCTTACAGGGCAGGCATCAGGGTTTGCAGCAGCACAATACACCACACAGGGCATGCGGGACGGGAGTGCAGCACAACAATCCATGGAAAGCAATAGGGAGGGGACAGGACCATGCACATGGACAACAGAGAACAGAGGGGAAAGAGGCAATGGCAGCTAGCTGAACATAATGGACAGACAGGAGAGAAAGCTGCAGCATAACGGACCATAAAGGGCATGAGGTAGGGATCAGGGGCATTACAATGGAACCGACAAGCCAGGAGGGAGGGAATAGGGGTCTGCACATGGAAAACAGAGGGCAGGGGGCAAGAGGGCAGGGCAGGAGCAGCAAGCTGACAATGGAGGTCAGGCAGGATGGGCACTAGAAGCAAGACACACCATGGAGAGCAACAGTGAGACTATAATGGCATACACACAGACCATGGAGGGAAGGTGGGAGGGGGTCAGGGGCAGCTAGCTGACCACACAGGGAAGGTGGGAGGGTCCGTGGCAGCACAGAAGACCATGCATGGCAAGCGGTGGGTTAGTGGCAGCACAATGGCCATGATGGACAAGAAGGAGGGGGCAGGGGCATGCACAAAGGACCATGGAGGATAGAAGGGAGGGGTAGGAGCTGAGCACAGACAAGAGAGTTTAGGGGAAGGGGCCTCACAACAGACCAATAGGGGCAGGCAGGAGGAGCAGTTGTAGCACAACAGACCAGGGAGGGCAGAAGGGTGTGGCAGTAAAATGGACCATGGACAACAGGAGGAAGGGGATAGGGGCATGGAACATGGACAGGCAGGGTGGAGGTGGCAGGGGCAGGTTACAGTCATCTGACAATGCTAGGCAGGTGGGAGGGGAGTGGCAGCTCAACAGAACACTCAGAGTAGATAGGAGGGGCAGGTCCATGGAACATGGTGGGCAAAAAGGATGGAATAGGTGCATGCACAAAGACATTGGAGGGCAGGGGGAAGGAGGGTAGGGGCAGCAAGCTAAGCACAGAGGCTTAGCAGGAGGTCAATGATGGGGCATAGAATTGGGCAATGGAGAGTAGGAGGAGTGGACTGGGACATCATGCTAAATGGAGGGCAGTGGCAGCACATCAGACCATGCATGGCAGGAGGGAGGAGGCTAGTGAATGGATTCAGACAACAGAGGATAGGGAGGAGGTGGATGGGGCAGCAAGCTAACTTTTCAGAGAAGGCGGGAAGGCCAGTAGCAGAACAACGGCCACACAGTGCTGTAATGAGGGAGCAAGGGCATGGACTTGGACAATGGAGGGCAAGGAGGAGGGGAGGCTGGAGCAGCAAGCTTGGGTGGGGGCAGCACAATGCCAGGCCAGGCCCTGCTTCCAACCCCCCACCATCCATTGTGATAGGTATCTTACTTAACATTAAAAAAAACTAGAAATTCGCTGAAAAAAACAAAGATTACAGAGACGTTATAGTTAGACTTAGATTTCATTTGTTTAAAACCAGTGAAATTCAGCAGTTATAGTTACCTGAGCTAACTATAACTTACGCCCCCACAATGCACTGCTTATGACCTCAGACATTACATCATTCATGACATGGTCAGTGACATCACTCATGACATCTCAAATGAGCTGTGAATGGAATGGAACTATAATCGCTAGAACATTATTTAGGGATAGTGTGTGTATATTAACACCCCTTTTTTTTCTTTTCTTTCGTGTAAGAACCATTATATTACGCATCGTTCCCAGGTCAATATGGCTGATAGCCTTTCACTTTAAAGTAATGTGTAGTCCATTATTTATGTTGATGTTTGCAATCCTAAGTATGTTTATTATGAACAAGTCACGTTGACGAACATACAGGTACGGCGGTCACGGGGCAAGATATGCTGAAATGACATTGTGTGCATATTAACTCTTGTTTTCTTTTCTTTATTGTATCAACTCTTGAATTTTCACATCGTGACAGGCCAATATGGCTGCCAGCTTTTTGGATTAAAGTAATATGTAGTCCTTTGTTAATGTTGGCAACTGGAGGCATTTTTACATTTAAATAAGGAAGCTACAATGACGTCTTGTATCATTATCAAGGTTCGGACGAGCCGAAACGCGTGGATCGCATCCTTTGCAGATTAAATACTTCCAAACTACAACCTAAGTGCTGATTCCTTCCTTGTAAGAGTGAGAGGAGATTGAATACATATATATAAAATTCACTGAAAAAACCACAGGTTTCAGGGACGTTATAGTTATAAATTAGAATTTAAAAACCTTAGATATTCACTGAAAAAACCACAGGTTTCTGGGAAGTTATAGTTAGTCTGACATTTCACTCGTACAAAACCAGAGAAATTCAGCCGTTATAGTTAGCTGAGCTAACTATAACTCACGCCCCCGCAATGCACTGCTGATGACGTCACATATTACATCACTCATGACATGGTCAGTGACATCACTGGTGACATCACTGATGACATCTTAAATGACATCACTGATGATATCACTGATGACATCATCCAGTGACTGTGAGTGTTTCTAAAAAGTTTAAGAATGTGATATATATATATGATGATTCAGTCAGTGTGTGACTGACTGTATAAGTGAGTGATTATACGTGTCTGGGTGAATGTATGGGTGAGTGACTAATCTGTGTGAATGTCTGTATCAGTCTGTCAGTTGGTGTGTAAGTGGCTGCATGGGTTGGTGAATAGGTACATGAGTGTCTATATGGGTTATTGATTGGTTGTCTGAGTACCTGTATGGGTGCCTGAGTGTCTGTATGTTGTGTGACTACCTGCATGGATGTGTGAGTGGGATTCTTAAAATGTATCCAGTGATTTTGGTTGCGCGTGATTTAAAAAGAGAACACATTAAACATGAATGAGGAAACACACGGGACAAACTAACAAACAACATGTATGCAGGCTTACATAAACTCAGTGTGTGTATGGATTCATGGATCCTGTCACACAGTGGAACTTCCTGTTTGGGGACCCTGGGAGGGTGGAAATTGCTGTGAAAATGGATACGGTGTGGAGTATTGCACGCACCGCTCAGCGAGTGCTGTGGTTATGGGCGCTTGTACTTACTTTTGTCTCAGGATAGTAACCTCTGCACCCTATGGTGTGGACCGGATCCCGCCGATGTGGTGTGTATCTCGAGTCTCCACGTTTGTAGTTGCAACAAGGGGTGTGGTCACTTCCTAGAGCGCTAGGTCACGTGACCTACTTACATTGAGGACAAAGCTAGAACGGTAACCTTTATGAGCGTCGTGTCTATAATGAAGCTAGGTAAATAAGACGCGTTGGTGATGCGCATGCGTTCACTAAGATATGTCTGCTTTTATGAGCATTCTATTATAAGAGGAATGTGGCGCTGCAAATTGGACTCACATATAGACGTTCATGGCATTGGTAGAATTTTGATTATGGAATAATACAAAATTGTGCCATGTGACCTGGCTGGTAATTATATTAGATTTCCCCAAAAAACGCTGGTGCGTAGCGTGACCTGGCGGTTAACATTAGTAAAACAGCCATAAAGGCTTAGGTCTATAGTAATAATGCAATATCAGGATTATTACAATCTAAGGGTGAACCTGGGGTGTCCGCAAAATGTGTAGAGAAAACCTATGGGATAGGTATTCAAGGGGGGATAGAGTACCCTGTGTATTGTTCTAAGGCATCAGAGTGGCGTGTTACAGTAGTGTCTGATGACGAATACGTCAGATGGTCAAAATGGCTCAGTAATTGACCAGGAGATTAGATGGTAGGGAAGTGTACTAAAAATGACTTGTGGGCCATTTGGCTAAGTCCTAATGGGTGTGGCATATCAAGGTACCCGTGCGAGTGGAGATGCTTATGCTCACTGTATTGCATTCCATGGTACATTGTCATTGAGACCTGTGATGTGGGTCGAAAGTCTGTAAACCCAGCGTTGCTCTTTTTCTAAGAGTAGGTTCTGCAAGTTATTGGTATGCACGTCTAGTTGTTCGATGACCACCCAGGCCATATCGTTGGTCGTATGTCCTGCATTAAAGAAGTGATCGGTCATTTTTGTGGTGTTACGTTTACACCAGATATTGCTCCTGTGTTCGCATATCCTGGTCTTTATCTTTCGGCTGGTCATACCCACATATCTGAGATTACATGGGCACGTGATGAGGTATACCACATTGGCTGAATTGCAGTTTGTGTGTCTTTTGATGTGCCATGTTTTTCCTTGTTCAAGGTTTAAGGTTTTTGTAGCTTTTGTGAGATGGCACACGCTGCAATTGCCACAAGGAAAGTGGCCAGTAATATTAGGTAGACCCCATGCATTTAGGACTGTGTTGTTTGTAGGAATTTGTAGCTTGGGGCGTGTTGATACCAAACTGTCTCGTAGATTTTGTGCTCTTTTATAGGAGAATAGTGGCTTTTCCCATTGCAGTTTGCCAGATGTTACTATTTGCCAGTTGCTCTGGACGATTTTGGTAACTTTGTTTGAGATAGAGTTATACGTGGTCACACAGGTGAGTGGGGTAGTAGATACACTCTTTTCTGCATTCTCCAGTAGACTCTCTCGGTTCTGGTTTCTGGCTCTTTTTTGGGCTTTGTTGATGACCCTGTCAGGGTAGCCCCTGTTCTTTAGTTTTTTGGTTAATGAATCTGATTGGGATTTGAAATCATTGACTTCACTGCAATTGCATTTGAGATGTCATCAGTGATGTCACTGACCATCTCATGAATGATGTAATATGTGACGTCATCAGCAGTGCATTGCGGGGGCGCGAGTTATAGTTAGCTCAACTAACTAGAACGGCCAAATTTCTCTGGTTTTGTACGAGTGAAATGTCCAACTAACTATAACGCCCCTGAAACATCACTGATGACATCACTGATGACATCTCAAATGACATCACTGATGACATCACTGATTACATCATCCACGTGATAATCTGATGCACCTCCTCACACCCTAATATAACCTTTGATACACCCACTCTAAAATACAGACTACCATTTGCGAAACTATAGACACACCAATACCAGTTACTACATACGCACTCACTGATTCCTAGGTCAACACACACATCCACTCATTCACCCATACAGTCACTCATACATGCAGTCTACCATCATATGCAGTCACATATCTATACAGACACTCACACACAGTCACTCATCCATATAGTTACTCACACACCTAGTCAGTCATGCAAAGAATCAATCACACTTCCATTTACTCACCTATACAGTTATACACACACCACATCACGTATTCAAACAGAAACAAATGCATACTTACTCTCTTATACAATCACTGATACATGTACACACTCATCCATACAGCCACTCTCACAATCACTGACTCTCACGTATAGTCATTTATATACTCCAACTCTCCCATGCATTCAGGAAGACACATGTAATCACTCACTTAAACAGTCAGTCACGCACCTACTAAATCCTCCATCCAGACACTTATACACCCACTCATTGTTCAATACACCTTGGCATATATATAATACATATTTAAACTTTAAAGAAACACACAGTCACGTGGATGATGTCATCAGTGATGTCATCAGTGATGTCATTTGAGATGTCATCAGTGATGTCATCAGTGATGTCACTGACCATGTCATGAATGATGTAATATGTGACCTCATCAGCAGTGCATTGCGGGAGCGTGAGTTATAGTTAGCTGAACTAACTATAACAGTGGAATTTCTCTGGTTTTGTACGAGTGAAATCTCCAACTAACTATAACGTCCCTGAAACCTATGGTTTTTTGCAGTGAATTTCTAAGGTTTTTTAAATGCTAATTTCTAACTATAACGTGCCTGAAACCTATGGTTTTTTCAGTGAAAATATATATATATATATTATCTACTGGCGGTCGCCAGTAGATAGTTATAGTTAGGACCTAGTTTCCATATGAAACTCGTTTTTTGTTTTCTCAATATCTTTGGCGCCAGTTGACGAATCTTCGCAACATTTTCAAAACTCGTAGCCCGCTCCGGTCTGCTCCTGTCTTTAGAGTTTCGGGATGATTCGGCAAGCGGGGGCCGAGAAAAAAGGGGGGCCCCAAAACGTGTTTTCTCCATGTTAATTCCCATAGGAAATTTTAGACACGGCTACAGCTCGAACTGCTGAACGGAATTACACCAAATTTGGCAAAAAGGTAGCCCTTGTTTCAGAAAGAGACCTTTTTTTTAAATGGATTAAATCCGTTCAGTAGTTCCTGAGAAATTCAAAAAATAGAGGTCGGAAAATCAATTTCCCAGAGGAAACTTTAGACACGGTTACAGCTGAAACTGCTGAACGGAATTACACCAAATTTGGCAAAAAGGTAGCCCTTGGTTCAGAAAGAGACTTTTTTTTAAAATGGTGTAAATCCGTTCAGTAGTTGCTGAGAAAATAAAAAAATAAAAGTTTCGATATATAGAGGCGCGGTGGATCCGTGCACCCTCCCGACCACGAGCTTTATTCAAATTGGCTGTCAACACTCCAAACCAGGAAGTTTTGGCAGCCATCTTGTGCCCCGGTAACCGAGGCACAAGAAAACAGGGAAAGAAAGGTGAAAGAAAAGAAAAGGGGGCAGGGTAGAAACACCCTGACCCCTAGGCCTGCTCAGGGGGTCCCACAAGGACCCCCAGGGCCCAAAAAAGCATTTTTTTTTTTTTTAAATCGGCGAGATTCGCGCACCCAGCGCGAATTTCGGCCGAAAATAAAAAAAAAACAAAGCGCGGACTCCTGCGCTTCGTTATTATTTAGCCCCCGGGTGGGCCAAGACTCGGGGGCATTCAATAATGTAATTGCGGGGGCCCAGGGAGGCCCCCGCAGCCCCGGGGACTGCCACCCCCCCGGGGACTTCTTATTTTTAATGTGTGGGGGGCCTCCAAGGCCCCCCCAAGCCCCGGGGACCTCCACCCCCCGGGTTTAAAAAAAAAAACATAGACCTGTGTGGGGGGGCTCGAGCCCCCCCACACGCCCCGGGGACCTCCACCTCTCCGGGGCACTAATATTCAAATTTGGGGGTCCGTAACGGACCCCCGAGCCCAGGGGACCACCACCTCCCCGGGGCTGTGCAATAGGTGGGAGGGGGGCCGCTTGGCCCCCCTCCTGGAGCCTGTGATGGCCCTGGGGACCGCCACCCCCCAGGGCCGGCTCCTGCAGTGTCCCGGGGTGCCCACCCCGGGACACTGCTGTTTGCTGGTTGCTGTTTGCAATGACATTGCAAACTGCTTTGCTTCATTGAAGCTAGAGCAGGGAAACCTTCAATGAAGCAAAGCAAATTGCTTTTCCACAAGGGGAGCTGCATGTTAGCAGCTCCCCATGTGGAAAAGCAATGCCAGCTCCCGCAGGACGCGGGGAGCCGGCGGGACCGTGTGGGCATTGGGGCTCCCCCCACGGTACCCAACGGATAGAGCCCCACAGGGCGCGTTTGCACAGTGGTGAAGGGAGGGGGCGGGGCCTGAGGTGATATGTGTGCAAACACACCCTGTGGCGCATTTTAAGTTGGGGAATTCATTCCCCTTCAATCCTGAGGGCCCCTGGGGGCCAACTAGCCCACCAGGTACCTCCAGTAAGCGCCACAGGCCTGCGTTGCAGAGAGGTGGTCCAGGCCACGCCCCTTTTCACACCTCTCTGCAACGCAGCTCTGTGGCGCTTACTGGAGGTACCTCGTGGGCCAGTTTGACCCCAGGGACCCTCAGGATTCAAGGGGACTTTATCCCCCAACTTAAAATGCGCCATGGGGCACGTTTGCACAGTGGTGAAGGGAGGGGGCGGGACCTGAGGTGACATGTGTGCAAACACACCCTGTGGCGCGTTTTAAGTTGGGGAATTAATTCCCCTTCAATCCTGAGGGTCCCTGGGGGCCAACTAGCCCACCAGGTACCTCCAGTAAGCGCCACAGGGCTGCGTTGCAGAGAGGTGGTCCAGGCCACGCCCCTTTTTACACCTCTCTGCAATGCAGCTCTGTGGCGCTTACTGGGGGTACCTGGTGGGCTAGTTGGACCCCAGGGACCCTCAGGATTCAAGGGGACTTTATCCCGCAACTTAAAACGTGCCACGGGGCGTGTTTGCACAGTATTGAAGGGAGGGGGCGGGGCCTGAGGTGACATGTGTGCAAACACGCCCTATGGCGCCTTTTAAGTTGGGGAATTAATTCCCTTTCAATCCTGAGGGCCCCTGGGGGCCAACTAGCCCACCAGGTGCTTCCAGTAAGCGCCACTGCGCTGCGTTGCAGAGAGGTGGTCCAGGTCACGCCCCTTTTTACACCTCTCTGCAATGCAGCTCTGTGGCGCTTACTGGAGGTACCTGGTGGGCTAGTTGGACCCCAGGGACCCTCAGGATTCAAGGGGACTTAATCCCCCAACTTACAACGCACCAGGGGGGAGCGTTTGCAGAGTGGTGGAGAAAGGGGGCATGACCTTTGTCTACCTCTCACCAATCCCACTGCGTGGGGCTTACTGGAGGTAAAAGGTAGGCTAGTTGGCCCCCAAAGGACCCCCAGCAGTGAAGGGGACTTCAATCCCCATCCAAGAGCGCGCCAGGGAGCGCGTTTGTAGAGTGGTGGGCAAAGTGGGCGTGGCCTGGTACGAGTACTTACCAGTGCTGGTGGGTGGGACTGACTGGAGGTAATAGTTTGGGAAGTTGGCCCCCAAGGATGTCCTTGGGGGCCAACTACCCTTCTTGTTACCTCCAGTAAGTCCCACACAGTGGGGTTGCTAAGACGTCTTCGGAGGCCATGGCCCCCTTTCTCTACCACTCTGAAAACGTGCCTCGTGGCAGACTACGGGATGGGGGATGAAGTTCAATTTTGTCCTGAGGGAGTTTGGGGACCAAGAATCCCTCCTGGTACCTCCTGTAAGTCCTACGCAGCGGAATTCCTGAGCGTTGGTTGGACGCCCAGCACCCTTTCTCCACCACTCTGCAAACGTGACTACTAGTTAAAGTAGCATATTTCTGCACCTCTGACTTAGAGGTAGTTTTAATCCCCCTGCCCTATTATGTACTAGGGCCTTACAGAGGAGATCATGCTAATCACAGGGGTACCCCAACGCATAGTGTTCCCTAGTGTATGTAGGTGTTTTCACTGTATTCTAAGTGTCTTTTAGCATAGCACTGGCTCTAGGCCTGGTTAGTCAGACTCAGTTACCACCAGTACCCGTATGAAAAAGTTGTGGGCACAGGATGATTTTGCAACAAGGCCTCTTTCTGCTCCTCTGTTGGTTCTTTCTGCACATGTCTTGCTTCTTCCTATACTTTTGTTTGTCTTTGTGGACTTCTGTTGCTTCTTTCTGCATTTCTTTTGCTTCTTTCTGTGCGTTTTTTCTTCTTTCTTCACATGCCCTACCTCTGTAGGCATAGTTAGAAACTAGCATTTAAAAAACCTTTGAAATTCACTTAAAAAACCATAGGTTTCAGGGACGTTATAGTTAGAAATTAGCATTTAAAAAACCTTTGAAATTCACTGAAAAAACCATAGGTTTCAGACACGTTATAGGTAGAAATTAGCATTTAAAAAACCTTTGAAATTCACTGAAAAAACCATAGGTTTCAGGCACGTTATAGTTAGAAATTAGCATTTAAAAAACCTTTGAAATTCACTGAAAAAACCATCGGTTTTAGGGAAAGTTATAGTTAGTTGGACATTTCACTCGTACAAAACCAGAGAAATTCCCCCGTCATAGTTAGTTCAGCTAACTATAACTCGCGCCCCCGCAATGCACTGCTGATGACGTCACATATTACATCACTCATGACATGGTCAGTGACATCACTGATGACATCAATGATGCCATCTCAAATGACATCACTCATGACATCACTCATGACATCATCCATGTGATAATTTGATGCATCTTCTCACACCCTAATATAACCTTTGATACACCCACTGTAAATTACAGACTGCCATTCTCAAAACCATAGACACTCCAACACCAATAACTACATACCCACTCACTGATTCTTAGGTCTACACACACATCCACTCACTCACCCGTACAGTCACTCATACTTACGGTCACTCAGTACAGGACTATCATATGAACTCATACACCTATATAGACACTCACACACCGCCACTCATCCATAGAGGTACTCACACACCTAGTCAGTCATGCAAATAATTAATCACACTGCCATTTACTCACCTATACAGTTATACACACACCAGCTCACTTACTCATACAAATACTAGCACATTCTTACGCTCTTATACAATCACTGATACACGCACACACTCATCCATACAGCCACTCTCACAATCACACACTCTCACTTATAGCCATTTATATACTCCAACACACATATATACTGTCTTTCACATATGTAGTTACTCACACATGTACCACTGAGATATACATTCACTCACTAACATACCCATACACACACTCACCCACCCATACAGTCCATCACAGATGCACTCTTGAAACCATGCACCCAGTGAATCACCCACTCACACATCTATGCACAGAGTCACACACACCGCACCCACACAAACACTCAGGCACCCATACAGATACTCAGACAACCAATCAATAACCCATATAGACACTCATATAGCTATTCACAAACCCATGCAGCCACTTACACACCAACAGACAGACGGATACAGACATTCACACAGTTTAGTCACTAACTCATGCATTCAGTAAGATACGTTTAATCACTCACTTATAGAGTTAGTCATGCACCTACTAAATCATCCATTCAGACACTTATACACCCACTCATCTTCAATATGCCTTTCCCTTTATATATTAAACATATTTAAACTTTACAGAAACACACAGTCACTGGATGATGTCATCAGTGATGTCATTTGAGATGTCATCAGTGATGTCATCAGTGATGTCACTGACCATGTCATGAGTGATGTAATATGTGACGTCATCAGCAGTGCATTGCGGGGTCGCGAGTTATAGTTAGCTGAACTAACTATAACAGGGGAATTTCTCTGGTTTTGTACGAGTGAAATGTCCAATTAACTATAACTTTTCCTAAAACCTATGGTTTTTTCAGTGAATATATATATATATATATATATATATATATATATATATATATATATATATATATATAAAAATCGATATTTTGTACAACTATATTTTTGACAATAATATTTTTTCTCAATATTTTTGTTCTTACCTGATGAAGTATAGGGAGCCAATATTTTTGCATTCTATATTTTTTCATCTATATTTTTTACATCTATATTTTTTACATCGATATTCTGTCAGTGAACCGTGTGGCTTTATGCCATACATTATTCTTTACTTGTAGAACTTCTAAAGCGTTTCTGATGCTGACACCTTTCTTGCTACTTTGCCTCAATAGGGTTTCACCTATCCTTAGGTTAGTGTAGTGTTTAATAGATGCTGGAAATCTTTTCCATGTATGGGGAGAAGGATTGGAACCATTCGATGAGCCACCAAATTATTTTTCTTATTTTCTGTATTGCGGCTATTGAAATACTTATATGTTCTTTACTGTTGAGTATCAATATTGTAAGATGCTTGGGTCTCCCTTTGGTTATTCTATACTTTTATACTATGTTTTTCAGATTGATTTATATTAGTCTGGCTTTGAGTTTATAATAAACCTAATGATCACACTGTACTTTAAGATTTAAATTCTCGTTAACCCTTCTTCCTCTCAGGCTACTACAAGGGCCTATTGACCAGAGTTGAATTGAAAGAAGCGGGCCAGAGAGTTCTCAATGTCGACTGGCAAATGAAGCCAAGTGACATCCATCAATGTGGGGGTGATGTGGTCTTATTTCTCCAAGACCATATTGGAGCAAAAGCATGCTGTGACATGTAGAATTGCTATTAAGGTAATCCGTGTGAGTCTGAGAGGCCATGAAGCACGACATTGCACTATTGAGATGCCCAAGTAAGAGAATTGGAACAGCAGTTCTACAGTCACTTTATGCAAGAAATGATTGTACTTTCCAGAGTAGATGTTAAAATGCAATGCTTTCTGCCTGTTCAAAAATGATTTTTTGACATGTGCTTCTGCAATGTTCTGTTTTAGGCAGCTACCACATAGGCTACAATGGTACCACAGCAGTCCCCATGTGACATTTAACCATTAGGTCACATGTGCATTTCGTGTTCCGTGCTTCTTTGGTCGCATGTAAAATGTAAATATGCAAAATGGGTGCAGCCAAACTTTCAACATGCTTTAGGGCTCAGACCAATATGTGCTGGAAGGCACATTTGCAGGACATCTAACCTGGGCTTCTATTGGAATTCCATAACGCATATTAGCAAGCCCATTACCGCCGTTTTAGCGGCAGTTTCCTGCCGCTAAAACGGCGATAATTTTAACGTGGGTCTTGCTAATATGCCCCATAGTTTTATAGAGCGCTCGATTGCCGAAGCGTCTTGGCGCTAAAAGGTGAGATAGAGGGATCGCAACAGCTATGCCTAACCTTAGAGTACTGGAAACAACCAAGTTTTTAGCGCCTTACCACAAAGAAGCCTATTCGACAATAATCTCATAGAGATGAGCAGCTGGTTCCACAATTTGGGTGCAGAAAAAAGCCATTGTTATGACTGTTCCTACATTTTCCTGGGTCTGACTACACATACAATGAGGGTTAAAACCTATATGCTTTCCTCAAAGCACTTTGACTTTTGCAATATTTCACGAGCTTGACCCAATGAAAATCAGGATATGAACTGCCCTGATGTACCGAATTAATTACTCTGCTGGACAGCTTTTAGTTCAAGGTCCCTCCCTAAACAAAAGGCCCATTTGAAAGGATTAGCCTTCTAATGAGGGAGGAAAGGAATGGGGAAGTAATCTGTATAGGGTGAATACCTGTCACTTACTTGCAAGCATCAGCATGTCTTTCTCATTAATGCAAAGGGAGAGCAAGCAGAACGCTGTCACTAATCCCACCAGAGGTTCCCTTTGAAATTTTGGGTAGGTGGATCGAGACTCAGGGAACAGGTATTTCAGCTGATACATCGACACTGTTATTTTAGAAAATTCCAGAATGCTATTTAGTGGAGGTATGGCAAGCCTGTGGATTGGTAGCAGGAAATGTTAGTTAGGGGTGGAGGAGTAACTTGGCATTCTTCGATAGGGATGCTCACCTTCTAGAATGCTCCACCTCCCACACTTTTACTCTCTGAAATCAGGAAAGAGACTCTGAAAAGAACATAACCACAGAAGAGGAAGGCTAGACCATCTCACTGATTAAACCCCTGTCTAGAGTGGAAGGACCTTTGACTTGTACATCTTGAATTCTGGTGGACTCTGACTCCAGAATCAATGGCAATAGATTCTCCACTTCCTATGGGAGACAATCGAGGGTGCACTTATTGGGAACCCTAAAAGTCGGGGGTCCCTTGGACCACTGTAGACAAGCTCTGGCTGGAGTTTCCCACGGAAGGAGTATCCCAAACTACTCTTGGACACACAGACATCCTGCAAATGAATAGGAGACCTGGGATTATGGTAGTAAAAAGAGGGTATGTAGTATGTATTATGGGCTGTGAGTGCTCTTGCCAGAACACCTCGCGCTAGGAGACTACCAGGAGCTGGCCACCATTTGAAAATTCTCAAACCCCCACCAAACGTTTAGGGGCAGATTTACAAGCCCCTTGCGCCACTTTTGCGTCACTTTTAACATGGGAAAAGTGACGCAAAAGTGGCGCAAGGGGCTTGTAAATCTGCCCCTTAGAGTTTAGAGTCCAGGCACCCATGATGAAGCACACCTGGTGGCAGGCGTCCGGAACAGAAAATTTCACACCATCGATATCTGAATTTCTTGTTGCTGATCGTACACCCTCTAAAGCCCATCCTGCAAGGCCTTAGAGGTTGCTGGGGCAACTAGATAATGCATGAAACCACTGCCATATCCAGCAGAGTTTAAAATATTTCCTTGAGGTGCACAAGGGTACCCCCCGGGCAGCCGCAGCAGGTAAGAGCGGTGGGGCCGGCTAGGGGGCATTTCGAGAGATGACCACAAGGGAAAATTAAATAACGAATACATTTTCCCTCGTGGTCGTCTCTCGAAATCCCCCCCAGCAGGCCCCATCGCTCTTACCTGCAGCGGCTGCGGCTGCCCAGGGGGATCGGATGTCCAATGCATCATAGCATAGATCCCAATCTAACACACACACACACAATTCCTTTGAGGTGGTGTCCGTGTTCTGTGGAGTCACAGGGCTTAATCTACATGGCTGTGAGGAGTAGGAGGCTCCCTGGACTATCAATACCCAAAGTCCTCTCTACTTGCTTGCTCCCCATGTGATGCTGTGGAAGAATGGAGGAGAAGAGGAGGAAAAAGGAAGAAAGCCAGTTTTCCTGCCAGCACAAATAAGACTGTCAGGAGGATTTGGGCTTGCACAAGGTCACCAGGGTTGAGTGTTTGGATGTTTAATTTGGGCAGGGCATCTACTTTCACAAAACAATGCCACTGGGTGCTATGAATTCAAAGGAAATTAAAAGGAAATATGCCCCTTGTCCAACTGTGGCCGCTCAAGGACAGGAAAAGACAACACTGCCTTGAGGCAGAATTGTGCCCCACAGTGACTCGGAAGTACACAAAAGCGTGATGGACAGAATGCGTGACATAATCTCAGTCACTCTGGGGTGCATTGACGTTTGCTGCCGGTTGCTTTGTAATTGCTAGGCAAAATAATACTCTTGATTGGAATTTTTACACTTTTTTTTCTAGTTTGTTTTTGAGGATGTTAAAGCGCTTAGGCGTGACAAGATGATAAAAAAGTTAATTTAAAAAAAAAATCCATTTTGTTGAAACGTTGCATTGAAACAGAATGTTTAATGTTCTTCTACCAAACTGTATTGTGACACTCTTGATAAAGCTGATAGGCCTTGCTTTTTATTATTGCATGCCTTGGATTTGTGTACGTTTTAATGACACAAGGGGAAATCCATAAATCAGCAGGAGACTGGGATATTACACCTAGTACAGAATCAGTGGTCGCTCTTATACCAATAAAGAACAATAGATAACACATCCAAATGGACTTTAATAATAAAATGCAAAAGAGAGAATGTATTACAATGATGCAGTGGGTGCCGAAATATTGTGTATTACATATTAACAGGCCGTGCTGTTCTTGTATATCTGATATGCACTATGACCACCTTCATCACACGTGTATATCATGTTTAGGAGAGCACTGTAAGAGAACATTCAATTTTTCTTTATTGGTACGTTAGGACCACTGAAGTGCTTCCAGCAGAGGGATGTTGTCTGCTTTTGGGCTAATTTGACTTAAGTGATCTATCCTTGTTAAGTGCTCCTTCTAGTTTGTGAGGCCTTCTACAGGGTGTCTCCATTGGTATGTCATCTGCCATCGTTATAAATGTGTCATTCTTTGTGTAGTGTTTAGTTTTGGGTGTAATAAAGTGCCTTTCTTTTTTTAAAGTAAAAGCGTTGACTAGAAACTGATTAATTACGTTTTGATTGTTGTGCCGCTCACTTCTGAGCCAGAGCACTTCATTGAGTCTGCCTTGCACTGCTGTACCTTGCTACTGTGAAGTCAAGCACTAAAAGGGGTATTTGGTTCCCAGTTTGGAAATCTGCAATATAGGGCCTCAGAACTCCAGAAGTGAGAGGCTCCTCTTGCAGTACAATTTGGCTACTATGGAGCCCTTTATTCTTTTTTTGCCGCTGCATAGATTTTGTTCAGATGCGGTGGTGCATTTGGAATTCAAAACTGATTTTGAGGTGGTTATGGTTCACCTCATACTACACTTTAAGATGGCCAACATGTATACAGATTAGTTAACTTGATTTTACTCATGTGTTTATCAACTTCCGGGTGACTGCTTATTTAAAGTTCGCACCTTTAGCATGGCATCGTTTATGCACCTGTCAAACACAAGAAAGCATGGCTACTGATTGAAACAAGAGGTGAGTGACTAGATTGTTATACATTCGGTTTACAGTACTGGAGTAGCCAGACTTGATAGAGTCTGTGGCGTCTAATACCTTTGCTTTTTGTAACTGTGGGCTGCATAGATTTTGTAAAAGAAAATCTACACAGAGGCAAAAATAAATAAAAGGGCTCCATAGTAGCCAAACTGTACGATGAACATTTAACCTAGTGACTATCTTGCAAGAAGGTACAACGCCATGTACAAATGTATATAAGCGTACCGGCGTCTTGTAATATCACAAAACAAAATAATTATGTTAAACAAGCCTACAGTATGCAAGCTTTGTCCAAAAAAGAAAAGATAGTACTGGCACGCCATATTTTACTTATGTTGCTATCAATAGTGTTGTCTATCTACACATATTTTATTTTAATTTCTTTTACTCTGTTGCTCATGATTATCACAGACCAATGTATTGGAATGTAACATTTAAAAATTCTGAATTGGAATTGATTTTGAAAAAAATTATATAGTGTGCTTTTCTGTGTTTGGGATTTTCCCAAATTGGTTTGAATTGCGATATATGTATCTTATTGTGATGTTCTATTTGTTTTTAACTTACGTCTTTTGTGCTTTACATTTTATGCTTTATATGTAGCTGCAATTGTTTGTGAAATATGTGTTGTTTAAATTGGTGGCTACATGTTTTTTAATAGCCCTGAAGAAGTCCTAATATGTAGGGGATGAAACGCGCTGGCTGTGTGCATGTCCTCATTGTGCTTAACAAGACAAAAATAAAGAATTAACTTTTAAACATACCCATCTATTTGTCCGTGGTTTCTTGACCAACTAATCGGATCTCTATGGAATCTGGATTGCATTTTTTCAACTATAAACAACCAAATCAGCTGATTGATTTCTTTATGCAAGTTGGACTGATTTGACTAATTCGGACTCCTGCGCTATTTTTTTTTGGTATCTCTATATTTTTTTTATAGTTATTAAAAAAAAATCTTTTAGACTGCATTTTTAGAGTGCTTCTCCTTTGTTATGTTTTATAATTACTAAAAAAGTATAACACTGGTTCTCTCTCAACCACT
Organism: Calotriton arnoldi; assembly: GCA_963921515.1. Classification (NCBI taxonomy): domain Eukaryota; kingdom Metazoa; phylum Chordata; class Amphibia; order Caudata; family Salamandridae; genus Calotriton; species Calotriton arnoldi. The sequence goes on along the minus strand of CAWUFW010012429.1, from coordinate 383,339 downwards.
TAAAGCTCAACCCGTAGAAAATGAAACTCTTACTTATCTCCCACAAGGCAGCTCTTCACCTATTGAAGACTGCGTCACCCATATGGATGCTCTCAGCTGCACTCCCAAATCCATTCACTGCACTAAATCACTCGGAATTGCATTGGGCAAGAGCCTCAACATGACTGCCCAAATTACCTCAACAGCACAAAATGCCATGTATAGCCTAAGACACCTCAAAAAGGTCAAACTTTTAATCCCTAAATTGGCCTCACAGGTTTTGTGCTGGCTCTTGTCATATCTAGACTAGACTATGGTAATGCAACTCTCAATGGCACCCTAAAAGCTCACCTAGCTTCCATGAAGGGCACACTCAGTGCAGCAGATGACTCATTTCAGGAGCATGGCACTTTGGTCACATTACTTCTACATGCACCAGGCTCGGGTGGCTCCCCATCAAAGCTTGATGTATCTTCAAGACTGCTTGCATTACTCACAAAGCTCTGTACTCTGGGACTCCAAAATACCTAGCTCAGCAAATGACCAGATTGGGAGGATAGTGCTCCCTATGCAGCTTAGACTTGCTACTACTGGAGCTGCCCATATTCAAGAAGGAAATATCCCACTCACACTCATTTACTAAAAATGCCCCCAGAACCTGTAACTCCCTTTCGCCTGAGATACATGCAAACCATTCAATGGCTGCCTTCAAGAGTAACGTCAAATTACTAATGTTTGAAAAACACTTAGGACCCCAATCAATACCATGCTCATACTGGAGATAACTCTGCACTCCCTGACTAACCCACTATTTGTAATGACTGTTTGCACTTTGTACATAATGTAAGTAGTATTCAACACATAATGTAACCATATGAGCTATGTAATCACCATTGTAAGGATCGCTACTATATGTGCACTGTACAGCACTCTGATACCCATTGGTCATCTACGTGCTAAAACCCTCAAATATTAAAATAAATAAATATATAAAATAGACCCATCCAATACAGTAAAATACAGCCAATCTCCAATTGCTTGATCCTAGGTAAACTATTTCAAACTACAGTTTTTACTCAACTTTCCAATTTTACTGAGGAAAATAACTCAATGTCAGATCAATCATCTGGATTCAGACCAGATAGAGGCACAGAGTCAGCCCTCATATCGATATGAGACTATCTAAAACTCACCGTGGACAAAAACAGAGTGGTTGCCTTACTGCTTCTGGACTAATCAGCAGCATTGGACACTGTTCTCCACAGGGTGCTACTACTCAGACTCCAAAGCGTACATAAAAGTGATGGATGGAATGTTTGAATTAATCTCAGCCACTGGTAATTACTCGGGCCACTTCTTAGTCCATCATTATTTTTAATATCATGCCACCTCAGTTTGGCCCCAGCCATATGCAAATCATTCTTGATCCTGCTCCAGTGGAACAGTCCAGCCCAAACTGCCATGCCAGATCCTCCCCGAACCGGAACACAAGAATGTTTTCACCCTTTTTTAGGGTTCATCAGTCAGGTACAGCTTGGTTACGGTGCTACAGTATTCCGACACTCACCAAGCTCCAGTTCCTCCCCTTCGGAGTGCAGTGCATCTTCAAGACTGCTTGCAATACCCACAAAGCACTGCACTCTGGGCCCCACCATGCTACCTCAGTTTGGACCCAGCAATATGCATATCAGTCTTGACCCTGCTCCAATGGGAACATAATGTAAGTAGTACACAGCTCGATGTAGCCCTATAATCTATGGAATCGCCATTGTGAGGAGCATTTAGCAATGTTCCCCACTGGATGTATCTACGCAGGATCCATTATCTCAAAGTACATGAAAACACCTTAAACTGTATTGACCCATACCTCAAAGACAGACAAAGGTTGGTTTTCATATCACCTTTCATATCTGCCCATCACACCTAACATTGTGGCATCACTCAGGAGTCAATCGCCTCTCCTCTCCCATTCATAAACCATGTAAGCCCATTACTGGATCTGTTCAGATTATTCAATATTCCATTGAATGATGGAAGGCATCATTATTCAATGGCCCAAGTGTACCTATTCTAGCCAGGACAAACGCCTTATAGCACCTCTGTGCATTAGCGCTAGATAAAGGCCCAACACTGCATTTGTTTGCCAAGCCACACAGCATGCATTACTGCAGTGTAACAAAACAGATGCACTAAACCACTTCTAGCGTCACCATTATTTAATGCTTGGTCAGTTTTAAACACTAGCTCACATGCCCTAGGCTTCCTCAATGTCTTAATTGAAGTGTACAATAAGCAGTAGTAAGGCCAATACGTAAAACTATCTCTCCAATGAATGGTGAGTTTGTGTACATATGGAATTCTGGCCAGGCAGGTGGATGAATGCAAAAATAAATCCATGACTAACTTAATATAGCCATGAATGCAAGAATGAGGTGTCTAATGCAAAGGTGGTGAGTGACTGTGCGCATGGATGGATTTGTGAGCAATAACGAAAATGGAATTATACATCCAAATACATCCAGTAAGGGAAGAGGGCCTTTGAGTTATAAGCCATCTGCTTTGCCATTGCTTGTTTTATATTGACATTGTAATGTGACTAATCGGAGGCGTGGACTTAATTTCTCTGGGACATTGCTGCAGACTACTAGGGTCTTATAAGTAAATTAAATATGACAATTGTGGATAAGCCAATGTCACCATGTTTTAAGAAGAGAGCACATGCTCTTTAGCCCTGGTTAGCAGTGGTAAAGTGCCCAGAGCCCAAAAGCCAACAAAACTGAATTCAGCAAAAAGGGGAGAAGGAAGGGAAATGGTTTGGGGTGACCCTGCCAAAAGGGCCATTTCTGACACTCCCTGTCTCCCCTCTCTCTTTCCATCTATTCTCGCACTACTTCTCTCCCCTCTCGCACATCTCTCTACCTCCCTCTGCTTACGCCCCCGCTGTTCCTGCTGCAGGTTTCCTGGGGAGTTTGAGAGAGTGAGAGAGGCGCCAGTGGCAACCCTGAACCTTCAAAGCCAGACTTCAATGGCCTTAGCCACTGGGGAAATTCCTAATAGAATAAATGACCGGTCCGCCCATGCCCCAAGAACACACGAGCACAGGCACACACACAGTCAAACTACGCTATTCTAAAATAGAGTGGGGATACCGCTGCAGGTTTTGGGACTAATTTCTTTATAAGAATCAAGGCATGTAACAAGGGTATCTTTATTTTAATGTAACCCATCTTGATGTCGCCTTCGCATTTGAGATCTGTTTTACACTGCAGGAAATATGATTAGTAAAGTGAAAACCCCTACAAAATTGCTTCAAAAACAGAACAATGTTCATGCGTGGCACGGTAAAGAGTTAACTGATGTCACTGCTGCTTACACAAAAAAGAAAGTGCACAAGGTACCCATGTCAGAGCAAAATAGTGTGTGCAACACCCGGAAAAATATGGAATGCGCTTCTGTTATCAAACTACAAATAACAAACCATGGGGGGATATTCTCAAGAACGTGCGATAATCATCGCCAAAATAGGTTAACGCAATTTCTCATATCGCCGTCCATCGCGGGAAAATAACTCCGTGTTAACGTCTCATCCTCAACACGGCGGTAACATGCAATAGTTTCCCGATAACGCATCAAATGTCCGCGATACAACTACTGCGACGGCGATAAAAAAGGAAACCCGAACGTGAAAAAAGTTGCGATGGGCCCAACCGCGATAGAAAAATCGGCGACAAGCAGCACCAGGCTTGCAATTCCCACGTCAGGCAAGAAAAATCACCATAAAAGCTGCAAATAAAAAAATAAAAAAAACATAACTGCGAAGCACAATGGAGGTAGCCGGAGCAAGTACAGAGGACAACCCGAACCCCACAAGCCCCACGGAGGACCAGCCTGGGACCTCGGGGTCAGGGAAGGGCAAGGAGAAGAAGAAGAGGAAGACGCGGTTCAGTCCGCAGGAAAACAGGATCCTGATAACGGAGGTGGTAGAACACCATCAACAACTGTTCGTCACCTCCACTGTGTCATTGGCAACTAAAAACACAATATGGCAGTCCATCCTGGACAAGGTGAATGCAGTCGGAGTGCTGAGGAGGACAATGAAGAGCTCAAGAGGCGCTGGAATGATGTGAAGCGCAAAACCAAGCTGAAACTCGCAGCAAACCTGAAAGCAGCAATGCAGACTGGAGGTGGGAGTCCAGCGACACACCAGGAGCTGGATGAGATGGAGGAAATGGTGACCCGAGTCATCATTGGGGAGACGGTGGCAGGAGTTGGGGGACCGGACACTGCACAACATGACCTGAGCCAACAGCAACAGGGTGAGTAACCACCAGGGACTGGGGGGACGGGGGGAGATGGGCACAATGGCACACATTCACAATTAAGTATAGCACATCTGCGGACAAACCATGCCCAAGAGTCACAACTCCGACCAAGAGCCCAAGTTACCCAAGTCTGCAACATCTCAGCACTGTATAAGCACAGAAGTGAAAGGCACACCGCCTGAAAGGGATAAGGGCCAGCAAAATCAGAGCTGAAGGGGCAACACACCTACAATGCAGCACACACACATAAGAATCAGAGCACCTCAACATTGACAACAATGTGGTACAAACTGCAACACTTTCACAACAGAACAGAGGACACAACTGCCACCGCTTGTGTGTAGAAAATGGCCATTCGCATTTGGCATAGCAGGAAACTGTGAGATGATAATGGACAAATACAACCTCACATCCGTGATGGTGGCGAAATGTCAACTGTCCCGCATCACATAGGCATCTCCTCACAAACAGTCACAATTTACATTGTCATGGAGTCTGTAAGTAAACTTGTCCAATGCGTCAACATACATGTGAACACAATGTCAATCTGCATCTCCCCTTCACATTGCAGAGGGAGAATCAACACCTCCTGCAGAGCAGACACAACAACTCAGCACTGATGATGAAGAGGACCTCCCCAACATCGACACCGACGCCCTCCAACAGCCCATGGACAGCTTCGGCACCCCACCTCCAGGAGCAGTGCAGCCCAGCTGCATCGAGGAGAACCCACCCCCTGCACAGACCACACTGCAGGAAGCACCCACCACCACGGCTGTCTCCCAGGACCCCCACGACCAACACATGGCATTCCAATGCCGTGTGTTTGGGTGCCAGGAGAAGATGGCTGATCAGCTGCGGGTGGGGTTCGACCTCATGGCAGCCAAACTAGATGCCATACGTGGGTGTCTACGTCCCATCAGGGACCACTTACAGTCCCTAACGGACAGCCACTGTCCGCTCCATGCTCTCCAACAATCCATAGCTGACATCGCTGGAGTCATGACTCTGAGCCAAGAACAACTGTCTAGTCAGAGTGGCTCCAGCGATGACAGCCGGGAGTTGGGGCACATGCGGAGGATCATGGAGAACATGGAGAATGTTTGCCACGGCTGCACACCAGCGAGATGTAGCTGTGATCTTCCATGCCCTGCAGATTCTCGTCATGGCATTGCCACCACAAGGCCTGGCGCGGATGAATGCTGCTGCTACTACTCCATCCACATCTCCGCCCCCTGAAGTGTCAGTGCCACACAGTGGGGCAGACATTCCACCTCCGGCCCCTGATGTGTCAGTGCCACACAGTGATGCAGACTATACACCACCACCCACATGTGAGGCACCTGACACATCAGAGGACGAAGATGATGATGAATCTGGCCCTGTGGTAAGAATGAAGTGGTAGCATTCATCTCCGCCATATGGCCTGTTTCAGCTTGGTTCTGCCCTCTGCATCATGCCCTGGAATAACACCTTCCACTTTCCCCCTATACACTCAGCGACACTCACCTTGGACCTCGACATGGGCTGCCATATTTTGATTGGTTACCAATGACACAGCAATCACACTGCGGACTGAAGTCTCCCTCTTCCGATGAACTTGTCAATCCGTAAAGGACTCTGGCTGGCCCTCCACGGGGCAACAATGTAAAGTGGGGTTCACATGGCCCTGTACTGCTCCAGCTTCAACACTCCACTGAATGCGAATAAAACATTCTAATTCACACAGATGTGTCGTGGCTATGAGCAATCAAGTATGAAAGTATGGATGAATGTAGGGACAGTGATTCCACAAAAAGGTACTCCCTGGGTAATGCTATTAATGCGCATTTATGGCCGTGACCCAGATAGGCAGTGAGACACACATTGTCATTCAAATCAACACTCATCACAGTTGAATACAAGTGAAGGTGCATAGACTTTATTAGCATATGCGTGTCAGTACGGGCAAGATAAGTGCCACAACATGCAGACCAATGCAGCAGTATGTCAGGATGAGGAATGTTGCCAAGCGCCGCTGTCCACTCCGGGGGAGTGCCTCACCTTTCACAGGTGTGTTAACCCGCGTTGCTGTCCGCTCATGTATTCGGAGTCCAGGCGAATGCAGCCATGTCCACTGTTGTCTTGGGACATGTGACCAGATCTCCAAGATGCAACAAGGTGTTGGGACATGTGCAATGGGTTCCAATCTGTTGTGGCTGCAGGTACGTAGTTATTCGTCCATGAAAGCGATTGCAGCTTCGTAGGATATCATTTCCAACATGAGCTCGTTGTCGACTTCATCAAACAGGACGGCGAGCCAATCCATTAGCAGGTCCGGACATATGTGCTGCGTCCACCCCCTTTCACCAATTAGCACTACAGCCCAATAGGGGAGCGGTTCAATGTGGTCACTGCACACGAGGAGTTGTGCAATCTCCCAGGTCCATCTGCCAGCATGTATGCCAAGTATCAAGGCATCCCATAAACGGGTATCACGGTGACACTCCTTGTCGTGGGCCAACAGGGGGCACACACACATGTCAAAATCCATTTCGGCCACCGTCCTGTTGGATAGGCAGACATCCATGGACCACTCGAATATGCACGATCGACAATGCAACACAGGCTGAACGCAGGTGACGTTGGCAAGGTGGAAGCTTAGCCGGTAACTGATCCGCAGCACTGCTAATGGCAGTGCCCCCAGTAAACGCAGCATATGTGCACGGTACAGTTCCTCCTGACAGGGGTTGTGCATGTGTCCGGGATGTTCTGCCATTGCGTTAGTGGCTCTGGTTGAAGCGCCACTGTTCTGACCTGCACCAGTTCTGTGGATGAAATGCCACAGCTCGGATCAATGAGTTGTTTTAGTGTGCAACGGTTGTACGCCTGGAATGGTGTGGGAGTAAGTGTGAAGGCCATTCCATGCAAGATAACTTCGAGCAAGGACTTCTGTGTGTGGGGTGTGTATACGTTGGTCTTTTATCGGGCTGTGCGTAGTGTGGGAGTCGTCATGAGCTGCTATAGTATCTGTCAGGGGGTGCCGGGCACATGCAATTCCGAGGTCGGAGGTGCAGATGTGCTTCCGCATGATAGTTCAGACAAAGTAGCTTTCATCCCTAATGCTAGTTTCTCATCTGCTTACATTCAGGAAATGTGAAGTGGCTTGTTGGGGGTGGGGTGGGATGTGTGCGACTTTGGGATTCATGTTTGACATGTCTTGCATGTGGCAAATGTGCAGCATCACTGTGTGTTACGTTGCCTCACAGCTGCTCCTTCCTCCCCCGAGCCTATTTACTTGTGCGAGCAGCGCGGTTGCATCACTTGCACTCCTACGGCACACCATTGTCATGCCTGTCTGTGCATGTCCACAAGCCTGACAACGACACTGTGATGTTGGCCGTTGAAGGTGGGCGGCCACATGAGTGTAGGCCTGTGGGAAGGATAGGGCAGACACAGATGTAGAGTTCATGCCTGGCTGAACTCGCGCTGCGATTAAGTCTAGGCATTTGGCTCATGCTGTGGCAATACAGATACACACAACACTTGGCATGTATGAGCCAAGACCCCCAGCGGTCTTGCGCTCCTTCATTTCTCTGTTCATGCGAGCCTGCCCTCCGGGTGCATGCTACATTGCAACATTGTCGATTGCGGGCTGGGTGGCGCCGACACTACAACAGTGACACACTCATTAGTTACTTCCTTGTCCAGGCCAGAACTGAACCACGCCCAGAGGCCCGGGCAAATCCTTCATACCCCTACGCTGGCCTGGCGTACGCTGGCCCAGCCCACTCCGCTTACGCTTACAGGGGGGGGGGACAGAGCTACGTGTCCAAGGTCTTAGACACTGCCTGAGGTGACATAGTTGCGTCCGCAGACCACAGCACAAGGTAAGGTGATAGGACCCTGGCCCATCATGCATACATAATGACCACAAGGACACACTTAGATAGATAGTGGAACTGGCTACAGGCACGTGCGCCCAGCCACTTTTTATTGCCAGGGTCACATGTGCAGTGACGCCTGTGCTGGATGGGTGTGGGGTGAGTGTAAGCCAGCACTCAGGGAGTGGTTGGTGCTGGCAACAACTAGAACAGTGATCTTCGTATTACATACACAGATTCAATCATAAAGGGTCCATGACTTGTGGTGCACTGAGTTGGTGGCACCTGATGCGCTCAGCAGTTGCGCAGCCTGCGATGATGCATCGTCCGGGCGGGCTGCACTGATAGCAATGTCTGTTGCCTACTGGACTGCGCCATTAATAAATCAAGTCTCAATTTGAATTGTGAGCCCTGCTGACTGCAGTGTAGGCTGGAGGCAGTGGTCAGAAAGGGCCCACAGCCACGTGATGATGACTTGTGGTGCACTGAGTTGGTGGCACCTGAAGCGCTCAGCGGGTGCACAGCCTGCGATGATGCATCGTCCGGGCGGGCCGCACTGATAGCAATGTCTGTTGCCTACTGGACTGCGCCATTAATAAATCAAGTCTCAATTTGAATTGTGAGCCCTGCTGACTGCAGTGTAGACCGGAGACAGCGGTCGGAAAGGGCCCACAGCCACGTGATGATGACTTGTGGTGCACTGAGTTGGTGGCACCTGAAGCGCTCACCGGGTGTGCAGCCAGAGATGATGGCGTGTCCTCGCAGGTCAGGATTGGATTTGATTTGAGTGCCCTGCTGACCGCAGTGTAGGCTGCAGACAGTAGTCAGCACACACATAACTCTGCGGTGCTGTGCCGCTGTGTGCGCTGGGGGCCTGTGTTGCGGACGCCAGCGATCGGCTGAGGAGGCTGGCGGTAATGGCAGTGGACTCATGGAAGGGTGAGGGGCGCCTCCCTGGCAGACGCGTTGGCCATCTGGGAAGTGAACCACGCCCAGAGCCCCGGCCTATTTATTCGCACTCCTACGCTGGTCTGGGGTACGCCGGCCCAGCCCACTCTGCTTACGCTTACAGGGGGGGGGACACGGATACATGACCGGGGTCTTCCCCACTGCCTGAGGTAACTTGGTTGCGTCCACTGTCCACAACATTACAAACACCAGCAGTATATGTCCACATGGACATGTCTGTGCTCTGCATACTGTATTCTGTCCAGCACATCACTGCCACACTTGGCATTGTGTACATTCTTATTCATGGGTGACTTGCATCCTTTACACATACTTGGTTCCCACCTCTCCCCACATTCTGCAATTGTGTGGCTGTGGGGCCATGCCGTTTTGGGAAGGTCAGCTGTCTTGTTCTGCGCTGCCTCGGTGGTAGTCCGGGGGGGGCCTGGGGGTGGTGGCGGTGGGTGTTGTGGCCCTCTTGGGGCTCCGAGCTGCATGGTCAGTAGCTCCATGACATGTGTTGGTCTTCAGATGTGGCTGTGACTGCGCTCCCTTTCATGCTGCAGGTTGTCATCCTGCTTTACACCAGTAAAAGGCAGGTGTTAAATCCCTGCTGCTAACACGCCTTATCGCCTGTTTTTGGGTTGCATCGCGGATCTGGCTGGTCGTTGAGAATATCGCGAAGTGGTGTTTTCGTGTGTTTTTGCACAGGAACGCCTACTCTGCATATCATTAGCGTTAGTTGTCGCTCTGATCCGTGGTGATGTTTTTTGCGGCAGCTATTGCTGGGAAACTGGCAATATTGGCAGTTTGCACCAGCTTGAGAATAGGGCGATAAATCTATCGCCACTTTTGCGGCACTAAAGTGCCGATAAATAGGCGATAAGTCCTTGAGAATATGCCCCCATGTGTAGTAACCTATACATCCGAAGTGTGGATGTACTATTCATAAAAGCTGTGATACTCTCATAGGAAAAAGTCAGAGCCACTCACAAAAGATATAGATAAATATTTTTGTTGTTCTCATTGTAGAGGAAGGGCAGTTTTGTATGTCGTGTCCATATATTAACTACATTTAAATACATTTCTTGTTTATATTTTTATAGTAGTGGATTTAGTTTTGTCTACCTACTCTCTGAGACTTTGCTTTCACAGATGCTATCTGCATTGTGTATCCCGGGTATGTGTACAATGTCCGTGTGAAAGTGATCAGTGAACATTGCTTCGGAATGTGTTTTATTCTACAACTAATCCATGCTGTCTAGTATTTTAGCAGAGCCAAGCATTACTTTTTGCTCTTTTGTTCCAGTTTGATTTATCTTCACGTCACTTGTGTTTCTCAGCAAAATGTAAGTACATTTTTGTTAAATATTTGTAAGATTTTTTATACAGAATGTGGTGTTCATTTAAAACATCGACATTAGACCTTGCTGATTGAGGAACATTTTATTTTCATTTATCCTTTCTGTGCTGTTGGAGGTATCTTTGTTGGAAAGTATCATATTGAGTACTGATAAAGCCAGATTCATATCAAGAGCTGCACGTCCTTTAAAATGTGTAATTTTACAGGAAAACTAAAAAAGTCAAACTTGTAGAAGGTTGTTTTTAGGTTCCTGCATTTCAGATAAAGTGTTGTTTTGAAATGTTTAATTGAATATTGTCACTGTGGCAGCATATTCGCCATTAATGCAAACAACAGATTTCACAATGAGGGAGGAATGTGGAATATAGTTTGTACCTTGGGAACTTGTTTCATATGTCAACTACATTGCTCTATTTTTCAAGTACAATCATTTAAAAATCTTGTTCACTTTTACTAAATTGTACATGTCCCAAACTTTAGACGCACGTGACATCTTTGCCTGCTGACTGTGAATAAAATGCTGTCAAATAAAATGCTACCTTCCGCATCATATTTATCCTGCCGGCCACAAAGATAATTAGCCAAATGTTTTATTTTTAATTTTATCCCACATCAGCATTAAACATATTTCAGTACACTATAATTTGGGTGAGCGCTTTTAAAGTTCCTAAAACACGTTTCATTTACTAAATATTAAAAATGAATACTACTGAAATTATTTCAATTTTGTATTGTCATACTGTGAAAAAGAGGGTTTTCAGGTACACCACATCCCCTTTAAGATTCATATTTTTTTTTTTAAATTGAAATTGAAATTTTTATTGTTTTAGACCTCATCTGAGATCCACAATATAAAAATAACATGTACAAATTACCAATCTTATTATATTACAAAGTATCATAAAAAAAAAAAAAGATTCATAAGGATTTAGCCTGAGTCATGCAACTTTTCCACATATACATGGGTCAGCTGTGCCACCCTCTATGCTCCCTCTATGCTCATATTGATGATAATAAATGGTGCACCCCTTCACTCTACCTGTATGTAAATTATCTAAGCCAAGCAAAATTTGTCAGATCGCACCAAATTTAAAAAAGTTTCCTTTAAAGTTAGGTCCTAATATGTGATGCTACTTGTCCCATATGAGAATGATATTGGTTTACAAATAATTATGGAGTTTTTAGAACACGTCACATCACCCTGCAAAGTCCATGAGGATTTGGCCAGAGGCAATCAACGTTTCCACCAAAACATGGGCCAACTGTGCTATCATCCATCCAATACATTAATATGGATTTATAGACAAACAAGTTACCACTCTTTTTCTGATAAAGATCAACTGGACTTATAAATATTTATACTAATATTAATAAATGGAGCTAAGCAATATTTGTCACTGGTGCCCTCGCTTCAATGCATTCTTATGAAGTGATGTCTGACTAAGTAATCATATTTGTCCTAAAGGAAAATCACATTGGCTCACAAGTACTAATGATGTTTTTCAAACACACCACATAGCCCTACAAAGTCCATGAGAATTTGGCCACTTTTTGAACAAAAAATGGGCCAACTGTGTCATCCTTTAGAAAATACATTCCTATAGACATATATGAGTAAGCAACTATAATTTTCTTTACGAAGATCAATTTGGCTCACAAATATTCATTTTCTTATTTGCAAATGCTATTTAACTGAGCTGAGAAATATTTATAATGATATGAGGCATCAAACTGGTCCCTCCCTGAAGAAATGTGTTCCGTGTGCCTACCTATAAATATGGTATTAAGAAACTTTTCCAATGAAACCTGTCACCAAATGTGCCACCCATAAGAAAATGTATTCCTGTTGAGTTGTGTACAAATAAGTAACAATTTTTTACTTTATACATATCAACTTGGCTCCCAAATATGTATATATTATTTATAAATCAAGCTCCCTTCCTCACTATGTTTTATTTACCAGTGCCAATAAAGATGGTATGCAATTCAATATGTTTCTTTGCTGTTACATCAAATAAAGTAATTATACTTTTTGTATATGAAAGTCACATTGACTCACAAGTCCTTGGGTAGCTTTTGTCAGAGACAGTACACTTTTACAAGATGCATGATGCATGATTCACGTTATTTACACACATCTGATATGTTATTTGCCTAAGAGCCTTCTAGCCATTGAATTCCTATGGATTTTTGTAAATATGTTAACCAAATCATAGGGCCGAATTTACCAAGCTCAGGTTCTTACAATCACAGCTATATCTGAATCCCTAGCCATCATTTTTGGAATAAAGATTAACTTGACTTATGGGCATTTATTAACAGAGTACATCTCTGTGTAATGAGCTGGCAATGTGCCTGAGCCAAGCAAGATATGTCACGTAATATGGCACAAAATGTGCGACCCTTGATTTAATTCATTTCTACATCATTCAGTATGAATTAGTGATATTTATTTTCCTATTTCAAAGTTACATTGGCTGTAGGATCAAAAGACCATGGATCTGAATCCATGAAGAAATGTAGTAGGAATTTATTGGATTCCCATAGATTCTGGAAATTTCCATCACAGAAATGTGAAGGAAAAAGAGGATTTCAGCCAAAGTTTATGTATTGCTGGGTACTTTGGATGAGAAAACACAGTGGAACCCACACAAGTCACACCACCCAAGCTTTGCATTGGCCTCAAGGTTTCAGAAATGTCCAGGGTTTGTAAGGTTCCCTGGTTGCTAGCTGACTCAGAGACAGAAAAGAACAGCCATTCACCATGACAAGTGGGAGGAAATTAGGATTTGTCCCTTCTCTGCCCTAATGTATGTCAAAACTATGCCCAAACAAATTCAGATTTGCTCTTGCTTGCCAAGGTAAAAGGATACTGTAGGTTTTACTTGGGTAGAAAGACTATCAGGGTCCTATGGGTTTGTCTGCAGCCTGAAGTCAGGATGGGTCAGTTCCCACCCCATTCTTTTATTTAAAAAAATATCTCTGATATCCAGTGGGCTTTAGTTTATGCCCTCTCTAGGGACAGATTGGAGGCAAATCCTTCAAAATGTTTCCGGGGAGGGGGAAAGAGAGACTGCTGATGCTTTATGGGTGAGGGTATGGCCCAATGCTGGATGGTACTCCCTCTATTCTTTTTCAGTTTAAAAAAAAACATGCATATGTGTAGGCTGTCTTCTCCCCTGGGCCTGTTCTGTGGTAGTGCAAAGCCAGATGTGGGCCTCCCCCACACCTTATTTCTTTTACTATTTTTACCTGCTGTCAAATGGGCTTGCTGCCTCTGGTGGGTGGGGGCAGATTGTGGGTAAACTCCCCAATGTGTCCCCCCCACCCAAAGCTTTTATAACACGGACCAGCCTGACCCAAAACCTCTGATTTTAACGAGTGGTATACTTGAGAGCAAGAAATTTTGCAGGCTTGAGACAACCATCTGTGACATTTTTGTGCACCTTCGCTATGGTGACTTCTCACCACTATGTGCCCAAGAATGGAAACTAGAGCATGGTAATCTCATCAGCAAGGATCCTTGTAAGCATGAGGCGGGAGTGTTTGACCCTGTCATGGCACTGAGTATGGTGGCCCACTCAACCATGAGTCTCTACACCCTGAAATCAAATTTGCACCCAACAATCAACTGCAGTTGTGTGGCCAATGTTCATTACTCCATTGTTGGGTCATCACTGGTCTGAGCCATCGCACATGGCTATATTTGTCTTTCTGCATGCAGCCCACCTGCTGAGCAGAGGAGCAGTCCAGCAGATATTTTATGATTACAAAGGAGCAAGTCTAGTTAAGTAAGTGCGTTGTTCAGATTTCAAAAACCTTTACAATATTAAAAAAGTTATAATATATAAAATAAAAAAATTAAAAAAAGAGAAAAAGACTATAAAAATCCAGTTAAGAAATAGTAAAGCTGAACTTCTCATAATAGGGACTGTCCTTATAGAACAAAAGAAGTTAATCGCAGCACCACTGCCGAAGACACAAAGAAAACTTAACGTATATGTTGAAAACAAAACTGTTATGATTTGGTGTTGTATAAAAATGCCCCAAAATCTGGTGTTTAACAAGCAAAATAAATTCAGGAGCTGTGAGGAACATCATAATAGATTCAGCTGCTGTAAGGATTGGTTGTAAGAGATATTTTCAATATGAGCTAAGTATACTGGATAACAGCAAATTAGATTAACAATATCCTCTCTTCTCTAGCCATATAGTGTACAACAGTAACATGTGAAAACTGAATTCTACCATATCTCCTGGGAATTGTTTTTGGGACCATGAAGAGCCTGAAGTGTAGGTATTTTCATCTAGAGTAGATGAATAATGGATTTCTCACATAAAGCTGCACTGATGTACATTTAAATGTATGTAATGTAAAATTTGCCTCCATCTTTGACCGGATGTCTATCAAGTCCAATTAAAAGGAGGCTAAGTTAACTACACCTTTAGATCCTTTTTGAAAGGTAAGTGCCTTACTTAGCCCTTGACAATTATAAACAGTAAGTTACTCTGTCGGATTCGACTTTTAACAGAAATTTTTAGAATATGAAAAGAGACCAAAAAAAGGTACTCTTCATGTGTAATTATTGCAAATACACATCACAGGTAAATGAAATGGTCCTTAAGAATGGACTATGTCTTACATCAATAATAAACAAAAGCGATGTTCCACAACAGACAATGGTTTGTGCAGCGGCTCAGTACTCACGAGTGGCGAGTGAACATAAAAAATAAGCTAGAATATGCATTAGCCTAATGGCAGTTCCCCACTGGTGTCAAATTATAAAACATCACATCTAGGCATGAATATAGTCATGTTGTGAAAGAAATAGGTGCTCAAAGTATCTCAAGAAGCAGATAAGTAGCTCATCTCCCCATGAATATAGGTGATAAGGCAAAGGAAATCGCTATGGTATGTGAATACTTTGATGCTGGGCCACACAGAGCAGCTGTAGGGGTGTGAATCGGCACACATAGGGGTATCCAGGGTGGAAGAAGGAGAGATACAAGGGTTACAGTTGGGAGGGTCACACTTAGGGGCTTCAGAGAGACAGGGGCACTTACAGGGGGTTTAGATGAGGCAGAAAGAATACAGGTACTGCAGAAGGTGTGAGGTCCACACATGGACTCTACAGGAGCATGATAAGGAGGCACACAGAAAGACTGCAGAAAGGCTCGGAGACACTTACCATCATTGGTCTACCCAAGCAACATCATACACCAGCATTGTACCTCCACACAACCAACTTTATACAGCAGAACACCCATTACAATATGTCCACACATCCAACAACATACATTCACTAACTCACCAGATGTATACATAGAGTCACCATTATAGGACAATGAAACCACCACCATACATCCACACAACAAACATCATATGGAAACAAAATAACAATTAGGTTTACACATGATCCAAATAATATGCCAACACATCAACAGTTGAATCCCAGCAAAGACATTGTTACCACCAGCACCAACAAAGCTATTGTCATATTGCTATGCTCTTAACCCTGGCTGCTGCTCACTGCACTGCTGTCATACTGCACCACAGAACATGGAAGGAGCATTCACTGGCACCTCCTGCAAGTTTTCATGCACTCTCCCACACCTTACACTCACCACTCATGCATTAACAGCAGCAGCACCCCAGTCGCTCATGCTCACACAGACCAAATACCGCCCAAGCAAAATACCACACTCACATGCATGCTCCTCAACACCTGCTCGCTCTCCAAAAATGCTACAGAGATATGGGACCTCCTGCATGACCATGCTCCTGACCTGCTCTTTCTTACAGAGACATGGTTAAAACCAACCTTTGTATCGAACATCACTACCACCATCCCCGCTGGTTACAGGATCATTAGGCAAGATGGCCAGCACAACCCCGGAGGTGGAGTCACCATCATATTCAAAGATACTATTAACTGCCCCACCTACACGGACACTCCCACCAGCTACATGGAACACCTACCATTCAAGATGCGCATCTCAGCCAACTTCTCCCTGGGCAGATTTCAGATTTTGCACTGTTAAGTTGCAGAAAGTTTGATGCCATCTAGTTGGCAATTTCTATTGTACAATGAGCGAAATGCAGTTTTACTTTGGCTGGGTCAGGCTGGAAGAGAAAAGAAGTTGTGTGACATCTGCAAATGACATGATCTTTGTGTCAGAAGGGGCAGAGGACTCCAGGCCCTGAACTCACTTGCGGCAAGCCACCGGCCACGTTGTTTCTCTGTGCCGAGAGGTGAGTATTTCTTTCTGTTTGGGCTCCCGCTGCATGGGAGGCTCTTTGTGTCAGATGGGGCAGAGGACTCCAGGCCCGAACTCACTTGTGGCAAGTCACTGGCCACGCTGTTTCTCCTTGCCCCGAGGTGCATATTTCTTGCTGTTTGGGCACTCACTATGCGGGAGGTGCCCGGGCGTGTGCCATGGCCAATATCGGGCCAAGAGCGGGCTCGTCTGCGCCTGTCCACGGCCGGACGTGGCTAGGCTGGCCCCATCCTCTTGGTTCTATCAATTAACAAGCTGATACCAGGAGACTTCTGAGGAGGCTTTTGAGGGGGGTAGGTGCAGTACAGCAACCTCTTATGTGTCTACAGGCTGAAATATCCATTACTCAAGGAGCATTCAAGGAAGCTGGCAGTTACTGGGGTAAGCCCAATAACTACTCCTACTGCGCGCATTAAAATGGGCAAAAAAGGAATATTAACATCAATGTGAACACAAGAAGCAATTCGAACACAATTAACTCTTTTCTGGCAAGAGCGGTGAGCGTAGTCTCTAAAGAGATTGATTTAACGGAGAGGCACCTGTCAATGGGGGGCAGGGGAGCCTCTCACCTTTTGGAACTAGATGTGCAAGCTGGGGAAGTGTCAAGGACTGATGCAAAAGAAAGTATTAGGCCTAACGCAGAAACTTTAAATCGGAGCAACTACTCTGTTGGAACTGATGTACCTAAGACTGAGACAAACGAGGCTACTATGACTATCCCGTCTCCCATAAATCCACCGGCTGTTCAGCACAAGCAAAAATTGAGACATCTGGCAGATTCGTCATTATTATCTCCCACCCCAAAGTTGGGTTCCGACGTTGTATATCACTTGGAAGATCTGCAGGACTCCATGTGGGAAACTATAATGTGTAAATTTACTGCCATTTTAAAAGACTGCTTGAAGCCTATAAGAGATAGACTAGATGGTCAGAAGTTAGCTGTTGAGAAGTTAGTATAAGTTAGCCTGGAGCAACAAAAGGCCATTTATATAAGTGTTAATCCAGTTGATAAGCCAGCTCAGAACCCCTTTCTCTTTCAGTAAGAAATAGTTCTCAGATTCCAACAAAGGCTAATGTCAGCCATAGATCATTACTGCATATGCAGTCTAATACGCAGACTAATAAGCCCCCGGACATACCAATTCCAGTCCCCAGTATGCTAGAGCCTGTTGCCCCTATCCAAGTATCTACTAACACCATTAGGGGCATACAGTCTGTGAAAAATAACCATCAGTTGCAGGTGATTAATTTGCATCCTGCCTATATGTTGTTCCCCCTGCAGGTGTACCTTCGGACTCAAATCTCTCTTATGAGTCTCCTACTGAGCTCCACTATAAGGTATGCCATTGGTTGGCTAAAAACTCAAACTTTAGTGTGCAGGATTACAACAACATCATAATGACTCAACGTGTTGCATGGGTAGACCCTTCTCATAAGAGTATTCTTGGGGACTGTATCATTGTGAATTTTAGATACTCATTGATTGCGGAGAGAATGCTGTCCTGGGACCTGCTGCCTTTTGCTGTAAACAGTGGCATTCGTGCTCTCCCATTTGGGTTTTTCTACAGACCATGTCCTCCTGAGTCACACTGTGAACTGCACAGGTGTCCTCCATTGCATCCTTTTTTTGATAATTTTAACATTGGGTGCACTAATCGTTTTGCTCCCCTACCAAATCTGGATGATCAGGACTGACGTCACATAGATCCCCAGTATGGGATTTCCTGCCCCAGCGTTGGTAAATCATCCCTGCGATTAATAAGAACAGTTGCACCGCAAAGCAGCAATGTTGACACCAAACTTGTCTCTGATATTCTGACCAATACAAAATATTTTTAGACTAAGAATTTGGGGTACAATTATTGTAAACAGCCCACTGATATTAAAGAAATGACTGCTTTGTATAAGAATAATGGTGGCTCTCCCGTGCCCTGGAGTTTCCGGTTAATGATATTAGTACCCAACGTAAGGTCATCTGGGACAATACCTATGAACCATCCTTTGGGTGCAACAGAATGGTTGCTATTGAATTGAGTATTAGTGAAATTGCCCCTGTTGTGGATTTAGTGGTCAATGAAATTTTTCTCAGTTCAAGTACTAACCCCATATATTCGGCAGTAGTTCTACAGGGAGATGATTTAAGTGTGCCTAATAGTTTTGCTTTGATTAGTAGAATGTGGCTGGGATCAGAAGTAAGATCTTTAATCTGGATTGGCTTGCTTTTACAAATCAATACAATCTCATTTTGTTCCAAGAGACCTAGGCCCTAGAACCTATAAACTGCAATGGTTTCTCGTGTTATTCTTGCCCCTCTATTGCCTCCACTCATGGGAGAGCTAAAGGAGGCCTTGCCATTTGGGTAAAGCTTAATTTATGTCTTAGAATATTTATTATAAATACTGGTAGCCCAGCTTATCAGGCCCTGCTAATTAATGATATTAGAAGTTTTTTTAGTTTTTATTTGGTTAATTTTTACAATAATGATTTTTCTGTGTTTTACCTGAGTCTATTTCGTGATGTATTTGATTTTATTACGACTTTAAAACCTCAGGGAATAGAAATTGTGTCTATGCTAAGGATTCTAATTTGCGGAGATTCTGATGCAAAAATGGGAAGCGAAATTGAGGGTGTGGACTTGTGTCATACTGGTGCTGATACTGTTTTGTGTGATACCAGGGGGCTGGCACTGAGGGATTTAGTTGCCCGAATAGATTTAGAAGATGTGATCAGTTATCTTCAGGGAAGCAACCAAACTAAACCAACATATAGAGGAAAGGGACATGTATCTACTATTGATTATGTTTTTGCCTCACAAAGACCTCTTGTAGTGGTGTAGGCAGGGCACTATAATCAAAACAGTGGAGCGATAATAACGCCCTTCTTATTGAAGGAGTTTTTCCTAGATTTAGGGATAAAAGACCAATAATGGACAATGGTATAAATAAACATTTCAATGATGGCTTGAGAATAGTCTGGCGTATGAAATATCTCTTGGTGACCTTAGTAGATCTATTGAAGAAAAATCTTCCACTTTTTCTGGATTATCTAGATGTTGGATCCAGGGCTGAGTTATCCCATTGTTATAATCAACTATGCATTATTATCAAGAATGCTTTACTGAAACCTCCTACACACGTGTCCGAAAACGTCGGTGAATTGATGGGAAATGTTCCTCCGCCAATCGTCATCTGAGAAAAGTATTAGCTTGTTCCTCTAGGAATGTGGTGGCGATCCAGGAGGATAGGAAGAATAGATCTACTATTAAAGAAAGGAAACGCCTACTGTTTCTCAAAGATTGGGAGATGCTAGAATTGGCAGCGGCAATGCAGTAAGATTTTTGGGGAAACCGTAAATAGGCTCTCTTTGCGAAATGCCCCTTCGAACCCTTATTGATCTGTAACATCACATGCCAGGATTGGGTCGAGCATTATTTTCAAAGGGACGTTGAACAAGAGGATTTATTAAAACAGCTTTTTATCTCTTCCTCTGAGCCTATTTTGTTACAATTTACCCCTGGTGAAGTTGAAGATGCTATACGAGCAAGTGTGGGCTTTAAGGCACTGTGTCCTGATGGGATCCCCATGGATCTGTATAAATGTAATCCTGAACTCTGGGGCCCATTGCTTACAAATCTTTTTAATATTTCCTTAAGTTGTATTATTCCCAAATCGTGGTCCTTATCTACAATAGTGCCTATTTTTAAAAATGGTGATAGTCGATTACCTAATGTTATAGATCTACCTCATTGGTGGATAGTTCTATAAAGGTACTGGGAAGAGTTATTTTTAACCGGCTGCAGTCTTGGACTATAGATAACAGTATTTAAACTAACTGCGAATATGGTTTTCGTCCGGGGTTGGGCACAGGGGATCAGTGCCTGAATTTATATCTGATAGCAAGTAAGTATACTATCGCCAGGTGCTGTCCACTCTACCTAACATTGATGGATCTTTCCACCGCATTTGATTTTGTAAATAGAATGAAACTCTGGCTGATGCTAATTAAGTTAGGCGTGGATATTGCGCTGGTAAATTTTCTAAATGGGGGCAGCGAGTTCCCTTTTTAATCTCGTTAAGAGGGATGGAAGGGCTATTATCTCTCCCTTTCTCACTATCTACCTAGTGCAATGTGTACCCACCACCACATATGGAGCCGTGGTTTGGGGGTTTCATAATGCTGCCCCTATCCAGGTAGAGGAGAATAGAATTTGTAGAAAATTGCTAAATCTCCCACAATCAAGTGCTAGTCTTATTGTACACTCTGAATTAAAACTGGAGTATATAATAGACCGGATTAAAATAGCTTATCTTCTGTTATGGGTTAGTATTTGTAGCAACAAGAAGGCTAACCTAAATAGGGCAGTTATTGAAGACTGCCTGAAATTGGATAGGGGCACTACCATACCTTGGCTGAGTTACGTATGCAAAACTTTGTGCGATACCGGTTTGCCAGAAGTGTCTAGCGCCCCATATCTGATTAACAACTCGACCAAAAAATTGGTAAAACATAGATTTCTGGAGTTTGTCACTGCTCTGAGGTTTCAGGAGGCTGCCAGTAAGCATACCATCTGCTATTATTATACTATGTTTGCAACACATGATACTGCCCTGTACCTAACACTAGAGTTAACTCTGTGAGAAAGATCTGTTTTATTCAGATTTAGGTCGGGAATGGTTTGGTATTTAGTTTGCTTTTATGGAACTGAAGGTATGTGGAACACGGTACTCCCCCCTCACCCCCCGTCCCTGCGATGACAAGTCGGAATAGTCCTTACTGTATTTTATGTTTTTCTGTGGATTTTATCGTAATTTATCGTATATTCTTTCAATTATGTCTTAAAACCCTATTGATTAGGTCTGCTCTCCGACAATGTAGAACAGCGCTAATTTATTTCCAATTGTTCAATAATCCAGAAATCTGTTTTAATGTCTGTTGTTTTCTTAAGATGGCCATCCGAAGCAGAAAATCCGTGGAAATTATATGAAACCAATTAAGTAGTTTTTAAGATCATGATTTTGTAGTGTGTAAAATTGAATATTGCCAACTGAATTTTGTATGTATATTTAGATGTCTCTTTTTTATCTATGTACTTTTATTATCTTTTTCTAAGATCGAATAAAGGAATTTTGATTGATTGATTGACACGATCTCCACACCACATGATTTTACAATCTGAGCCTGGCCTGCTACTTAGATGTTGAAAAGTGTTGGGCTCAGACATGATCCCTGAGGGACTCCTTTGTCGATGTTCATCGTTCTTGATTTGAAAGGACCCAGACGCACATTCTGGGTGTGGTTATCTAGGAAGTCCCTCTGACAAAATAATGCTCTTCCATGAATGTCGTCTAACATATATGGGGATGACCCTGTTGAGGTAAAAGGGGGTGGGATCAATTAAAATGAAGGCACAACAAATATAAATTTATATTTTATTTCTAGGGCGTGTCACCTATACACGTCCCGATGGGCAATTTTATGCCTCTGTTTTCTAATCTAGTGTGTACACTGTCCTTCCTTGCCTACCTTCTTTTGTTATGTGTATGTATCCCTTAACTGAGGACAACATCTGGATGAACATAGACCCTACATATATGAGACAAATGTTGATTTATCAATTTGTATTTTTCTGTTGTTTTGTCTGAATATACTTTAAAACTATGTAAACATATAGCGTGTAATGTGTATACATTTATAACATTGTACAGTTTAAAAATAGATTTTATGACATATAACTTGTATACATTTGACATACTGTACAGTTTAAACATATATTTTATGACAGCTCAATTACATATATAAAACATATGAAAACAAAACATTCAAATGTACATATCAAACTGACATATTAGAGCAGGGATACATAGGGGAAAACCATTTTGTGATCCCGAAAACTTTTAAATCCTCTGGATGGGTGGCAGGAGTGCCCATGTGAGTGCACGGTGAGCGATGCGACAGTGTTAGAGTAGGGTAAGAGGAGTGACTGCAGGGTGAGTGAGGCGACCATATGAATTTGGGTGCAGATCTAAGTGCAGAGTAGGACAAATGAATGCATGGTTAGTGATGGGCTTGTTTGAGTGAGATTGCAGATTGAGCAGTGAGGAGGTTAGGTGAGTGCAGTGTCACATGAATGCAGGGTGAGTAGTGTGCTCGTGTGACTGCAGGGTGAGGTACAGGGTGAACAGCATAAGTGCATTGTGAGTGCAGAGTGATCTCTGTGAGTGCAGGGTGAGCGGATGAATGTTGTGAGTGCATGGTGATCAGTGTGAGTGCATTGTGATCGCTGTGAGTGCAGGGTGAGTGTGAAAGTGAAGGGCAAGAATGAGGAGTGAATTGTCTGAATGCAGGGTGCATTTCCAGACATGTGAAGTAACTCAGCATGTTATTGACGGCGGCGTAGGGTTTCAGATATAAGTTAAAATATTGCTATTATGGCATTAATCAGGGATCGAGGGTGGAGGAAACAATTAAAGTGCTGATCCTGCAACAAACGTCCATTCTTATGATTAGGGTTGCCAGCTCATTAATTTGATGTCTCAGATGGTACAAAAATAAACAGTCACCTAAAGCGTATTTTCAGCACTTATCTGTGCATACTTCGAACAGCAAATATAAATAGAAAGCACTTTTAATTGTGTTCTAGGGCTGCCTGAATGATCCATGACCGATAATTAAAGGGAACAAGGACAGAAAAGTCACATTACAAATGAATACATACTTTTTTATTTATAACCCTATTTAGTGTCAAGACAGGTCTTTGCAGGCTCTTTAAATAACACATGGCTGGCATTTTTCTTCTGGCAACCCTATTTTATATTACTTTTCATAAAATGCATTCACACTATGGCAGTAAACGTAAAATACAAATGTAAGGAATAGGTATAGTGGGGGCCCAGGGGGCACTGGAACCAGAAAAAAAACTAAGCCTTAGTAACCAGTTTACAAAGTTATGTAAATATGCAAATGGTCTTTAAAGACCTGTGCAAAACTCAGGCGTGCCGGAGATAAGACTCCAGACACTGCCCAGCCGATGCCACAGCAGCTCAAGCTGCAGCAGCCCTGGCTAAGAACCATGACAGGGGGGGCTGAAGCCCTTTCAGCCCTAAGGGCATTGTGCGCCTGGCCTGCAGCACTGATTGTGCCACCCACATGAGTAGCCCTGAAAAAATATCTCAGACCTGCCACTGCAGTGTCAGGCACAGTTTTAAACTGCCATGGCGACCTGGCAAGTGGACCCATTTGCCAGGCCCTAACCTTCCCTTTTCTTACATGTAAGGTACCCCTCAGGTAGGATCAAGGTACCCCCATGGGCAGGGTGCAGTGTATGTTAAAGGTAGGACATGTACTGGTGTGTGTGACATGTCCTGATAGTGAAATACTGCCAATTTCTATTTTCGCTCTTGAAAGGCTATCTTTCCCATAGGATAGCATGGGAGATACATTGTAACATCTTACAAGTATAGTTTTCTATTGTGACAAGATAGAGGAATAAAGTTTAGGCTCTCTGAACTCAGAATTTAATAACACATCTTTTAGTAAAAATGGTTTTTGCATTGTGTGTTCGAAAATGCCACTTTTAGAAAGTACTACAGGAAAAAGTGGGAAACCCAATAAACCCTTGGAAGCTTGGGTAGTGTGTATATTAACAGGTAACTGTGCCTACAAGGGATTTCTTTTAGTACACTCAGTTCAGCATTCAATATGCAAAACAATGGTCGCAAGCTCCGTCTGATAGCTCACATTCGATTATTCAAAACATTTATTTACTCATTTCCATCAGAATAAATCTGGTACAAATACTCTTCAAACAGGTGTAAATGTTTCAAAATGCAAACTTTATAATGAAAAAGATTTTTCAAAGGGTTCAAAAAACTATTATAGATATAAATATAAAACTACACACAGCGACTGAGGTTTACAAATAATTCGTTGTTAGAGACACCTCATGGTCACTAATGTGAGCATCTGTTCCCAAAAATATGTGTAGAAGGAAAATGTAACTGATCAAAACAGAAAACAAATCCTTAAAAAAAGTAAATCACAAAGGAATTAGATGTAGTTGTCGACGTTTCGGTCTATATGATGTAAGCATCCATTAGACCATCTTCAGGACGATGAATTTGAATGTTGAATGACCCTTAAAAAGATTACATGAGTAATTTGAAGTCATACTTAAATCCTTTTTTTTAAAAACTTTCTGCTGTTCGACATCGGAGAAGGGCTACTGAAAGGCTACCGCTGTTTAAAGTAGGTCCATGCGAATTATGGGGATGATTACGATGGCGGACGGAAGTGCATCCGCAGTGGTGGCGGAAAACGACGATTTTTCCGCTCCTGATGCGGTCATTGCGACCGCCATATTATAATGGGCCAACATAGGCCATATTCCGACCGTCGCGGTGTTTCAGGCTCCGCACGTTTTTTCGTTACGCAAGGGCGGCGGGCGGAGCCAATAGAGCAAGAACTGCATGCGGAATCATGTCCCATCCACCAACCAGATTGCGATGTATCAAACAGCCAATCCCACCGCAGTGCAAAAACCACCTCATCGCGAATGGTGGAAGCACAACTACGGAAAGGAAAAGTCGAACCAGAACACCTGCATACGACCATAGCCGCCATGGATCCTGCTCTACAGGCTTTTCCGCTGCTCTACCTGATGCATCACCAGCAGATAAAACGCTGCCGCGCTCAACAGCAGAGGTACATCCAAAACATCTCCACGCATGCAACCCCGGTACAACAACAACTCCCAGCAAGCGTGCAGGCAGGGCCGCCTCTACGATGTTTGGGGAAACATGCAAAATATAATGTGTGAGGCTCCCTCAATTTACATGAGTGACACCCTCAGGGCTCCCGAAGGCTGCCTTGTGCTGACTCCTCCTGGCACGCTGCTCCCCTCTCCCCCACCTACAAGCACCACTCACACAGCTCCGATCGGGCACAAGGTGGCAGATTTGCCTGGGGGCTGGGAGTGTATACACTGCAGACTGCAAAGTGAGGAAGATGCGTGCCCAGGATGGGTAGCAGTGCCGCAGCAAACAGCTACACACTATTGCTATCACCTACAGCTACACAACCCAGGCAAACATCCATGCTGGAACAAGACAAGAGGACTGTGCTGGAAATCCATCTGTACTGTACATCAGCAACCATGACTGAAATCAAGTAGGCTCAAATAGCACATATCATTTACTGAAACAGTGCTGAGGGCCACAATGCTTCTGGATAAAAATCATTTGCACACAGCACAGTGTCACGCCATGGAGTGGTGGGGAGGGTCAAACATGTGCATGACATGTAGTGGCACATGTTTTGACTGAAGTGGTGTATACACGAGAATTGTACAGGTGAGGATTGTACAGAGCAAAAAGCCATAGTGGAGTACCTCACATTGTGTAGGCCTCAATGGTATGACTGTGACTGTTATGAATCAGACCAACACATATTGGAGTCCACAAAGTGGAAAGTGACAGCAATGCATGTGAAAACTCACATGTCATGTTTGTATCCCAGAGACATGCAGCACAGTGAGAACAAAGGTAAGCAAGAGCCAGGCCGGATCCCAAGACTCACAACACAGACATTGCAGTGACACACTCTGCATACACACAAATGTTATGGATAAGATGTAGGTGTACCCTAGGACTGCGAGGTTACAATGACACTGCACACTGCTCCGGCAACAACCCCAACATGTCCACAAACACTCCACAAGGTGTCTGATCATGGAAACAAACATGCACTCATCAACTGGATCATACATGTGTGAAAGGACAACGCTCAAGGGCACATACACATGAACACATCTGCAAATGACAGGACACTCACACCATCTGATGACTCCAGTAAGCACATGTACATCCATCCATTTGACTATGAAGCCATACCTGGCCAAGATGACAACACACCTACACTGGTGTGTACACATCAAGATAGATCACACAGAAATCTTGTACCCTGTCCACCCCTCGAGTCATCATGTAAATTGGAATAGATTCTCATGATGGAGAGCAAACAAATCTGACATGTGTGAATAAGTAGAGCTCAGCTAACATAATGAACAGGACCAGAGTGGACCATCACAGACAAGAAGCTCGCCCCCATCAATCCCCAGAGTCCAAACTGGACATTAGTTGCCGTAACCCCTGGTAACACCTGCAATATCAACTTAATGACATGCCAATGGGAAAGTGTGAATTCAGAGCATGGAACCGATGAACATATACACATACATTTTACAGCATCATTAGTAAGGCCAGCGACAAAGCTCAGAACATAAATGTATTTTTTGTTACATAAACTCAGTATCAGCATTTAAAGTGCAAAACATTAAGGGCAACGGCCAGTCCAAACTCAGGTCCGCACATGTGTGCTTCGAAATCCCACACAGATGATTGAGACACAGTCCACAGACATGGGAATATCACCAGGATAGGGCCAGCAAATGGGCAGCTCAGGCACCGCTCAGGGAGGAATGGGGTGGGAAGGGGGACTCTGCATCAAATTTGTGGAGAACTGGAACTGGGTGGGGGATGACTGTCTGGGGTAGTCAGAGGACTGGACCTGGGAGGGGGAGAACTGGTTGAGGTAGAGGGATCCCTGGATGTGGGAGCCTGAGGGCTGGCTGGACCTGGTGGAGTCATCGCAAGGGGAGGTGGTGAAATGCAGTGGGGAGGCTCAGTGGCTGATGTTGCATGTGGAGGGCTGGGCCTCACTTGCTTGGGGATACGGTAGCCCACAAGTGTCTTGGGTCAAGGGATAAGTGAGGTGGCCACAACAGCTTCCTTCTTCCCAGAAAGTGGAGCAGGTGCTCGTGAATCCTTCCGGGAAAAACCTTCGGATCTGGTTGTACACTGGGGGGGCTTTTACCCTGCCTCGCCTGTTTTGGAGCTACCATTACCTCACTGCTTCTCTGTCCATGCTTCCTAGGGGGTGGGTGGGTGGGAGTGGAAGTCTTGGGCACAACAGCCCTCTGAACTTGGGGGGGCATTTGTGGCAGGCAACAGGCCCACAGCAGCCAGGGCAACTTCCTGTGCTGATTAAGGACCAGCTCTGGATCTTGGAGGGCGAGAAATGTGAGGTTTGCAATGTGGATGCATGTTTAATGTGTTTTGGCTTCTCTGTGTCCTGTGATGTGCTTGTGGTGGGGCTGGCATGTGTGCTCCTTGTGTGCCTTGGGGATGATGTCTTATGTCTTTGACGCTTGGACTGCTGTTGTCGTGTGCTGTGTGGGGGTGACTTGGTGCCTGAGTGCTCTGGTGTGTGTGTTCTCTGGTCAGGTGGTGTCACTGGCAGTGTGGTTGCGGAAGGGACAGGAGCCGGACTGTGAGCCTGTGACTGCAGAATGGCTGCCGTCAGTGTGGAGGCCAAAGACTGGACAGTCCTGTACAGGCCACCGGCGTCCGAATGAATGCCCTCCATGAACGCAAAAACCTGTGACAACTTGTTGCCATGATCTTGGAGGGCATTAAGGAGCACAGTCTGCCCCACAGACACCTGCCTCTAGATGTCTATGGCCTCCACACTGAGGGCAGCAGGGGACACAGGGGCTGGGGCAGCGGTGCCTGGGGGGAAATATACCCTACCCTTCTTAGGGCAGCGGGCCCGGATACCAGTTGGGGGAGTATCAGGGAGGGTGGACACAGGACGGGGTATGGCGGACGATGAAGCAGAGGCCAATCCTTCTTTGCCCGACAACACCGAGGAGTCACCACTGGAGTGTGAGGAAGTGGAGGTAGGCGTTTCTGGAGCGGACTCCTCCAGGGCACTCCTGTCCCCCTCCGATGCGCTGGTCCCCTCAGTGTCGCTGTACTCTCGGGGAGCAGTGATGCCAGTAGCGTCACCAACAGTTTCGGGCCCCTCTCCTTCTCTGACCTCGGTAGATTCTGTAGGAGACAGAGACACTGTTCAGTGAAGTGGCCGGATCACAAACATGTTAGGCAATAATAACCGAAATGCTTGAACTCAAGGCACACATTTGACTCTCCATGTACTGTCTGCATAAGTCAAAATATTTCTAAGATCATCTGAAGCATGTCAACATGCTTATTGGACAGTCATGCTCCATGTTGCGTTCATACTGCCAAATTGCTAGGCATGTGTTGGCATCTCAACATGACATCCTATTGTCTGCAGGCATATCTACATGCCTTCAGCTAAGAGAGCTACACATCTGAATTCACTGTGTGTGTCACACTGGAAGTTTGAGGTGATAGAACCCCACACATAGTAAGTTAAGGAAACTATTGTTAAGTGACATGACATCCTTACATCCACTAATTCATGTCCTGCAACACAACTACTGTTGAACATTGGTAAGCAATCTGTAGATGTATCAATTACATGGAAATGCACAACATCAATCTCTAAAATCTCCCTGACATGATGCTCACTGTTGTTCACTTCCAGTTTATGCCACAGAGACTGACACTTATGCTGATGTTACCTGGACACATGACAATACAGAGTTGTACAGGCCAAGAATATCTGCACTCACCACTGAGTCAACTGAGAGGCAATTACATCACATTAGAGACAACTCATAGGTTACAGCCTTGCTCTGGGCTGGGATTCGTGCAGTCTTTCATGAGCAACATCACACTTTGTACTATACTCACCCCCAACTTGCTGCTGCTGGGCCCTCAGGTGTCCATTCAGCTCTGGCTGTGTCACTGCCAGGATGCAGGTCAATAGTGGGGTCATGCTCCGGCGTGCCAACCGACCAGTCTGAGGAACCAGGCCCAGCGTCATTTCGCCGACGTTTATGCTAAGGCGGTGGATGTCATCCCACCTCTTGTGGCAGTGGTTGTGTCGACAGTTAGACACCCCTAGGGCCCGCATCTCCCGGGCGATGGCCCTCCATATTGCCTTCCGCTGATGGACTTTGAGCTGCATGTATGGGAGACAAGAGGAGATATTTGTAACACTTTGTAGTGGTGCATTGTGTGTCAGTACACAGTGCATACACATGAGTGAGTCTACACATAATGACACCAAAAGAAGGATGGCATGTCCACTGTACATCTATCAGATGCGAGAGGTAATTTCACACTAATCTAGATAGTAACAGGCCCTGTACTCTTGTGCATACTGGGCTCATCTCCATAGTATCCCTGTAGAATGAGCACACCCCATAATCATTAACCTCTGCCCAATCGACACTTACTATCTCACTAATGTACATATGTACACGTAATGAACTCATAGAGGACATGGCACAAGGAATGTGTGTCCAAAAAGAGATTTCATGAAGTCATCATTGTAACTGTACTACTGATAAACCACGTTCTGGCAAAATCGTCATTGCATGCACTCAGGGCTCAGGGGGAACAAGGCTCAACACCATGCACTTGAACTCGATGGCTACACAGACTCCAACACGTATACATCAACCTTTCTGAGATTCACATATGTGATGTTTTGCACCTATGGAGCTGCAGAATTGACGAGTGTGCCATCCTACCCACATACTCAAGTGCATCAAGTAGTACGTCATGATTGGGAAATGCAGACAACAAAATCAGAAAGCACCAATTTTGGCTTGCAGTCTGAGGCACAGAGCACTGTACAGTAACATGTTGTGAGCCTTCAGAGCCTCCTCAGTAAGTTTAGCATCTACTTACCAGTACCTCTGGAGCACCATATAGCCGGCCGTACTGTCCAAGGACCTCTGTAGTGAAGGGACGGGCCCTCAGGTTCTCAGTACGAGCCATGACTGGTTCCAGAGATGAGGTACAGCAGCAGTTCGTGGTGAGGAATGGCAGGCAGCAGTGTCTCTAGGCAAGTGACAGGTGTAGACATTTCACAGGCATATATATAGGGCCCTAGGCTCGTTCCAGTGTTGCTCTGCTGATACCATTGGCCAGCCTGGTTCGCATCATTCAATTGGGGCCAATGCCGGGCCCCGCAGTGGCGGAGCACGCCTACCGCGAGTTTCAAAAATGTAATCCGCTGGCGGTTCCCATTGGCTGATGGCTATTCCTCATAGGCGGTGACGCACCGCGGAGGTCAGGATGCATCCACCGCTATCCTGCATCATTCAATTGGAGCAAATGCCGGGCCCCGCAGTGGCAGAGCACGCCTACTGCTTGTTTCAAAAATGTAAGCCGCTGGCGGTTCCCATTGGCTGATGGCTATTCCTCATAGGCGGTGATGCACCGTGGAGGTCAGGAAGCGTCCACCGCTATCCTGCATCATTCAATTAGGGCCAATGCCGGGCCCGCAGTGGCGGAGCACGCCTACAGCGAGTTTCAAAAATGTAAGCCGCAGGCAGTTACCATTGGCTGATGGCTATTCCTCATAGGCGGTGACGCACCGCGGAGGTCAGGAAGCATCCACCGCTATCCTGCATCATTCAATTGGGGCCAATGCCGGGCCCCGCAGTGGCGGACCACGCCTATCGCGAGTTTCAAAAATGTAAGCCGCTGGCGGTTCCTATTGACTGATGGCTATTCCTCATAGGCGCTGACGCACCGCGGAGGTCAGGAAGCGTCTACCGCTATCCTGCATCATTCAATTGGGGCCATGCATGTCACCGCTGTGGATGCCAGCTACCACGCCTGTAAACACATTTTGCATTTCCATTCTCGCTTTGCTAATTACATCACTGATCCTAACACATTTGCCTAAAGTGATTTGTGCACCCTGTTAAAGTGTTATGGAGTGTGACCTTTGAGTTAATTCTTCACACACATGGGATGTCCAAGAAAAGGAGAGTGAAATAACATTGATTGTCATGTCTTGTGGCCAGCATGGAATGAAATGAGTTAAGGAGTCAAAAAGGACAAAGGCCTCTCGCACTGTACTAATGTTGTGTATTGAAACATTCAACCTGTGCACACTGTTTGAATATCCCTTGCTATTTGTCTGTCGATTTCTCGGCCATGGGTTGTCTCATGAAGGGCCAGTGATGTTGGCTGACATTTAGAGGTGTCCATTGTACGGAAATCAGACATACTTGTAAGCTCTAGCACTTTCAACACCAGTACTGCTGTGGCATACAGTGTGCCTAGCTGCCATTGCCTGCATATGTTTTCACACACGTCAGAGGAGTGCACATGTGTAACAAACAAACATCGCTCTGGCCAACATCATCGGTCATTTTCAGCCATTTGTGCATGTATACACAATCCAGGTGTATTTGTGTATCATTTTGGTGAGCATGGCAATGTCTGTCACACAAAATCCTCACACAGTCACAATAGAGTGACCCCATAAAGTTCATATTTGTCTGTCCACTGTGCTGCATATTCATGTATTGTTGTCCAGCTGACACTCACTGGCCTCATTTCGTAATGTTGTTGTATATTGTGGGACTGAAGCTTGAGGTCGTGCAGTGACAGCAGATACATGCAACTCAGCATTGATGCTGTTAACCACATGTGCTGTGCCATCTACCCACAGGGCTGCTCACACTAAGATGTAGCAGTGTACCATATGTCATACACATCGTCTTATTCTGATATTTTAGTAGTTAGTAAGTTGATTGAGTGATGCAAATCAAGGTCTGTATGCATGTCACTTGTGCATTGCACATGTTCAAGAGTCTTGTCAATGTTGTGGTTGTGTGAGTCTTTGGTTGAGCTGTTTCCCACATCTCATCTTTTACTCATCTTTTGCATGTGTCCCCTGCCAGAGTACGTAGGAGGAGACCACCTATCTATCGCCCTGTCCCAGACCTGGCGAAGATGGAGGACATAGAAATCATAAAGAAATTTCCTCTGGATCGCCCTACACTACAAGAGCTATGTGCTCAGTTGGAGCCCCATTTGAAGCCCAACAGAACTTATCCGGCTGCATTGTCTGCTACAGTAAAAATGATGGATGCACTGCATTAGTTTGCCACTGGGTCCTTCCAGCACACCGTGGCCAGCGCCGGTGGGATGTCACAGCCTATGTTCAGCATGGTGTGCGTGATGTCCTGTCTGCATTGATGGCATACAAGGACCGCTATATACACTTTCCAAGGAGAAATGACAGCTGTGAAGGGGGATTTTTATGATCTTGGACGCATCCCAAATGTTGTGGGAGCCATTGACGGTACCCACATTGGCCTAGTTCCACCACAGGCACGGGAACACATCTATCGTAACCACAAAAATCACCACTCCATTAATGTGCAAGTGGTATGCCAAGCGGATCAGATAATATCACACGTGTGTACAAAGTATCCAGGTTCGGCACATAACTCATACATTCTGCGGAACAGCAGCATACCACTATTGATGGCAAATCTTCACCCAGAGCGTACCTGGCTTGTTGGTGAGTGGGCTGTGTCAATGAGTCTGATGTATGTGTGACATGCTGCTCTCCTCACATATTATCATTACATTGATTGTCTGTGTTTCTCACAACTAGGTGACTCAGGGTTTCCCATTCATCCGTGGTTGCTGACCCCACTGAGGAATCCAACTTCGCCCGGGGAAGTCCACTTCAATGATGCCCATGGGAGGACATGTTGTGTGGTGGAGTGCACTTTTGGACTTCTAAAGTCTAGATTCAGGTGTCTGGACAAGAGTGGTGGTGCACTTCTCTACTCACCGCAGAAGGTGTGTCAGATCATAGTTGCATGCTGCATGCTGCACAACCTGGCCTTGCGCAAAGAGATACCCCTGATTCAGGACGATGATGAGCAGCAGGAGCCCCCCGCTGAACACCCACACATGCCCAGTGACAATGATAGTGGTGAGGAAGAAGGTCTTGACCTGCGTCAACAGCTAATCGCCAACTACTTCCATTGAGTGTAAGTTAGCATTGATCAACTATGACTGTGTCTGTGTGCTTTGCTGTTGTCTGCCAAACTTGGAGGATTGTTGCAGGGATTCTGCCCACAGAGAGAACTATGCGCAGGATCATAGGACTTGGGCAGGGAGGGACTGAGTCATCCTACCAACTGAGTACCCATGAGCACAGTACCGAATAGCTATAGTGCCTCACTAGCTCTCCTGCTCACTGACAGTGAAACAAGCGCTTAAACACCATAGGACACAACACTCTCAGATCTCTCAGGAATCGCAGTAATGAGACACACCCTGTCGCCCTCACTTTTATACTTGTCCACAATAATATCAGCTGAAGACAAGAAACATTTTCAAATGTTTATTTCAACTAATGTGTCCTAACATGCAGTATATGTGCCACACCAAGCAGAATAATGCATACTACAAAAACAGTCAGCATAGAAACATGTCCATATATCATGAAGGGAGATGTCATATTAATAAGCCCTCAGGAGGAAGACCTACGAGCCTATCCCCCTCCCCTTGCTAGAAGAAGTCTTATTATGTATCCCAAGATCTCTGGGCTTTGTCAGCAGACCCCATTCCTCAGCCAATAGATGGTGATATGTACATTACATGTGCTGTGTTGCTCTTCTCTCTGGAAGGATCCCTCTCCAGGTGTGGGGCACCTAGCCCGCCTCGCCATATTATCAAAAAGGCACCCGTGGGCTCTATCAGCTGCAAGAGTTTGTTGAGTCTGGGTGCTAGGGCCTGACAAGAACAGAATAACAAGGGACATTGTTTTACGACCTTGGACATGATGTACAGACTGTACTACGTTGACCACACAGAGAACAAGCTCTGCGGACAGGTAAGCAGAGTCAAAGTGAATGCAGACAGGGCCAAGGTTTGAGATAAATCAAATGAAATTTCTGAAGGTTGCGAGAAAAGGTAAAACAATATTGAATTAGTTACAAACAGTTGCGGATGCTGGTAAGTAGTTACGAATCCAAGAAAGCACTTGCAGCTTCGAAGGCAAGCAGTTCCAGAAGATGATCAGAATCAGCTTCAGCAAAAAGGACCGCCATCCAATCCAGTAGTATGAAGGAACAGATGTGCTCCTCGCACCCCGTGGATGAAAGTAGCATTTCAGGGCAACCTGGAAGAGGTTTGAAGTAGGCATGGCACAGGAGACGTTGCGCAAACGCACAGGCGCAGCTGGCAGCCCGTCTGCCACGTTGTGAGGCAACCCATAAACGGCAATTACCGGAACAGTCCTGGTCGCGGGCCAACAAAGGACTCACCCACAGGTCATAATCCAGATCAGCAAGAGATGTGTTGGAAAGGCAGACATCCATGGCCCATTAAAAGGGGCATCGGCGACAGTAGAACAGAGGTTGCACACAGGTGAAATAGGCATAGCGGAAGGTTAGCCTATAACTCATGCGAAGCACAGCTAATGGCAGACATCCAAAAATAAGCTGCATTCGTTCATGGTACAGTTGCAACTGACCGGGGTTGGCCAGGTCCACAGGATGGGCAGCCATTGCGTAAGAGCAGTAGGAGAACCATCACTCTGCAGAACTGCCAAAGGAGTGATGTCAAACCGCCAAATGCACTTGTAAATTGAATGAATGACACCCGGTAGTACTCCAAAAATAGTCTGAAACGAAGTAACAAGGCCATAGCCCACAAGTTAATAAAATATGTGCAGGGCCTTCAGTATCAGACGCTTTTGATATTTGGTGTATCAGTTCCCCAAAATGGAGTGGGAGAGTCGTGTTTAGCAGTGACTGAATCTCACTGGACGTTCGAGCCACCTGCAATTCGAAGGTCTCATGGGTTGATGTGAAAGTGACTTCTTGTTGAAACAAAAGCACTTTGTTCCTGCTTAACTCATTGAAGTCTGCTTTTATAGTGGGAATGTGAGGCCACAACTAACTATCTACAATCCCATATGGGGGAGTAAAAAGAACATTGCTACAGCAAGTTACACGTTGTGAAACTGTTACTATATACGGGACGCCTGCCCGTAAACCGCAGCGGTTGTGGTTATTCAGGATAAGATAACTTCCGTGAAAAAGGAGCTTTAGCGTGGGAATGTTGGCAGGGACTGGTGTTCCTTTTTTAAAACATGCAAAAATCTAGCATGATACATTACAAGCCCCGTGTAACTGTACTTGAGTTAGTGAAGGCGACAATGTCCCCAACGGCCATTTAACAGGATGTGTTTGGATGCTGGCTCTTGTTGGCACACTGCTAAGGGTTACAATGTGCAGCGCTGTGTGAGTTTTACAACTTACGTCATGTCCATGTTGATGGTAGCAGGGGGCTGGGAGGACACTACTTCACCTCCCAGCACAGTTCACCCCTTTGCATCCTGGTAAATGCAGTTCAGTTCAAATGCTTACTTGAAATGTAGCTGAAGTGTTTCACCAAAGTTGGTCAGGGGGAGGTACAGAGACCTGAGAGGATTGTGGCAGCTTTCTCAGCAAACACAGAATTTTATTTTTATCTCTACTGATGAAGGATAATATCCAGGTACACATGTGACTAGAGATTCACAGCACTAACCTGCAACAACCTTGGTGA
The DNA here is from genome assembly GCA_963921515.1 of Calotriton arnoldi. Taxonomy (NCBI): domain Eukaryota; kingdom Metazoa; phylum Chordata; class Amphibia; order Caudata; family Salamandridae; genus Calotriton; species Calotriton arnoldi. Next base: position 347,275 of record CAWUFW010012429.1, on the reverse strand, counting down.
AACATTTCAACGGAAATTCAAGTAAGCATTTAAACAGAAGTGCTTTTACCAGGATGCTAAGGGTTGAACTGTGCTGGCAGGTGACGTAGTGTCCTCCCATCCCCCTCTGTCCATGTTGATGGTGTTGGCCAGTGTTATCTGGAATGCATCTTGTACAGTGTTGCCTAGTGGTGTGCTTTAGCTGTCATGCCATCATATGTCAACTCACTGTTATTTTCTTGTGTCGTTCTAGGTTCCTCCGCTCTCTCAATGGATTGTCGCATTCAAATCTTGTGATACATTGCAATGTGAGTTAACATGCTACTTACTATGATAAACATGTTACTGACACAAAGGCATAGGGGTGTGAATTGTGTTTATTTTGATATGAGTGACAGGTGAGTGGTGAAGTCGAAAGTGCTGGTACATGGATACTTAGGGTAGTACACACAATGGTGGAATTGCACAGTCCAACAGATCACTCCCATCATTGTGGCAATGTGGGATCGGATGTACAACAAAGTCAATGCTCTGTGTAACACTGGTGACATCAACGGGTGGCTCCTAGAACTGGTTTTGCAAGGTGCTTTGCCACGTGATCCTCCCCTGGTCTATCTCGGATGTCCCCTCTGCCGTTTGGCAGGGGGGGAACCTGCTGCATGCTCAGAGGTGTCTGAGGAGTGTGTGTCTTCTGCCTCACCCCTCCCTGTGGCCGCTGCTGAGGTGTTGTGAGTATCATCAGGCTGGCCACTGGGTGGGGGTGCCGCTATTTGAGCTGCATGGATGTCCCTCAGAACACCCACAAGCTGGCCCATGTACTCCACAAGTTGTCCCAAACGTGTGTCCATGGACCTTTGCAGCAGGCGGAGTTCACGCAGTTCTTCTACAACCTGGCCCATCTGTCCCTGGTTTTGTTCGTATGCACCAAGGACTGTGTTCACGGTGGCCAGGGCCTCACTCTCAGCGTCCTCCTGTGACTGTCCCCCAGTTGACCTCCCACCTGCCCTGCAGACACGGACCTGTGACGTTGCCTGTCGCCGCCGCCGCACACTGTCCCCAGCGTCCCCAGGCTGCCTGGTGGTATTGGCGATAACTGCCACAGGGACAGTGTTGGAGGCAGCGGTGGTGATGGTGGAGGTGGCTGCCACACAGGTCGTTGTTGCAGGTGTCAGCATTGTTGTTGCAGTTGTTGTGGGAGTCGTGATGGTGGTGGTGGTGGGGACAGTGAGGTCCTGGGACTGAGCTTGCCTGGCCACGGAGGAGGGGCCATGTCGGACCTCCTCATCCGAAAAAACCGTGGCATCTGCATCCGCGAGTTCACCTTCCTGGGGGAGAGACTGGCTTGGCTCATTCATGTCACAGTCGCCTGCTGTTGCTAGCGAGTCACCTGTTGGACAGAGGTTTGATTGTCAGCATGTTCAGTATACAGCACAACTTTGATGATCATGTTTTGCACATTTCATTTGAGATGGCCTGACTTTTGACATTGGCATTACTTGGCATTCGTATCAGTTTGTCAGCAGTCTTCTGACCTTCAACCCTAGATGGCTGCTGAGCCCGGGGCCAAAAACCCAGGTGTCCCCCCTTGCAAAACCAGGTCGTTTTGTGATAGTTCATTTTGATGTCTCCAAAATACGTTTTGGGCCCTTGCCTGTCGCAGGTACTTGACCAACCCACACAAGTGAGGTACCATTTTTATCGGGAGACTTTGGAAAATGCGGGATGGGTGGAAGTTTGTGGTCCCACGCAGATTCCAGAACTTTCCATCACAGAAATGTGGGGAAAATGTGTTTTTTTATACAAAGTTTGAGGTTTGCAAGGGATTCTGGGTAACAGAACCTGGTGAGAGCCACACAAGTAACCCCATCCTGGATTCCCCTGGGTGTCTAGTATTAAAAAATGTATAGGTTTGCTAGGTTTCCCTGGGTGCCAGCACAGCTAGGGTTCAAAATCTACAGCTAGGCACTTTGCAAAAAAGGGGTCTGTTTTCACTATAAAAATGTCGTGTGTCCACGTCGCGTTTTTGGCCGTTTCCTGTCGGAGGCCCTAGGCCTACCCCTACAATTGAGGTACCATTTTTATTGGAAGACTTTGGAGAATGCGGGGTGGGTGGAATTTTGTGGATCCATGCAGATTCCAGAACTTTCCATCACAGAAATGTGAGGAAAATGTTTTTTTTTGTACAAAGTTTGAGGTTTGCAAGGGATTCTGGGTAACAGAACCTGGTGAGAGCCAGACCAGTCACCCCATCCTGGGTTCCCCTGGGTGTCTAGTTTTGCAAAAATGTATAGGTTTGCTAGGTTTCCCTAGGTGCCGGCAGAGCTAGGGTTCAAAATCTACAGCTAGGCACTTTGCAAAAAAAGGGTCAGTTTTCACTGTAAAAATGTGGTGTGTCCACGTTGCATTTTGGGCCTTTTCCTGTCATGGGCAGTAAGCCTGCCCAAACAAGTGAGGTACTATTTTTATCGGGAGACTTTGGGGAATGCTGGGTGGGTGGAAGTTTGTGGATCTGCACAGATTCCAGAACTTTCCATCACTTAAATGTGAGAAAAATCTTTTTCTTTTTTTACAAGGTTTGAGGTTTGCAAGGGATTCTAGTGAGAGCCACTCAAGTCACCCCATCCTAGATTCCCCTTAGTGTCTAGTTTTCAAAAATATACAGGTTAGCTATGTTTCCCTAGGTGCCGGCTGCGCTAGGTCCCAAAATCCACAGGTAGGCACATTCTGAAAAAAAGTCAGTGCCTAGTGGGCTTTCTGCTGCCCTGGGGAGGGGGGAAATTGGGGGCTATTGCCCCGATATGCCGCCAAGGGGGGCAGAAAGACTGTGGCTATTCTGTTGGGGGTGGGGGATGCCCATTCTGGCAGCCCCCACCCCTACGTATAAAAAAGCCAGCATAATCACTGGCGCATAGTGGGCTCGCTGCCCCCCCCGGGGGGGCAGATCAGGGGCTACTGTCCCCATCAGCCTCCTAGGGGGGCAGAAAGACTGTGGCATCTCTTTTTGGGGGGTGGTGGCATTGGCATGGCCATTCTGGGCAGCCCCCACCCCAAACTTTGGAGAAAAAAAACCCTGTTGGCTAGTGGGCTTTCTTCCCCCCACCCTGGGTGGGCAGATAAGGGGCTATTGCCCCATCTGCCTTCCAGGGGGGGGCAGAAAGACTGTAGCATTTTTTTTGGGGTGGGGGCATTGGCATGCCCATTCTGGGCAGCCCCCACCCCTACCTATATAAAAGAAATCCCTGGCGCATGGTGGGCTTTCTGCCCCCCCGAGGGAGGTAGATTTGGGATTACTGCAGAAAGACTGGAATTTTGTGGGGGGAGGGGTGGGGGCATTGGCATGCCCATCTTGGGCAGCCCCCACCCCTAAATTCATCGGTAAAAAAACCTGGTGTCTAATGGGCTATCTGCCCCCCCCGGGGGGGCAGATTGAGGGCTACTGTCCCCATCTGCCCCCCAGGGGGGAGCAGAAAGACTGTAATTTTGCTGGGGAGGTGGGGCATTGGCATGTCCATATTGGGCAGCCCCCACCCCTAATTTGCATTTGAAAAAAATCCCTGGTTTCTATTGGGCTTTCTGCTCCCCCTGGGGGGCAGATTGGGGGTCTACTGCCCCCATCTACCCCCCAGGGGGGAGCAGAAAAGACTGTACTTTTGCGACAGGCGAGGTTGGGCATTGACATGCCCATATTGGGCAGCCCCCACCCCTAATTCAAATTAGAAAAAAATCCCTGGTTTCTAGTGGTAGCAGAAAGACTGTAATTTTGCAGCCCCCACCCTTAATTCAAATTATAAAAAAATCCCTGGTATCCAGTGGGCTACTGTCCTCATATGCCCCCCAGTGGGGGCAGAAAGACTGAATTTACCAAAATTATTATGGGGGAGCAAAGGCCCTTGCCCAAGGTGCCGCTCCCCCCTCCCTGGTGCCTAGTGGGTGGATCCTGCTTGGGGATCACCCTCGGGGGCAATCCCCAAGCAGGGATCCACTAGGGAGCAGTACTATTGGAAAGGGGAGATTATCCCCTTTCCAACGATACCTCTCCTGACTTTCTATGTGATCAGGGGGCTGAGATAGCCCCCTGAGCACGTAAAAAGCAAAACTGGGCTCTGGGCTCATTTCAGTTTCGGTTTCACTGAAATGAGGTCAGCCGATGTGTGCGCTGATCTTCATTTCAGGGAAACAAAGCAGACAGCCTCTGGAGCTGGAGAAGCTCTTCCCCAGCTCCCGAGGCTGTTGGGGGGGAAAGGGAATCCATCTGGTGCCTGCACCAGAGGGATTCCCTGTGCCATGTGCGAGGACGGCCGGGGGCCATCCGACGCACATGAGCACTGGTGCGTCGGACAGCCCCCGGCTGTCCGATGCACCGAAGGGGTTAATTAACAACTATATATAACTAATTAAACACAAATTACTTCCCACCCTTTACTCCTATAAAAACGACAACACACACCTAAAACTAATTACACAATTACCATAATTAATTACCAGTTAATTTATTAAAATTAATTAACAACCAATTATTAATTCATAAATTAAAAATAAATTACTTCCCACCATTTACACCTATAAACACCACAACACACACCTAAAATTAATTACACAATTACCATAATTAATAACCAATTAATTAATTACAATTACTAATTAATAACCAATTGTTAATTTATTAATAATAAATTACTTTACACATTTAACACTATAACATATTAATTAAACAAATATTAATAAATAAACATTAATCAATACATTTAATATAATTAAATTACTTCCCAACCTATTCCACTATAAACCCACAACCCGCTACGGAACTAACAACGCAAAATTCAAATAAAAAATAATAATACATTTAATATAATTAAATTACTTCCCTCCCTATTCCCCTATAAACCCACAACCCGCTACGGAACTAAAAGCGCAAAATTCAAATAAAAAAATTAATAACTACTAAAATTTGAACACATATATTAAAAATACAAACAAACATACATCACATACATTACCTACTGGCGGTCGCCAGTAGGTAGTTATAGTTAGGACCTATTTTCCATAGGAAAAGCATTTTTTGTTTTCCCAATAACTTTAGCGTCGTTTGACGAATCTTCGCGAAATTTTCAAAACTAGTGGGGCACTCTGGTCAGCTCCTGTCTTGAAAGTTTCAGGGTTATTTGCCAAGCGGGGGCCGAGAAAAAAGGGGGGTACCAAAACGTGTTTTCTCCATGTTAATTTCCATAGGAAACTTTAGACACGGCTACAGCCCGAACTGCTGAACGGAATTACACCAAATTTGGCAAAAAGGTAGCCCTTGGTTCAGAAAGAGTCCTTTTTGTTAAATGGTGTAAATCCGTTCAGTAGTTCCTGAGAAATTCAAAAAATAGGGGTCAGAAAATCAATTTCCCATAGGAAACTTTAGACACGGCTACAGCTCGAACTGCTGAACGGAATTACACCAAATTTGGCAAAAAGGTAGTGCTTAGTTCAGAAAGCGACCTTTTTTTAAATGGTGTAAATCCGTTCAGTAGTTGCTGAGAAATTAAAAAAATAAAAGTTTCAATATATAGGGACGCGGTGGAGTCGTGACCCCTCCCGACCACGAGCTTCACTGTGATTGGCTGCCAACACTCCAAACCAGGACGTGTTGGCAGCCATCTTGTGACTCGGTAGAACTGAGTCACAAGAAAACAGTAAAACAAAGTTGAAAAACAAGAAAAGGGGGCAGGGTAGAAACACCCTGACCCCCCAGGCCTGCTCAGGGGGTCCCACTAGGACCCACAGGGCCAAAAAAAGCATTTTTTTAAATAATTTCGGCGGAAGTCGCGTTGGGGTCACGAATCCCGCCGAAATTATTAAAAAAAAAGAAAGCGCGGTCTCCCACGCTTCATTTTCTATAAGCCCCCGGGTGGGCCAGGTCCCAGAGGCATTGTCCATTAATTTAAATTTTGTCATTGCGGGGGCCCGCAGGGGCCCGTGCAGCCCCGGGGGCCGCCACCTACCCGGGTCTGTAAACCTCTGCTTCCTGACTTCACTGCACTGTGTGACCCTGGGCAATGTTCGTCATTTTCCTGTGACTCGCTTTCACAATGCGCCACATTGTAGAGCGCTTACAAACAAGCTAAATATTTGCCGGTGTTAAGCGCTACATAAGTCGCTGGGCCTTTACATGACGACATACCTATGCAAGGCCGGGCCGATGTACCGCTACGCTCATCCGTGATTGCGGATGAGTCACAGCGCCCACAGGCTATTCGTGGGGGGATTTAGAAGCTACATCTCCGAAAAGGAGAACTCAGGAAACGGAACAGCAAGCGCGGCCAAAATCTGGCTCGTGGGTTTTGCACACTGTTGGGAAAAAAATCTGTGGAATGCGCCGAAGTTTCTAAAAAAAAAAAAAAGAATTGCACACAGATCAGAGTGACATTCTAAGAATTCCCAACAGCTAATGACGCCAGCCCAGCTGCGGGCTGGCCCAAAATCCTGGCACTCGTTTGAGCAGGACATCGCCCCAGCCCTTCTGGCCTGGCTGCGCGCGCAGTCTACTGATGACCGCTTCTCTGCACAAGCCAGCTGTAGCAGTGTGACTGCACTGACTGCTGAGCCCACACCCATCCAGGACCCAGCACGAGGACATCCTGTGGGAGGCTTGCTGCTGAGTCAGGAGCGCCTTCTGGAGGAGGCCTCCATCTTGACGCGGCTCTCGTGACACTGAGACTATCTTTTATTATGATAGGTCGAGCGACTTAATCCCAAGATACTGAGTGCTTACAAAGCTGCTGGAGGTCATTCGTTTTATGAATGTGTTGCTCTTTAAATGACTGTGCGCTCATTTAGACGCCCGCTTTTTTCACTCTCTGTTGTTGTTCACTTACTCTGAGTCTTTCACTCCCTTTCGTAGTCACTCACCCATAAATTCATTCACTTATGTGTTCACTAAGTCACTCATTCATTCGTTCACTCACTTTCTCACAGCTATACTCACTCACTGGATTTACTTTCACTCACTTGGTTATGCTCACTCACCTACTCATACATAGTCGTTCATGCTCACCCACTCTCAAACACGCATTCACTTACTCATTCACTCGGTCACGAACCCACTCACAGCAAGGCTCATTCACTTCCAAGCCCAATCGCTCATCCACTGGCTCACTCATTCACACGCTGAATTACTCACTAAATCGCTAACGTAGCTGGCATAAACCCATTACTTCCTCCCTCACTAAGGTGAAGGGTGGTCCCAAAGTCTCTAGGTGACCGACAGGAACAACCCCCATGTGGCGCAATGGACAGAGCTGCCGACTTTGGAACTGGGGAATCAGGTTCGAGTCCCGGCATCGGCTCAGGAGCCTGTGATTCTAGGCAAATCACTTAGATCTATCTCCCTATGCCTACAAAAAAATGAATGTATATATATATATATATATATAAAAAAAAAATACGAACGCGTGGTACCCAGCCCTTCCTGATGTGCTTGGAACTCCTCCGACTGACCGTACCCCGGCTCTGCCTACCCCCACACCCAGGGCGCATGCCCAGGCAGCAGCGAGGAGGCGGAAGCCTGGCCGGGATGATCTGACCGTCTGGGATCCGCCCGCACGGCCGAGGTTAGAAAGTACAGCGCTGGGCGTGCACGTCTCCACACGTGAATGTGCAGACCCCATATATAAGTATGAACTGTACATTACAGTGTGATTCTGGCTTATAAAGCCAGGACCCCGTCTCACGGTGGGGCTGCAGCTGAGAGGGTTAAGTGCACTCAGTTGGCCGTCAGCCACCCCCGGCTGCACCGCTGTCCCGCCACAGCGCAGACATCCCCCTGGTATTTGGAAAGAATTTACAAAATTTACAAACCCCAACATGTATCCGCGGCAAAATGCACCTACATCACCATCGTATGCCCCACAAACACGTGCCACACCGCTGACACATCCTAACCTTCTGCCCACACCCATCACTGCCCCATGCTTCCACACCCTCACTGAGAATACATCCGGCATCCGCAGCCCGGCCGGAGGACTTCCACACCCCGCCCGGGCACTCTCCGGTTCACTGAACACACCTCCCCGCCCGGTTGGTGTCTCCCACACATGCCCCCAGTCCACTGTGCTCCTGGTGCTGTGGGAATGCCTCCAGCCGGTGTTCTCTCCCTGCACGCCCCGCTCCCTGCTCTCCCTAGATACCACCCTCACCCCCACCAACATCACATATATCTGCCTGCAGCCGCCACATAATCCGCAGAAACTGTTTTTTTTGCCAAACTTACCAGACCCTTCTGGAATTGTTTGCAGAAACCAGGAGCGGGGTCCCTCAGACGATCTTCAGGGGTGCCGGAGACCATTCTTGTTTTTTCTGGGGACAGCCGCTTACTGTGTCCCTGTGTGTCTTTTACGCGTTTATTCCTCGGAACAAGTGCATCGCGCCAGAGGCCCCGCCCCCTCAGTGCATCACTCTGCAAACGCGCCCGTGGCGCGTTGTAAGTTGGGGCATTAATTCCCCTTCAATACTGGGGGTCCCTGGGGGCCAACTAGCCCACCAGGTACCTCCAGTATGCGCCACAGGGCTGCCTTGCAGTGAGGTGGTCCGAGGCCATGCCCCTTTTTACACCTCTCTACAATGCAGCTCTGTGGCACTTACTGGAGGTACCTGGTGGGCTAGTTGGACCCCAGGGACCCTTAGGACTCAAGGGGATTTAATCCCCCAATTTACAACGCACCAGGGGGCGCGTTTGAACAGTGGTGCAGGGAGGGGGCTTGGCCTGATTTGACAAGTGTGCAAACGTGCCCTGTGGCGCGTTTTAAGTTGGAGGATTAAGTCCCCTTCAATCCTAAGGGTCCCTGGGGGCCAACTAGCCCACCAGGTACCTCCAGTAAGCGCCAGGGAGCAGCGTTGCAGAGTGGTGGTCCAAGGCCACGCCCCTTTTCACACCACACTGCAACGCAGCTCTGTGGCGCTTACTGGAGGTAACTGGTGGGCTAGTTGGCCCTCAGGGACCCTCAGGATTCAAGGGGACTTAATCACCCAACTTAAAACACGCCACATGGCACGTTTGCACACTTGTCACATCAGGCCCCGCCACACAGCCTGCACCACAGTGTAAACACGCCCTGTGGCTTGTTTTAAATTGGGGGATTAATTCCCCTTCAATCCTGAGGGTCCCTGGGGGCCAACTAGTCCACCAGGTACCTCTTGTAAACGCCACAGGGCTGCGTTGCAGAGAGGTGCTCCGAGGCCATGCCCCTTTTTACACCACTCTGCAAACGCGGCTTCTGGTGCACTGCTGGTGGGACGATGAGGTCCTCTTGTGTCCTGAGGACCTCAAGACACAAGTGGACTTCATCCTCTGAGCAGCAGTGCACCAGAAGCTGCTTTTGCAGTGTGGTGTAAAAAGAGGAGTGGCCTCAGAACACCTCTCTGAAACGCAGCTCTGTGGCGCTTACTGGAAGTACCTGGTGGGCTACTTGGCCACCAGGGACCTTCAGCATTCAAGGGGACTTAATAGTGTCATAGTTAGAAACTCGCATTTAAAAAACCATTGAAATTCACTGAAAAAACCATAGGTTTCTGGTACGTTATAGTTAGAAATTAGCATTTAAAAAACCTTAGAAATTCACTGAAAAAACCATAGGTTTCATTGACGTTATAGTTAGCTGGACATTTCACTCTTACAAAACCATAGAAATTCCTCCGTTTTAGTTAGTTCAGCTAACTATAACTCGCGCACCCGCAATGCACTGCTCATGAAGTCACATATTACATCATTCATGGCATGGTCAGTGACATCACTGATGACATCACTGATGACATCTCAAATGACATCACTGATGACATCACTGATGACATCATCCACGTGAAAATCTGGTGCACCTCCTCACACTCTAATATAACCTTTGATACACCCACTGTAAAATACAGACTACCATTTTCTAAATCATTGACCAGTTACTACATACGCACTCACTGATTCCTAGGTCTACACACACATCCACTCATTCATCCATACAATCACTCATACATGCAGTCACTCATCAATACAACACTATCATATGCACTCATACACCTATACAGACACTCACACACCGCCACTCATCCATGCAGTTACTCACCCAGCTAGTCAGTCATGCAAAGAATCAATCACACTCCCATTTACTCACCTATACAATTATACACACACCACTTCACTTATTCATACAGATAATAACGCATACTTACTCTCTTATATAATCAGGGATACAAGTACACACTCATCCATACAGCCAGTCTCACAATCACTGACTATCATGTCTAGTCATTTATATACTTCAACTCTCACATACACTGCCTTTTACATATGTAGTTACTTGGACATGTACCACTGAGACATCCATTCACTCACCAACACACCCATACACACACTCACGCACCCATACAGCTGTTTCCACATGCACTCTTGAACCCATACACCCAGTGAATCAACCACTCACACATCTATGCACAGAGTCACACACCTCCCACCCACCCACACACACACTCAATCTCCCCAAAAAATACTCAGACAATCAATCAATAACTTATATAGACACTCATTTAGCTACTGACCACCCCATGCAGCAGCTTACACAACAACAGACAGAGTCATACAGCCCCTCACAGACGTACTCTTGAACCCATATACCCAGTGAATCACCCACTCACACATCCATGCAGAGAGTTACACACACCCCACCCACTCACACAGACACTCAGGCACCCATACAGATACTCAGACAAGCAATCAATAACCCATATACACACTCATGTAGCTACTCACCAACAGATATTCACACAGTTTAGTCACTAACCCATGCATTCAGTAAGACACATTTAATCACTCACTTATACAGTCAGTCACACACCTACTAAATCCTCCATCCAGACACTTATACACCCACTCATTCTTCAATACACCTTGGAATATATATAAAACATATTTAAACTTTACAGAAACACACAGTCACTGGATGATGTCATCAGTGATGTCATTTGAGATGTCATCAGTGATGTCATCAGTGATGTCACTGACCATGTCATGAATGATGTAATATGTGACGTCATGAGCAGTGCATTGCGGGTGCGCGAGTTATAGTTAGCTGAACTAACTATAATGGAGGAATTTCTATGGTTTTGTAAGAGTGAAATGTCCAGCTAACTATAACGTCAATGAAACCTATGGTTTTTACAGTGAATATAAAATATATACTAACATACATAACAATAATAAAAAACAATGGGGCATATTAGCAAGACCGGCGATAAAATTATCGCCGTTTTAGCGGCAGGAAACTGCCGCTAAAACGGCGATAATGGGCTTGCTAATATGCGTTATAGAATTCCAATCGAAGCCCAGGTTAGATGTCCTGCACATCTAACCTGGGCTTCTATTGGAATTCTATAACGCATATTAGCAAGCCCATTATCGCCATTTTAGCGGCAGTTTCCTGCCGCTAAAATGGCGATAATTTTACCGCCGGTCTTGCTAATATGCCCCAATATTTTTCACAACTATATTTTTGCAAATGATATTAAACACTTCGATATTTTTAAAAGCGATATTAGTTACCTTAAATTGATATTCTTGACCACGATATTCTTGCTGTCGATATTTCTGACCCACAATACTAATAACTAGATATTTGTGAAACCCGATATTTTGCACTCGATATTCTGTCTCTGCACCGCCCCTTTTGCTGTGTGATGTGTGGGGTTGGCCTGCAGTTGCTGCTTCTGCCAAGGAAAGGACAAAGGCTGGAACTTTGCTGGGAAACCTGCTTGAAGAAGAATCTCCAAGGGCCTGTGTGTGCTGGCCTCCAGTTCTGAAGTCTCAGGGACACAAAGACTTCACCCCCAGCTCCCCTGAGCTCTATTGCTGTGAGTTCTGACCTGCCAGGAGGTGCCTATTCCAGTTTAAGCCTCTGGAGGTTGTTCCTGCTGTTAGGAGCTGGAAGCAACTAGAATGAAGCAAGAAAGCCTGTCTCCGACGCCGTCAGCAACACTGCTGCAAAAACGCGACCTGCACGAGGCCCAGGGCACTGCTCGTCAAGTGCACAATGCACCACCTGGCCTGCACTGCAGCTCTGGCACCCATAGATGCTTGCAGATGCCTGCAGTTATCGGCCATGCCCAACGCCAGCGCTCGCACCGACTCCATCACCTCCAGCGCCTGCATCCAGTTACTTCGGCGCGATACCCGCCGAGGGTGACTCCACGAACTCACCGACTTCGCACCCTCACCGGAACTGACGCCTTACTGCCGACGCAACCGACTTCCCCTGTCCTGGATTCGTCACGTCGCCTCCTCGTGTACACAATGCCTCGACCTCAGCACCAACAACCTCACCTCCACGACGCCGTGCATCGTCATGGATTTCGTTATCCAAAGGTATTGTTTGTTTGGGGGTCCACGTGACTCCGTGCCCGATGCCACGCACCTTGCAGTCGGCGCCGTACTTTGGGTTTATTGCTGTCACGGAGTTGTAATAGCCCCAGGTGGTGCTATTTGTTTTCTACAAGCTTTATTTTGGAAATAACTGTTTTTGAGTGATATTTTACTACATGTATGTTGGATTTTTGTCGTTTTGGTCTTGTTGAGTTTAGATAAAGATACTTTATTTTTCTAAAGTGGTGTGGTGTCCATTTGTTATGTTATCACTGTATTACTGTGTGTTTTGAGTACAAATACTTTACACATTGCCTTTGGGATAAGCCTGTCTGCTCGTGCCAAGCTACCAAGGGGTAAGCAGGGGTTATCTAGAGTGTATATCCCCTTACCCTGACTAGAAGCAAGGATCCCTACTTGGACAAAGGTGCATACCTCTGCCAACTAGAGGCCCCCAGTTCTAACAGTAGGTATATATGATTATTACACACTTTAATTCCTTTTGAGCAGCATGCAAACTTTCGTGCCTCGTCACACGTACCAGCTAGGTGGTTAATGTTTTGCTGAGGCACAAGCCTTTGTGCCAAATGTAAATGAAGTGCCTGAGCAGCAACTGCTTGAGTCCAATCCCCATACTTGCTCACAGCCTGAACAATTCCAGGTCGCATGCCCAACCCCCACAGCAGCCTGCCAAAATAAACAACATGTCTCATGGAAAAATTGTGATTGTAAAAGGCTTGTCCCTCAGCAAAACATTGGCCGTCTAGCTGGTATTTTTGACGAGGCACTAAAAAGGAATGAAAGTGTTAACTGATGCAAACAGCCTCTCTCCTACCACGGCTGGGGGAGAGAAGAACAAGCAAGCGACAACAAAAGGGAATCACTCAGTGGAGGGCAGGGGATGGGTAAGCATGCAGAAAATGGACAGTGGGCATGTGAAGAAGCACACAGACAAAGAAAAAAATAAACTGCACATAAAATAAAAAGTGTACGCCAAATTGTAGGCACACGACTTGTGAAGCAAAGTAAACAAGTGGCATTTGCTGCGTAGAAGCAAAATTTACATTACAAAATGCAGTTCCTCATGCTTGAAGCAAATTAAACAGTTTTCATGTGCACAAAAAAGGCGACCCACGAAGTGGGCCAAAATGACTGCGACAGGTTGTGAATAAGCTCTTTCTGTTTGGGACAAACTTCTGCTTGCATATGCCACAATATGCCTTTGAACATTTGGGTGTCCACTGTGCTGTGCAAAGATTGGGCCTAACCTGACTGGGCTAGCTTCAACGACAACCTCTGTATGAAACTTTGGATCGAGGTGTGCCATTTCAGTATCATTTTCAATAGCTTGTATGATTCTTTTAAAGCTTGCCTCGCATTCATGTGACCAATGAAATGAAACATTCTTTTTCATCATGTCACTTACAGTGGCAAAGTCGTATGTATCTAGAGCAGTAACTGGCCATGCTAAGGAATGAACACAACATGGAAACATCTTGTGGGGGACTGGTAGTTGACAACGCTTGCACTTTTTTTTTATTTTATTTTTTATCATCTTGTATAGCGCTAACTTAGCCCAAGGGCGTCAAGGCGCTGATAACGGGGCGAGACAACGGATGGTAGACCGGGTAGAAATGCTCAGGGGAGGCTCTGTTTGAAAAGCCAGGTCTTCACTGCTTTTCGGAATAGAGAGTGTGACACCTGACTAGAGAGCTCTTCCGGCAGCGAATTCCACAATTTGGCGGCAGCAGTGGAAAACGCTCTACCTCCCCATCTGGCCTTCTTGAATCTCGGAATTATAAGCTGTTTTTTTTCCGAGGATAGAAGCTGTCTGGTGGGGACATAGCGATGAAGGAGAGCTTTGATACCCTCGGGGCCAGCATCGTAGTAGGCGTTATGGGTTAAACATAATGTTTTGAACAGAATCCTTCGGTCCAAGGGAAGCCAGTGTAGTGATCTAATTGTTGTGGAGACTGAGTGGTATTTAGGCAGATCGGTCACCAGCCTTGCAGCCGCGTTCTGCACCAACTGCAGACGTTTAATCAGTCCTTTGTTAATGCCCAAGTAAAGGGCATTGCAATAGTCCAATCTGGACGTTACCAATGCGATGACCGCCTGCTTGCGTGATTCAAAGGAGAGGTAGGGAGTGACTTTTCTTAGGATTCTGATAATCCCAAAACAGGTGGAGACTGTTCTACTAACCTGTCGATTTAGTGACAGAGAGTTATCCACTATGACCCCTAGGTTTTTACCGTGGGAGACTGGGCAGGGACAAGTACCGAGTGAAGCTGGCCACCATTCTTTGGACCAGATATCTGAGTGGTTGCCAAAGATAAGGACCTCCGTCTTTTCCCCATTTAGTTTCAGGAAGTTTTCCGTCATCCAAGTGGAGACTGCCTGCATACAATTTCTGAAATTAAGAGCAGAGTCCCTGACATCATGGGTGATAGACACCATTATTTGGGTGTCGTCCGCGTAGGACAACACCTCTAAGCCAAAAGATCTCACCACCTCGGCCAAAGGGGCAACATAAATATTAAAAAGTGTAGGGCTCAGGGACGAGCCCTGGGGTACACCACAAGATACAGATTTAGCGGCTGAATAGAAAGGACCCAATTTGACAGTCTGTGCACGCTCACTGAGAAAGGAGGCCAGGAGATCCAGAGCCGAACCCCGATCCCAATATCCATGAGGCGGGCAGCCAACCTTTGAGGAGACAGGGTGTCGAAAGCCGCGGTTAGATCAAGTAAAACCAGTAGAGTGGTGTGTCCTGCATCAACCTGGGTCCGAATATTATTGAAGACAGCAGTAAGGGCTGTTTCCGTACTATGTTGGCTTCTGAACCCATGTTGTGAGCCATCTAATAGATGGTGATCCTGAAGGTAAGCACTCAGTTGCAGATTTAGGTGTTTTTCCAGGATCTTGGCTGGAACAGGCAAGAGGGAGATGGGCCTATAGTTCTTAGGCTCTGTAGGATCCAATGAAGGCTTCTTCATGAGTGGTTTAACAACTGCCGTCTTCCATAGAGTCGGGTACTGTCCCTCTGAGATGGCTATATTCAGGACGGCGGTAAGATGGGGGATAAATGCCTCCCTGCCAGCTTTTAAAACCTTGAGGGGACAGGGATCTAAGGGTGATCCAGATTTGACTCCTTCTAGGAGTCGATCGGTCACATCTGGTGACAAAAGAGGGAAGGCGAGCAGTTTAGGGGTCTCCTCTGAGTAAGTTTTTTCCCCTGGAGACTGGATCGACCAACTAGAAAGGCTCAAACTCATATTGGAAGCTTCCAGCTGGGAATAGATATCTGATATTTTGGTCTTGAAAAAATCAGATAGTGTGTTGCTAAATTCTTGTGAAAAATCAGTGGAGTCTGTGACCTGGGGAGATGAGAGGAAATTGATAGCCTTAAAGAGTTCCCTGGAGGAATTCATTCCGTCTGTTAAGTTCAGGTAGTAAAGCCTCTTTTCCTCTATAATAGCAGCCTTGTATTCTTTCAGACAGTTCTTGTGTAGAGTTCTGCCTGAAGGTTCTAATTTAGACCGCCATTGCCTCTCCTGTTTTGTCGCATCTTTCTTAATCTGTCTGTGAACCAGGGTGCAGACGGCTTTTTTCTTGCTGAATAGTGTTTCCTCAAAGGTGCCAGTTCATCAATAACTTTTGATAGTTCGTGTGCCAATTCAGCTGCGGCCAGATTGGCATCATTGGACCTTGACAGATGGATTTTACTAAGGAGCAGAGACAGCGATTCCTTACTGATCCTGCTAAGGTTTCTTTTTTTCTCCATATTCCCAGTTCCAGCTAAGTCATTTACTGGAGTTGAAATACTAAGATCAAAAGGGACCGCAAAGTGATCCGACCAGGAAAGTGGTATGGGGGCTCTGACCACTACCCGATGGTCACTAGAAAATACACCATCCAGGGAATGGCCTGCTATGTGGGTGGGTCCCTTAACCAACTGAGAGAAATCACAACTGCTCATGGTATCCAGAAATACCTGCGTGTCTTTACAATCAGACAACTCTAGGTGGAAGTTAAAATCACCCAAGATAGTAAAGTTGGATCTGTCTAAGTAGGGTTCTAGCAGTTACTAAACTCATGACTAAAGGCTGCCCTGGGGCCCGGCTGCCGATAACACAGAACGCCAGAGAAACTTTCCGAGGGGAGGACATTAATAGAAAAGTACAGTGCCTCAAATTAATCTGTGGGTGTATTCAGCTGTTGAGTACGGCAAACCATATTGTCTCTATGGAGAATACCCAAACCACCCCCCCTTCGTCCAGTCCTGTCCAGTCTAGTAAATGTATATCCTGGTGGAATGGCATCGACAAGGTCTGGACCCGACGAGTCCGAGGCCCAGGTTTCAGT
Source organism: Calotriton arnoldi (assembly GCA_963921515.1). Taxonomy (NCBI): domain Eukaryota; kingdom Metazoa; phylum Chordata; class Amphibia; order Caudata; family Salamandridae; genus Calotriton; species Calotriton arnoldi. The sequence goes on along the minus strand of CAWUFW010012429.1, from coordinate 330,549 downwards.
AACGAACACCCAAATGGGTTTCCTCGCTGAGACAAAGTCTCTGAAGGCTATCTTGTTTTTAATGAGCGATCTCACATTGATGAGGAAGCCCTGTCCTAGCTGCTTATTCAGGGGGAGTCTGGCTGACTCATCGGGGTCAGATGTGTTAACGCCCCCTCCCGGTTTCACACACACATTACACGAGGTGCATAGGAGGTCCAAGTTGGTGTTATCCATGGATTGAGGGTCCATAGTGTGATGACATGGAGCCCTCTTTACCCGGATATCGAGGAGAGCTCCTCTTGTGTAGGAAATCTGAGCTCCTTGGTCTGAGGGTAAAAGGGCAGCATCTCTGGCACTAGGCGCGGACTTGGCGCGGACGGGCGAAGACGGGCTTGCCTTAGGCGCGCCTTTGGCGCGCCAGCGGCGCGCCCGCTGCGCGCGTCCGCTTTGCGACGAGCAAGCCATGCTGAATAAATAATCAGTGCAAGACCTTTGACCCCTGTCTCCACCCCTCCGCCCAACCGGAACTGAAGGAAGCTATGCGCCGTTCGCCCTCCACAGCAAACGGGAAAACCCGTGGTGGACCGGGGCTGTTGGCGGAAAACACAGGCTGAGAGGTAAGAGCCTTAAACGAATACAGCAAAACAATGTGCAAAATAAGCAATAGACAATTTAAAATCGTTTTAAAAGGGGCAAGAGAAATCTTGAAATATTAAAAACTTAAGTGTTAGATTTTCAGAGCTGTGAGCAAAGTGATCAGTTTCTTAGCAAGGTGCTTGTTGTCAGCGCTTTAGCTTGATCAGTTGATATACCGCCATCAGAGAAGATATGGCCAAGGAATTTTAGCTTGTTCTTGTGGAATTCACATTTCTCAGCATTCAAAGTAAAACCTGAATCATCAAGTAAATGACACACTTGTGTGAGAGCTTTCTTGTGCTGTGTAGCTCCGAAAACCAATACGTCATCACTACAATTCAAAGCATTCATGACATATGTCAAATTACATCTAGAAAAAGGTCTGTGGCTGATGACACACCAAAACTTAGTCTTTTGTATCCGAACAGATCAATATGTATAGAAAAGGTTGTAATGTACCTGCAATCCTCTTTGAGTTCCAACTGATAATACCCTTTATTCAAATCAAGGCGAGAGAAGACCTTCGCCCCATTCAATTGTGTTATCATGTCGGCAATGTGCGGACCTTGATGTCGTTCTCTTTCAATTGCCTTGTTTGCTTAACGCATGTCAATGCAAATGCGTACAGGTCCTTTGCTGTCCTTTTTGGGTACTACCACTATGCGAGAAATCCATGGCATTGGACCAGTAGAGTTCTCAATGACATCATGTTTGAGTAACGATTCAAGTTCTTTTTCAACAGCTTCTTGTAAATGAAATGGAATTTGTCTGTGTCTTTCAGCAACAGGGCGGACCCCCTCATTAATATGCAATTGTACTTTCATAGTCTTAAGTTTTCGTATCCCATTAAACAGCAAAGGGAACTGACTTACTATTTCGTGCTGAGCAATTATGTTGTTGTTCACTGTTACGAGTCCCATATCAGCAGCTGTGCTGAAACTGAGTAGATAGGCACTTGACGCTGTACCTTGAAGCACATGAATGGGTGCTTGTACTTTGGCTTTCTTGTGTTTCATCATCACTACGAAAGACCCTGACTTTTTAATGGCGTCGATGCAGCTCATGTATACACTTTAGTTTTCGATGGCATAGGTCGTGGCAATTGAGACAAGTCATTTGTATTTCTCCTCAGGCATAATGTTTATCTATGCACAACAGTCAATAATGAAAGGTATTGAACAACCATTTACTTTCAGTGTTATCTTCGAACAATGTTTGAATGACTTTTGTGCTTTCTCATTGTGATTTTTCTTTGACTGATGGTTTTTTTCCACATGCGGCCAGTCTGACATCCGCACCTTGTTCTAAGGTAAACATCGACATTGCACAACTATCGTCTTCACTTTCACTTTATATTGATACTGAAGGACTCTTAGACAATGATTTAGATGACGATCAACTTCATTTGGTTTCAATTTGCCTCAGCTGGTGTTGTCGAATTGCCTTGTGAGAGTGTGTCGAATGTCGCTTCTGGAACGTTCAGCAGCCATTTTGTTTTCATGCCATGATGCATTTACTTTTTCCTTCATCTTGAAAACCATTAGAAAATGCCTTCCTTACCACAGCCTTTACACATCTGCCCAATGGCGGGACATTTACTTTCATATGGAAATGAAAATCCACACCTGAAACACAACTTTGTGTCCTTCAGCCTTGTGCTTCTGCTTACTTCTCTTGTTCATGACTGACTCACTCTGGCCACCTTCGGCCTCCATGTCAGCAGCTTGTCCATCATCATGCTCTTCAGCTCATGGCTGCCATGAGAACTCGCTCCAGACGTAGAATTTCTCTCAGCATTCGTAGTCTGAATGAATCTGACAGGCATCCATCAATAACTCAGAGGCGTATTTCTTCCTCATCATTAAATTCATTGAACTTCCAGTGTTTGATGAGCGTCTCCAATTTCTCAACAAATTTATCGATGGTTTCACCAAATTTGTGTCATTCTTGACTGAAAATTTACCTTTTGTGATCTTTGATCTGATGGTATGTAACTTCGTCAGGACAAGGTAGTTTCTTTATGACTTATTTGACAATCTTCTTGTTATCTGTTTCTTCGAGGGCACCAATGAAATCGCCAAATGTCTCTATCCAAGTAGTTCATCTATCACCAATATTCTGCCATTTGGCAGTATCGAATGATGGTGGTAGTTTCAAGAAGGCAGCAGTATGTAGACATGTTGGGAACTTACTGACACTGTCAGGCCTTGAGGTGTGCTGGCCTCGGGGTCATCTTTGATAATGATTGGAAAAGGGGCATCTTTCTTTGCTGCCATTGAAAAACGTTCACTATTCCGATTGTCGCTCTCGGGTTTTCAATCTTTGAAGTCCTGTGGAGTTGTTCTGAGCCCCACTCTGCAGTGCCAATGCTTTGGTATTATGACTCTCTTTAATTGGTTCTAGTAAGAAGATGATCTTTTCTCTTATTGGAATCACTTTGCTTTTAGGTACCGCTTTGTACTTTCTGGCACCTGGCTGATCTCTGCCTTTCAGCGCTTCTGATTGCGGCATTATCTTGCAATTTGCTGTCTCTGTTTGCTGCTCTTTCAAAACCTGGTTGTGTCTACCTTTAGCGTTATCACTCCATATGATATCTAGCTCTATGTTGTGAAGTAGTGCGGTACCTCTCTTTGCGGCCTTACCAGTAGGTCCTTGGCTGACGATGTGTACACTTCTCAATGAGGCTTTTGTTATTTTCAAAGGCTTTACACTGGCTTGACTTGCGCTTTGACTCCACTTACACCAAGCATCGGTTCCGTACTTCAACAGAGGCATACGTGGCATGCACAAGCAGTTTGCTGGACCACAGCAAACTCTCTGGGAGAGCACTGTTGATCTTCTGGTTACTTATCCAGTGTCTCATTGCCAGGGTACTAGAACTTGTTATTACACGTCTTTATTCGTCTGCGTGTAACCGCAAACTCAATATTCTAAATCTTAATTCACTTGACTTGCTTGCATCACAGACCTACAGAGTCCATCAGGAGCCAACAATTTCCATCATTGCTAACTCACACAACACTACATATCCCGGTGTGTAGTACACTAAAGGAAGCAATCATACAGATGCACTTAGCAATAATGATTAGACAGGTAGACTTAATATTTAAAGATATTTTGAACATTGCAAAAGAAAATCTTTTTTTCTTTTTACTGTTCTTTGAATATTATTAACACAGTAAGGCCATTTAATGTCAAGAAGTTGCTGCTGGCTTTGTGCTACTGTGTAGAAGGAAGTGCAAGCTACTATTATACTTGCATTTTGTTTAAATGATTTTTCAAGGTCCTTATGTATAGTACATTGCCTCTGATTCATTAGTACTTCTGCTGATGCTGGGAGCTAATAATACACATATGCCTTCTGGTGTGATTGCACATGCTGTTTGACCACTGATTGTATTTGTTAACTACTTAGTCACAATTTTCTTGGCAGCAACAATTGAGATTCCAGGAATGTATATCAGGAGATTACAGAGGCAGCGAGAGGAAAAAATAACATATATATCCATTGTGGTCAAACCATGTGAAGCAATACCAAACCTGTGAATCTTCAAACAATTTCTTCCTGCTCTATGTTTAGTCTGAAATGTACTGTTTACAAAGCTATAATCCTCTCAGAGCGTGAGTCGTGGAAGCGTAGCTATCTGTAGTGCAGCCGGTGCAATGGCACTGGGTCTCAGAGGCAAGAGGGGCCTATTGATCCAGGTTCTTGAACAAAACGCTGCTACTTTCCATGCTGATAGGCGGGCTATTTGGACTGACCCTCTATAAAAATGTGGAACGCTTGCATCCGGGATGCGACGTTCACATGCTTGTGCATCGCCTTCTCGCGTGGACTCATTCTAAACAGCAGAGGCGTGAGATGACTTCCGCCTCACACCCGCACCAGTTGTCGCACAAGTCCCAAAACAGTAGGCGGCAATACTACAACATGGACGGGACATCGCTAAGAAGACTTATCCTGGATAAAGAGGAATTTCTTCATATCGCAGTCCGTGTTATTTTCAAGCTTTGTTTCATTGTTCCACAGGAACGCATTGTGGCAGGCACATATGTAATGCTCACACAATTGTGATCAGCTTACAACTGTGCCATGCCACACTAATGCTCGATTTGCAGCTGTGTATGGCAAGCTCCCATTTTCCTTACACAAACATAACTTATAACTTTCAGTTCATAAACGACTGTCACTTGTTTAAGCAAATTTAACATTAGATGCTTGTGTCATGGCCTGGCAGTGATATACACACACACATATATATTAATATATATATATTACCTACTGGCGGTCGCCAGTAGGTAGTTATAGTTAGGACCTAGTTTCCATAGGAAAATCGTTTTTTGATTTGCCAATATCTTTGGTGCCGTTTGACGAATCTTCGCGAAATTTTCAAAACTAATGGGGCGCTCCGGTCAGCTCCTGTCTTGAAAGATTCGGGATGATTCGTCAAGCGGGGGCCGAGAAATAAGGGGGCTCCCAAAACACGTTTTCTCTATGTTAATTTCCATAGGAAATTTAGACAAAGCTACAGCCCGAACTGCTGATCGGAATTACACCAAATTTGGCAAAAAAGTAGGTCTTGGTCCAGACAGCGCCCTTTTTTTAAATGGTGTAAATCCGTTCAGTAGTTCCTGAGAATTTTTTTTTTTTAAACTTTCGATATCTGAGCACCGGGGAGGGTTCGCGAACCCTCCCGGGCACGAGCTTCACTCTGATTGGCTGCCAACACTCCAAACCAGGAAGTGTTGGCAGCCATCTTGTTACTCAGTAACCGAGTCACGAAAAAAGAGTAAAAAAAAGGTGAAAAACAAGAAAAGGGGGCAGGGTAGAAACACCCTGACCCCCTAGGCCTGCTCAGGGGGTCCCAGAAGGACCGCCAGGGCCAAAGAAAGCATTTTTTTTTTTTAAATCACCCGAATTCGCGCTGGGTGCGTGAATCCGGCCAACAAAATAAAAAAAAACGCGCTTCTTTGTATTTAAGCCCCCGGTGGGCCAGGTCCCGGGGGCATGCCAATTTATGTTGCGGGGGCCCGTGGGAGCCTCCACAGCCCCGGGGACCGCCACCTTCCCGGGGCTTCATTTATCATGTGCGGGGGGCACGTGGCCCCCCACAGCCCCGGGGACCCCCACCTCCCCGGGGCATAATGAAATAAGGGTGGGGGAGCCTCGTGGGCCCCCCCGCAGCCCCGGGGACCGCCACCTCCCCGGGGCATAATGAAACAAGGGTGGAGGGGCCTCACGGGCCCCCCAAGCCCCGGGGACCACCAGCTCCCTGAGGCTATAACTAATAATTAGTGTGGGGGGCTCGAGCCCCCCCACACTGCCCCGGGGACCACCACCTCCCCAGAGCATTGATTATGTAAATTCAGGGGTCCGTTACAGACCCCCGGCCCCGGGGACCACCACCTCCCGGGGCTATTTACATGTTGGAGGGGGGCCGCCTAGCCCCCCTCCTGGAGCCCTTGATGGCCCTGGGGACCGCCACCCCCCAGGGCCGGCTCCTGCAATGTCCTGGGGTGCCCACCCCCGGGACATTGCTGTTTGCTATGACAGGGTGGGAGCGCGCCTCCCGCCCTCCCGCCCTGCCATAGCAAACACTGCTTTTGGGGGGGAGCAGACCAGAAACAGACCATTTTGATGTGTGAAAAAGGCCGCTTTATTGGAAACAGGTGCACATCACAAAGAACATCCCTGGCAACTGCCTTACAAAACTTAAAGCCTCACTAATACATCCAAATACCTGACCCCTGGCCCCGCCCCCGCCCCTACGATCCCCTGAACCTGCCCCCACCCTGACATTACCATTTAAACAACAACACAAAGCATTGCAGTAAAATTATTCCCTTTAATTATACACTTCAATTAACCAACATCCTATGCCTGCCTTTCTACAACAGTAAAGCGCAAACTTGTCTAAACGAACTTAAAATATCCTGCCTACCCTTTCCCTGTGCATAACCCCAACTTCAACAATAACCAAAAACTTCTGCCAACCCTGGCAAACTTTCAATAACCCCTGCACAGCACATGTTCCAAGCGACAATACATGCTACCCCTTGCTCACCTGTCACGATAAAAGCTAACCCATATAAAACGTCAAAACAAGCTAAAAAATTTCCATATCGCCAAAAAGTTGGAGTGGGTGGGTGGGAAAAAACTAACTCTACCGCCAACGCTCCCAGCCACCAGGTCACCAAACCTAAAATGGTGGCTGGGACCGGGCACACCTTGTCCTTATAGTTGGGCTACAATTGGGCTACATTTTACCAGCCCAACGACAAAATGGAGGCGGAGACGGCTGCCCCCAGCCCCTCCCAAACCACCCAGGGGGACCTCCTTATGGTCGGCTACCCCCCAAACCCCCCTTGGGAGGGAGGGGGGGAGCAGACCAGAAACAGACCATTTTGTTGTGTGAAAAAGGCAGCTTTATTGGAAACAGGTGCACATCACAAAGAGCATCCCTGACAACTGCCTTACAAAACTTAAAGCCTCACTAATACATCCAAATACCTGACCCCTGACCCCGCCCCCGCCCCTATGATCCCCTGAACCTGCCCCCACCCTGACATTACCATTTAAACAACAATACAAAGCATTGCAGTATAATTACACCCTTTAATTATATACTTCAATTAACCAACATCCTATGCCTGCCTCTCTACAACAGTAAATCCGCAACTTGTCTAAACGAACTTAAAATAACCTGCCTACCCTTTCCCTGTCCATAACCCCAACTTCAACAATAACCAAAAACTTCTGCCAACCCTGGCAAACTTTCAATAACCCCCGCCACCCAGAAAGTGGGCGGAGAGAATCTACCCCACCTTTCTGCCCCCCATCTGCACTTCCGACCCGTGACCCTATTTGGAATGCCTCTGGACGTTCAAAGACCTGGACAACACCTCCCTGATCTCTAAGAGGTATAAATCCATCCCGAGCCTGGACAAGTGTACCCCATCATCCCTGAAAAACTCCACTGACTCGAAACGAATGTCCTTATGGCTCACTCGACCAAAACCTAGACTTCTACAAAACCGTGACATCTCGGTATTTACCTTATGCCTGGCCTTGTCAATGGCGTCCGGGTGCAATGCACCCCTCCACACCCTGCGTGGCACAAACTCTGTCCAAATCACATGGCAACCCGCCCAATGCTCCTTTAACAAAGCCAAATCCTTCTTCATTGCCCGCATCAAAACAACCCCTTTCTCCCTACACAAATCATTCACCCCCAGGTGAATCAATAAGATATGCACATATATGGGATCAGCCGATCCACTGTGAATTCATAGGTCAACAATGGTTTTAAGTTTCAAACCCCTTACAAATTTAAACAGGTCAATTTTTGTTTTACAAAAATCACCCTCTTCCACCGGACTAAAACCCAGTCCCTTTTTCAAAACAGTGATCATTTCAGTCGTCAAAATTTTGGATGATAGGTTTATCACCATTACCTCATTATCTTTGTCATTATCTACACTTTCTTGTCCCCTGATCTTAGGTTGTAACCCTCTCGTGCCTGACCTTTTGCCTCTCCTTGTTTTTTTGTAGCATCCCCTAGGCGTGGTTGCATTCTGTTTCCCTTTTTAGGTGAGTGTACTGCCACCTTCACTCGTCGAACTACTTATAAAAACCTACACCTCAAAATTAAGTAAATATTTTAGCTAAACGATTTGGTGTTCTATTTCTTTTATTACAGAACCTAAAGTTAAATTTACCTTTCCTACAGGTAGGGCTCTCATATATTTTAACCAGCACCGGAAGCATCTATTTAGTTTTAATTATGAATGTCACCACGAAATCTAAACGTTATTAAATAAATAAATAACACTGTTCAGTTAAAAAAATAGTTTTTGTTTTCGTATTATTTGTACATCCCTCTTGACGTGAATATTATGAATTATAAATAGAGAGTACAATATGAATATATAATGAATAAGATAAATCTTTGGATAACCTTATGTTTAATGACATGATTACAAAATGGAAATGTTCTCACAATGGGGGTTTAAGGTATAAGACAGCACTAGTTTGAGGTCATTTGACCCTTTTAATAATAAGTTAAAAGTCACTAACACCGTTTAGCGATATTGGTTTGTCACCGGGTGAATTATGTTCACTATTGTTGACCTATGAATTCACAGTGGATCGGCTGATCCCATATATGTGCATATGTTTTATTTTGTAGCCCTGAAGAAGTCGAGTGGGCAATCACCCACGACGAAACACGTGTTGGCTGGGCGTTCGAATTGAATAAAAGAACCAAGAAAATATTCGAATATATATGTGTGATATATGAGTATGATTTAACATAAATTTGGCCGAACATGGTCATGTTTTAGTAATTTAACAGCGTGTGCATAGGATTTAAGTTTATGTCTTAGTGGACCTCCCTTGGGTCCCCGACTGAGGGTTTAGGGTGTTAGTTTCCCTCGCCTTTGCACCGTACTAACATTTCGAGATAATAAAACAGCGCACACTCTGGAGGCGCCAATACCCCACTTAGAAAAACACCCCTGAGTTTTTATCATGAATCAATAAGATATCAGGGCACCTACCACCTACCATCCAGCTACTGAGACCAGGTATCAGCTCTATCCATCGCATACCCCCTTTCCCTTCCAGACAACGTTAAACAAACGTTCATTGAAACCAAGGTGGGCCCCAAAATAACTCTGGCGCGCCTGAACTTGCGCCCACTTAACAAAAGAATGCCCCACTATCCAAATGGTCAATTCTTCCCCCTGCGGGCCGGACACACAACCTGAAATGAGAAAAAAATGAATGAGACTCACAAATGAGAGGGTGACGCTCGCGCCTCCCCCGCATCCCGTCTAACATAGCGCCTAATACAATCCGAAGACCAGCGCCCCAATTACATGATGTCCTCCTGGGCCCAACCCCTATTGCCTGCTTCCGTTGCAGCTCCTATCTGAAAGGAAGGAGTCCCATAAAGCCCCCCACCCAACCCAATGCTTCTTAATGCCTTCCTCAACACCATCCACAACTGGTAATCCGTCACCTTGTGTCCGTTTTCATGTTGAAACACCGCCCCCCCGTCCCTCCTGTCCTGTGGAACCACCATCGGGCCCATTGAAGCGGACATGTCACCTGTGGCACTGCTGCCTCCAACCAGACCCATCACCCCCTACCCCTCTGGCCTGTTTTGGACCTAGCCAACCAAATCTGCAAACCTGTCCCCCATGGAGTCACGTCCTGCCACGTTACCCCCCTCTTTCTTGTTGCCCAGTAGTTCTGACACCCTAAAAGCCCCAAAGAACATCCAAACCATTAAGGTCGAAAACAGGCAAGACTCAAATTCATCTTTACACACCGCCGGCAATACGTTAATCACCTGTGCTAACGTCCACAAAGAGAACGGCTTCTGAAGTTGCCAACCCCCCGGATTTTTCCCTGACCCAACCTTCCAGAATTCTCCTCCCTAGTTCACCTGCTGACGGAGGATAACCCCATAGGAGTTTGCCCATGAACGCTATCCCAGCCAGCTTACCGGCGATCGTCACACTAGATAGACCCCGATCTATAAGATCCAATATGAACTGGATGACATCCTCCGACCGCCACCAGACCGCAGCGTGCCGCTGGGCACCTGATGCCAAAAATTCCCTCCATGACAAACTGTATGACGCCCAAGTGGATGCCAACAACGAGCCTACCACCAATTGTAGCCTCCTACGTTGCCTACGTACCACAAATGAGCAGGCATTGGCATCGGCGTCCTGCCTGCCTCCTTGGCCAGGCCACGGAATCTCCCCCACTGCGAATGAGACAAAGCATCAGCTATGTCATTGTCCACACCAGGAACGTGTAAAGCCCTGAAAGCAATATCATGTCTCAGGCACCCCAACACAAAGACCCTTAACAACTTCAGGATTTGCTCGTCCCTTGCTGACTGTCTATTCACACACACAATTTCGACCACTGCCATATTGTCCACTCTGAAAAATACCTTCTTGTGAGCCAACTCCTTCCCCCAAAGTGTTATTGCTACCACTAGTGGGAAAAATTACAAAAAGGCTATGCTTCTGCCCCCACTTTTCCATAGCGGCGGCCACTGTTCCGCACACCATCTGCCCTTCCAAAACAGGCCAAAGCCCTCACTGCCTGCCGCGTCTGAAAAAAAATGTGCACGTCCCACGTGACATCGTCCTCCCTTGCCAATGGCACTCCATTAAATGATTGAAGAAACACAGTCCACATCCTCAAATCCTCTTTCACACCCGCCGAAAGACGTACATGGTGGAGAGGTAAGTGGTGCCCTGCCAGTGCACGTCCCAGTCTCCTACAAAAAGTCCTCACCACCCTGCACGTGAAGTTGAGATGTCCTAACAGTACTTAAATGTCTTTAACCTTGACTTTTTCCTTTGACAGCATGCTTTTCAACAAATCCAACATTTTCTCCTTTTTGTCAGCCGGCAAGCGAGCCCGCATTGCCACTGAATCGAGTTCTATGCCCAAAAAAGACAGAGCCTTACTGGGTCCCATTGTCTTCTCAGGTACCAAAGGCACCTCCAGTTCCTCCGTCAGCTCATGGAATGTGTCCAGTGCTGCCTGGCATTCCGTGGAGCCCGGCAAACCGACGAAGAAGAAATCGTCCAAATAGTGCGTCACCAGACTGTGACCCGTGCGCCGCGTGAATAACCACTGCAGAAAAGTGCTGAAGCACGCAAACAATGCGCACGACATAGAGCAACCCATCGGCAGTGCTTTGTCCACGTAACATTTTCCTTCGAAATGGATACCCAGAAGATCCCAATCATCTGGATGGACTGGAAGCAACTGAAACGCTGAGTTTATGTTGCATTTTGCCATTGGTGCCCGCGGTGACTACCAGTGACATGGCCACGTCAACTGATGAGTAAGATACCGAGGCTGCCTCCTCATCAATAAAGTCATTGACCGAAATCCCCTCCGGCCATGACAGATGTTGAATCAATCTGTACTGCCCTTCTTCTTTTTTGGGCACCATCCCTATTGGCGAGACAATCAAGTTCTCTGTTGGCCAATTTTCAAAGGGGCCTGCCATTCTCCCTTCTTGCACTTCTTTGCTCAATTTTTCCCACACTAACTGTCTGTGTTCTGTCACTGATTTCAGATTGTCAGCCCATCGTCTCTGTCTCGGCCCCCTGTAACCCAAACGAAACCCCCATCTGAACTCCTCCCGCAATACTTGTGCAGCTCTCTGGTCCTCATACCCCCTCAGCCCTTCCTCCAACTTTTCCAGTTTAACTGGCGTATGAGCCCTTGGGGCCAGGTCCCTGTGGCCCCTTACCCCCTCTATTGCTTTGGAATTGATGGGATTTTCCTGTCACGCTGTTACCTGTCTGATGCCATTGTTGGCCTCCCTGTTGCTGTGCGCCCCAGCAGTTGACCAATGCGTGGCGTCCGCCGCATTTGGAGCAATCGTGCCGGAACCTACAAAACTCCCGTGTGCAAAGGGCCTTTATTAAAATCCCAGCACGCCCCTCCTGTCCCAGTCTGTGTCTTTCCCGTGTCTCCCACCCCAGCCCGAGTGGGCTTCCCCTGAAAGGGCCAGTACACTATGGGTAAGCCGCTGGCCGTAAATATGGTTTTCCCCCCCTTTGCCGCCCCCATGGTGTGTTGCCACAGGCCCGTATCTAGTTCCCCCCATTTTGCCTCCGGGTCCCAAGCCATTCTCGCTCTAAACTCCTCATCATATTGCGCCCAAGCATATCCACCCCCTGTAATCTGGGCCTTTCTAATCAAGTCCATATATTTAAATAAAGCGACGCAGCACTCCGGGAACTTCTCACAATATACGCTGGCGTAAATTAAAAATGCCGCCGTCCAATTCCCTATCATCAGAGGTACCCTTGGCCTCTTGGCCAATTCGTATTCCTCTTCCTTTGATCCTTCTTGTGAACTCACTTCTCTATGCAAGAGCTTTAACATCTCCACATATTCCCCTTTCCAGATGCGCTCCTTGGTCGTCAACATTAAGTGTGCCCCCAGGGGTTTCGTCACTCCCATATAGGGGAGTTTTTTAATTTTCAACTCTTTACTCTCTAGGCCGTCCTTTCTGTCACCTGTTGTGTCCCCGTCCCCCGGGACTTTGTCCGTGTTAGTTCCGCTCTCTACCTTTGTACTTTTTGCGTCCCCCACGTCCTTTGTCCCTAACCCTATGTCGACTACATACTTTCCTTTCTGTAAGCACCCCTCCACTGCTCCCTGGTCCTCCTCCCCCCTGACCCCACGACATCATCACTGGCCGGTCCCGCACCCCATCAGCCTTACCTGGCTCCAAGGAGGGTGCCCGTACAGTTGCAGTCCGCCTCACCAGTGGCTCTTTGCTCTCCGAGATCCTCGGTGCCCTTACAGCTTGCCCTTGCTCCTTCCGCGGTTTCACCGCTGATGCCTGCAAAACACTAGTCGAAATGTGAGATTGCCCCCCCTTTTCCTGACCCTCATCTTCATGCAGTTCCCCTTCCTCAATACTCTCATCATCATAATCCAACTCTACTGGCTCCCCGCCTTGGAGCCAATCCTGTGACAGTTCCTCCCTACGGGCCCTACCGGACCCACTGCGCCCTCCTGGGGGTGGAGCCGACTGTACGCGCCGGTACTTCCCCCAGGCCCCTGCCCATTCAATCTCTTTCCTTGACGGCGCAGCGGACCACCGAGACACGCCGTTCGTTGGGGCCAGCGAGGTCGTTCTGGGCCTTCGTCTGCTGGTCGTGCCGTGCTCCCCCACCGGTACCGGGTGTGCCGCGCGAGGCTCCACCCTCGCTGCCAATGGGTCACTCCCAGCCCTGCCGAGTCTGCTATGCCGCGCTGCTCCTTGCCCTGCAAGAAAAATGTTTGGTCTGATGTGCCGGGTCCCTTGCTTCTACCCCCTGCACCTACCCTGCTGTCCCCGAACCCCCCATTGCCCTCTATCTCTCGTCCTACCTGTCCCCTCCTCTCAACCTGCCCCCCACTGATTGAGTCCCCCCGTCCTCATCCCCACTCCACTCCAATATGGCCATTACCATTGCTGAAGCCGGTCCCTGCCCATGACCCGCTCCCCTGGCGCAACTCTCCCCCTGGGGCCCCCACGGCCCTCCCTTGGGACCCCCTCAGCCTGTCCCCAGGATTGCACGCCCGATGCCAATGACCCCCCCGGCCAAATCTGCCTCTAACCGTCCCCCCCTGTCCCGGCCCCTCACCTCCTCGGACCAGGAGGAAAATAAGTCCAGTCCCTCCCAGGCCTGACCCCCCCGGCCGGCTCCAACTCGCCCAGCAATTCCTCGGCAAACTCTGCCCCCTCCTCCCACAACCCACTGCCCTCCTCCCCCCATACCCTCAAAATCCATTGCCCCCCCAAGATATCCCCATGATGCAGCCCCATCGTCATTGCGACTGGGTACACCCTCAGCACCCATCTCCCCCATCAGGGATATAAACCCAAAGCTCCCCTCTCTCCCCCCCTGTTGAGCCCACTCGCCCTCCCCTGCTGACCCCTCTCCCCAGGAACGTGCCCCCGCAGGCCTGGAAGGCTGCCAAACCTTGAATGCCTCCAGCTCAAGCTCCCGTGCTGGAAATTCCCCCAGGCCCCGCCCCAAACTCTTGCCCAAGAATTCTCCCAAATTGTAACCCCTCCCGGGGGAAAGAACCTCGACAGCCCCGCTCCGAGCCCCCCGTATCTGACTGGAAGGCTCTGAGGCCACGTGGCTGGGTGCGCCGCCCTCATCCACATGCCCCCGCCCCCCTTCGACACCTCCACGGGAGCGGGGAATTGAACCTCGCACACCTCTCTAGGCCTGTCAAGCGCCCCAGGCCCCGGGACAATGCGGGCCTTCTTTTTCCCGTCTCCCGGCGTGCCCTGCCCCCCGCTCTCCTTACGGCGACTCGCGGGCTCGGAGTCAACACTCCTGGAAGCTGCGGAAGGCGGCAGAGGCCTCCCCGGCTCCGCTGCTGATGCCGCCCTCTTCCGAGCGGGCTTAGTGCCCACTGCCCGTGGCCCGCGCTGAGACGCGGAGGTACTGGCCCATCCTTAAACGCCTCACTGGCCCCCCACCTCAAGGGTGACAGATGCCCCCGGGGCCGCTTTCCTGACATATGAGCGGCACCGGTCACTCACCGCCACCGATTCTCGGCCCTTGGGTGACGTGCAAGCCACCAAGGCCGCAGCCATACCTGCCGACGCCTGCCGGACAGGCCCCGCCGGCTCCACCGCTCCGGTAATCACGAGGTCCATCCTCCCGGCCTCGCTCAACAGCCACAGCGCTTCAAGTACGCGATGGTCTTCCATCCTACGGTAAGCGACAAAAACACTACCCATACTACTCGCAAAATACAACTACCCTATATCACGAGCTCCTGAAAAAAAAACTAACTCTACCGCCAACGCTCCCAGCCACCAGGTCACCAAACCTAAAATGGTGGCTGGGACTGGGCGCACCTTGCCCTTATAGTTGGGCTACAAGTGGGCTACATTTTACCAGCCCAACGACAAAATGGAGGCGGAGAGGGCTGCCCCCCGCCCCTCTCAAACCGCCCGGGGGGGAGACCTCCCTACGGTCGGCTCCCCCCCCAAACACCCTTTGGTTTTTGGAAGCGAGAGCAGGAAACCTGCTCTCGCTTCCAAAAACCAAAGTAGATTGCTTTTGCACAAGGGGAGCTGCATGTCAGCAGCTCCTCATGTGCAAAAGCAATGCCGGCTCCAGCAGGAGGTGGGGAGCCAGCGGTACTGTGGGGGCATTGGGGCTCCCCCCACAGTCCCCAACTGTGAGGCCAGGCCCTTGGGGATGGGGTCCCCGGGACCAGAAGTGGCCCGGGAGGGGGGCCACGCGGCCTCCTTCCCCTCTAATTAAAAAATAAACAACAAAAAAAACACGGTAAGGCCGGCCCCAGGGGATGGGGTCCCCGGGGCTATAATTGGCCTGAGGAGGTGGGCCACGCGGCCCCCCTCCAAATAATTAAATAATTAAATATAAAAAAATTCTGGCCATGCCCCGGGGAATGGGGTCCCCGGGGCCGAAAATGGCCTTGGGAGGGGGGCCAAGCGACCCCCTTCCCGATTTTTTTTAAAAAAAAATTATAAAAAGGGGTCAGGCCCTGGTGGATGGG
Organism: Calotriton arnoldi; assembly: GCA_963921515.1. Classification (NCBI taxonomy): domain Eukaryota; kingdom Metazoa; phylum Chordata; class Amphibia; order Caudata; family Salamandridae; genus Calotriton; species Calotriton arnoldi. The sequence goes on along the minus strand of CAWUFW010012429.1, from coordinate 314,840 downwards.
GTCCCCAGGGCCACAAAAATGTAAAAGAAGGGGGGCCACACAGCCCCCCTTGTTAAAAAAAATATATAAAAAAAAGCCGGCATCTCGCTGGAGGCCACGCCCCCTTTCTCCACTACTCTGCAAACGCACCCCAAGGCGCGTTGTTAGTTGGGGAATTAATTCCCCTTGAATACTGAGGGTCGCTGGGGGCCAACTAGCCCACCAGGTAACTCCAGTAAGCACCACACAGCTGGATTGCAGAGAGGTGGTCCGAGACCACGCCCCTTTTACACCACTCTGCAAACGCGCCTCTTGGTGCACTGCTGGTGGGGCGATGAGGTCCACTTGTGTCCTGAGGCAGTTAGAAATTAGCATTTAAAAAACCATAGAAATTCACTGAAAAAACCATAGGTTTCAGGGACATTATAGTTAGTTGGAGATTTCACTTGTACAAAACCTGAGAAATTCGGCTGTTATAGTTAGTTGAGCTAACTATAACTCCCGCCCCCGCAATGCACTGCTGATGACATCACATATTACATCATTCATGACATGGTCAGTGACATCACTGATGACATCTCAAATGACATCACTGATGACATCATCCAGTGACTGTGTGTTTCTGTAAAGTTTAAATATGTTTTATATAAATATACGCCAAGGTGTATTGAAGAATGAGTGGGTGTATGAGTGTCTGAATGGATTATTTAGTAGGTGTGTGACTGACTGTATAAGTGAGTGATTAAACGTGTCTTACTGAATGCATGGGTTAGTGACTAAACTGTGTGAATATCTGTTGGTGAGTAGCTACATGAGTGTGTATATGGGTTATTGATTGCTTGTCTGAGTATCTGTATGGGTGCCTGAGTGTCTGTGTGAGTGGGTGGGGTGTGTGTAACTCACTGCATGGATGTGTGAGTGGGTGATTCACTGGGTATATGGGTTCAAGAGTACGTCTGTGAGGGGCTGTATGGATGGGTGAGTATGTGAATGGGTGTATTGGTGAGTGAATGGATGTCTCAGTGGTACATGTGTGAATAACTACATATGTGAAAGGCAGTATATGTGAATGTTGAAGTATATAAATGACTGTATGTGAGAGTGAGTGATTGTGAGAGTGGCTGTATGGATGGGTGTGTGCTTGTATCAGTGATTGTAAAAGAGAGTAAGTTTGTGTTAGTATCTGTATGAATAAGTGAGGTGGTGTGTGTATAACTGTATGGGTGAGTAATTGGGAGAGTGAATGATTCTTTGCACGATTGACTAGGTGTGTGAGTAACTGTATGGATGAATGGTGATGTGTGAGTGTCTGTATAGGTGTATGAGTGCAAATGATAGTGCTGTATTGATAAGTGACTGCATGTATGAATGACATTATGGGTGAAAGAGTGGACGTGTGTGTAGACCTAGGAATCAGTGAGTGGGTATGTAGTAACTGGTATTGGTGTGTCTATGGTTTCGAAAATGGTAGTCTGTATTTTAGAGTGGGTGTATCAAAGGTTATAGTAGGGTGTGAGGAGGTGCATCAGATTATCACGTGGATGATGTCATCAGTGATGTCATCAGTGATGTCATTTGAGACGTCATCAGTGATGTCATCAGTGATGTCACTGACCATGTCATGAATGATGTAATATTAGACGTCATCAGCAGTGCATTGCGGGGGCGCAAGTTATAGTTAGCTCAACTAACTATAACGGCCGAATTTCTCAGGTTTTGTACGAGTGAAATGGCCAACTAACTATAACGTCCCTGAAACCTATGGTTTTTTCAGTGAATTTCTATGGTTTTTTAAATGCTAATTTCTAACTATAACGTCCCTGAAACCTATGGTTTTTTCAGTGAAAAATATATATATATATATATATATATATATATATATATTCACAAAAAGAGTTGCCTCTAGGTGGGATGCACTCCCAGGTGGAAATTACGCCACCACGAAATACTTGCGGGTCCGCGGCTGCTTGATTGGGGCAGCTAACTGTGGAACAGGAGGTGCCTGTTATATGCAGGGGTTCCGGCGCGAACATCGGCAATCCTTTTAAAGAAATTTTTTAATGTGAGTGCCAGCGGTGACCCACTTGGGTTTTACTGAACCACCAGTCCCAGGAAGCATTACTTCGGGTGGTTCACCTGAGCATAATTATTACGGGGATTTACTGGCTTTTACCTCAATTGCTGCCTTCGTATATTGTTGTTTGTAAAATTGTTTTAGATTCACTTTTTTGTGACACTTTTTGTTATATGTATTTTTTTCAGATCTTCTATATTGGGAATTTTGGTAAACGAGTTGGAACAGCAGTGTCAAGCTTTGGAATAACAGCGGAATGACGAGAGTAGATCAAATTTTCGGAACAATTATCCCCCTTATATTTTCATTGATTGAGGCGAAGAAGTTCACTTTGTATGCCCACTTGGACTTAACTAAATTTACCTTTTAACTTTGTTGCAACGCGAGTTCTGGCGCACTAGCGCTTTACCATTGCTTACATGCACTATGTCTTGGGTCCCTTCAAGATTATGATTTTGGAACCATATTGATGGTCTATGTATTTAACCGTATGCATGACCAGGCCTTGTGCAAACACTTAGAACTCAACCCATCCCGCTTATTATCATAACATTAGACGTAAGAAATACACTAACGATCAACTTAGCGGTGACAACACCTAATGAATTTTGTGCATCAATTTCCTTTGTGCACTAATTTATCACTCCAAATCTCTTGACTTAGAGATTCAGTGAATATCTTTCCAAAAAGCCATTTGGGGAACAATAAAGTTCAGTAAATGAAAAAACAAAAAAATACTAACTCATTCTGTTCCGCTGGCTGTATGACATGTTTGCTTTATATTTTTGTGTACCGGTTACTCAGTTATCACCCGTATATGAATAATAGCGTGTTTTGTACTATTAACCTGTTAACAGTAGTATGACTGAATATTGTGTTCAACTACGTTATGGTGCATTTCATTTAGAAGTCTGTTTTCACTCTTCACTTTTGTAGTCACAAGTCACGTGATGTTTATTTAAATCACTGTCTATCACAACCTCAACACTCGTGAACAAGGAAACTTGGTTTCCGAAACGCGTTGAGTCGTGCCGTTGCCAAATAAAAGTCTGCTTGCAGCATTTGGGTGCCGTGGATCATTGTATGTGGTATAAAACGATGAATTATGGATGTTATGGGTTTCGCTAACCCGTCACGGCCCGCCGTCCTATGAGGCTCGAGTTGAAGCGATGAACTTTTGTGGATATATATATATATATATATATATATATATATATATATATATATATTTAACGTGACAAGCTCAGACAGCTGCAATTTTCATCAGAAGGCACTGCCAACTCATTGGTTGGTGTGCTGGAGAAATACCCACGGTGGATAATGAGAAGCTCTGCCATATTTTCCTCTCTTCAGTGGTTGCTGGAAGACCTCCAACACGTGTGGCATCTTGTGCCCATCTTGGCATTTTAACCAACAGACTTGCACACAGGAACATGACTTATTAAGAGAACCCTACCAGACAGCTGTCTAATTGCGAAAGAGCTACTGTGACGTTACAGTGGGCTTACAACCCGCCCGTTTCTTACCATTGATTGGCTTCATTGTCACTCTCATTGGCTTGAGTGCCGTTGTCTGGCTTGCTAAAGACATCTTGGGGCTACTCTGAAAGGTTCCCTGGGAATGCATTCCACCTGTTGTTTACCATTGGCTTTCTGGTTTGTATTTGCTGGCATTATTTGTTTTAGGCTGTCCAGGGTGAGGTTTATCCTTCCCAAGGAGTAAATCCTTTTCCCCTCGTCTACTTCCACAAGTGCTCCTTTCTGTAAACAGGCTTGTAAATCGTGTTCTTATCTTCTGATGGAGCTTGGTGTTTACTTGTCTTTCTCTGACTTCAAAGTGAGAGGAGTTTTGTGACAATCTTGCTGGATGCTGGGGATAGGAGAGGTTTTTTTTAGCACACATAATCATTTAAATGAGCTGTGCAAGTATTTCAGAATGTCAGGAATGCACAAATGAAGCACATTATTTGTTAATTCTGAAATGTGTTGGAAACAAATACTTTAATATAATCAAAACAAATCAGTACACTAGGTGATGCCATTTCCACACATTATTGTTTGTGTGCTGTATAGTTTTATTAGTAAAACTGTAATATAATGGTCATTTTAATTGAAAATGTGTTGTGTGTAATGGCAGTGTGCTACCATACCATGTATACTCCACTCTATGCCACTCCACTCTACTCTGCACCACTCCATGCCACTGAACTCTACTCTGCACCACTCCACTTTACACCATTCCATGCCACTGCACTCTGTGCCACTGCACACTACTCCACTCTGCACCACTGCACTCTATGCCACTGCAGTATATGCCAATATACTAGACCAATGAACTTTACACTGCATCACTCAACTCTAAACCCCTGCACTCTATGCCAATCCACTGTACGCCACTCTAATCTACTCTGCACCACTGCATTCTATGCCACTGCAGTACACACCACTTTACTGTATGCCATTACACTCTTTCTCACGCTACTATACTACACTACACTGTACCCTGCACTACTCCACTCTACGCCACTTTACTCTACAATGAAACAATCTACTCAAAGCCACTGCACTCTATGCCACTCTACTTTACTGTGCCACTCCACACCAGTGCACTCTACTCTGCACCACTGCTCCCTACGCCACTGCTCTCAGCACCACTGCTCTCTACACCACTGCACTCAAAGCCAATGCACTCTACACCACTGCACTCCACTCAGCAACACTTCACTCTCTGCCACTGTACTCTATGCTACTCTACTCTGCACTCTATACCAGTGCACGCTACGTCACTATACTCTGCATCACTGCACTTAACATGACTGCACTCTGCATCACTCCACTCCACACTACTGCATGCTATGCCACTCCACTCTTTACCACTCCACGCCACTGCACTCTCTGCCACTCTATGCCGTTCTACTCTACACCACTGAATTATATACCACTGTAGTCTATGCCATTGCACTCTGCTGTCGTGGAGTTCCTGCAAATCTATATAGGATCTGCGCATTTAGACAACATAAACTAAGGGATTGGTGTCCAGACTGATTCCAGACACCCCCAAGGGAAATGTTAGTATGTTAGTCCAGCTAACTCACAGTGCCACTATGTGCTCCTCTTACCAAGGAGCGAATAGTTTCTGGCAACTATCGAACATGACAACCCTGACCCCTCAGTACAGAAACAGTACAGTACTTTCGCTCAGTCACTCGTGCTCACTTTGTCTCAGAGAGATACACAGAATAAACGATGGGTACATTTTTAATAAGCATTTATAGAACCAGAGTCATTCTAGTGTAAAATACGTTTGCTGCAACAACCATAAGAAAGAAACAGATATATACGGTTATAAGCACCAACTGAGTAAAGAAAAGGTAGATTCTACCATAGTGCTGAAACAATGAATATATGCAGGCATATAGATACATGACAGTAATAATGCATACTCCTACGATGCGAACCCTAACTAGATGTACCTAAGTGTATCTAGCATGTATGTAGGTGTATAGCCAAGAATCCCCTTAGGATAAAGCCAACCCCATTACCTGATGTGAGAGAACAGAGGAACCTGTCTTAGTCTCGAGAAGGACACCCGCAAAAATTGTCAGACCACTGCGTGCTGGAGTGTCTGCGTGCAGGGACCTCAGCGTCTCGCGACAGCATGTTAGCATGGAAGTCTTTCTCCTCTGGTTTGCCCAGTGAAGATGTAGTGCCTATATACCCTTTGCCACCCTCAGGGGTTCTACCTACAAGTGTACTATGGGCATGTCTGTCAAGGATGATGATAGAGGAGACCCTTATCCAGAGTTATTATGCAGAAGATGGTAATCCTACTGTGATACTGAGAATCCTCATGCATAATACATGAGGCTAGTTTTCGAAGAAAACCACACAACTGTCATGTAGCACCTAAATAGGCAAAAGGTCAGCGTCAGACCCGTTATGTAGAGCAATGGTAGGACAGATGTAGGTAAAAGGTTGTGTATCTACCTAGGCCTATATTGGGGTTCATAACACAATTCCAGTCTACTCTGCATCACTCCACTCTGCACCACTGCACTCTACTATGCACCACTCTAATCTACGGCACTGCATTCTGTGAAACTGTACTGTATGTCCTGAATTCTATGCTGCTGCACTCTATGTCACTGCACTGTACATCATTATACTCTGCAATACTCTATGCCAATGCACTCTACACCAGTGCACTCTACTCTATGCGGCTCCATGCCACTGCACTTTATAGCAGTCTACGCCACTGCACTCTATTCTATTGTGTCATACAGCTTATACTTTCTCGAGTAAAACTGTGAGTTTGTTGGATAACATAACCATCAGAACTGTGCAGGACTGATTCCAGGCACACAGGTCGGATATGTTGGCTGAAGTCCTGCTAGCTCACAGTGCACCACAACCTTACAAGGTAACAAATGGATGAGCAACCTCAGAACATGAAAACCCACATTCCTCAAGGAAATCATGGTAACAGATCTAGAACCCTTTCGCTTAGTTACTTATGCATACCCAAAGAGATGCACAAGAAATACACAGTAAAGTTTTTCAATATTTATTGACGCATTGTGATTCTTGAGTAAAATACTTGCACTGCAATTAGCAATGGAAGGAAACAGAATATTGTGATTAGCATTACTAGAAAGGTGAAAAAGATTGATGCTAGAAGAGGCCTACAGATGCCTCCACCGCAGTTTACACCTCACAGGCAACACAATTCCATACGTGCCTTTCTTGCCTATACAGGGCACACCAAGAAGACAGCATGCCACTACTGGGGTAGAACTCTCAGCCTGGGGGGAGGTAGGATTACAGACCCTAGGATACCTATATGGTGATGGACAGATGGCGCCCTTTGACGTCTTAGCAGATGAGGATGGTTTACCATGGGCCAGTTCCTACAACATACCTCGCTGATCACGACACTATGAGCACTGTGGGGGGCATATCATAAGAACATGCAATGCACCTCACCATCCAATACATGCACATGACGGGCACGGGGAGACACCTTACAAAGTGGTTTGCTGACACACGACAAACACATGCAGCCAACCGTTGACATCCCTCAGGCACCGCTGGGACACTGCTCTTTACCGGTCATGTACGGACCGAGAAGGGGTGGCCATACTAGAAGGACCCACACATATCCCTAGAAATGCCAGATATAGCCTCATACGATATTATATAATACACAGGGCATACCTGACACCAGCCAAAATAAACTAATACTTCTGGCGCACCGACACCCACTGCCCCAGGTGCAATCTGGTGGATGCAGATCTACTGCAAATGCTGTGGAGCTGTGCCACATTCACTCCTTACTGGGAGGCTGTTGTCACTTACATATTGAGCTGCACTGGTCGCGTAGTGGAGGACATCTGGGAAGTATGCCTCCTGGGCCTCTATTGCAGATCCAAAAAGCACAAAGTAACATCTAGGTTTATAGACCTGGCACTATTTGCAGCTAAACGCTTGATTACTAGACGATGGAAACGATCAAAGCCCATGCCCACGATAGCATGGTTCCACTCATTGATGACCTGGGTGCAAGCGAAGAGTATCCCTCTGCACCGTGAGGACACCCTGGGGCTTCGCGGTCTCCTGATGGCAGCCACATGGGATACAATTCTCCTGGACCCCCGCACCGCCTGGCAAGTGAACGAGGAGCCCCACACACCTGCCATGAGCACTGACGAAGCACAGGCAATGGCAGGCTGTGAAGCATAACGGGGACACCAATATGGCCCAATAAGTGGACTGCCAGATGACCTAGTACCCAAATACCTCACACACATACCCAGGACTCACAACATTTGATGGGAGAGGAGAAAATCAATGCTGATCCATCCTGTGGGTGGAATGGAAGTGCTAGGGAGCAATAGAGAGCTAAGTTGGGCAACAGTTTATACCGTTTATACCCTGACACCACCTAATTCCCTCCCTGTCCCCAACCCCCCCACCCTTCCTTGCTCGCACCCAACATGTTGCATGCAGACATGGGAGTTGACGACAGCGTAGGCAAGACACCATTCTTGTCGATCACGCTGCTCGGTAGTAGACTTCAGGACAATACTGATTCTGGAAACCATTGGGAAGTATGATATGTAATGCTGCTTAATCTATCTTGAACTAGAATGTCTATGCGCTCTGATTCTGCTCGTACCTGATCTATGCACCTGTATCATACCTGTTCTCAAACCAAAAATGTATAAACGAAAATGTAAACATAATTTAAACTAGAATGGTGAAAAAGATAAACAGTACCACCATTTTGCTGAATTTTGAGAATATATGCTTGCATACAAGTACCGTAATATATTGTACTCCTACCTAACGCATCCTAACCTATCATGTCTACGGTGAGTGAATCTGCCAAATCCCTGTAGGGTGATCTAACTCCCTGTTACCTGTGGGTAAGTGTCATCAATGTGCCCGTCCTGCTGGAGAGCTGGGCAGCTTCCCTCGCATGAGGTAAACAGGAATCAGCTGAGCTGGAATTCCGGCATGGATCGACTTCTCAGTGCCAGAGAAATGCTCCTCTGTCTAGACAAAGGCTTGATGTTGCATATATAGTAACATCATCCCTGTTACCATGCCAAAGCCCCAGTCAGGCCGCTATTGTTTATTCTGTTGTGATAGCTCTGTCGCCGAGCGACCAAAAGAAACAACAGCATCTTGCGTGATTAACTTAGACCTTGTAGAGAATGTTCAAGGTGGTTTGATAGAGTGCCTACAAAGTGGCAGTGTGAGCCATACTGAGTTCAAAGAATATTATCCTCTATGAGCACGAAAATAAATGTGTGTCAAATGTCATCGTGTTTAGGGAGAAAAGGCAACTTAAGAACGTGAGCATGTAAAAATGGAGTTTCTATCCTGGACTACTATAACCACGTGACAACTGCACTCTACTCTGCACCACTGTACTCAGTGCCACTGCACTCTATGCCACTCTACTATGAGCCACTCTACTCTAAGCCACTCTTTCCACTTCACTTTATGCCAATGCACTCTATGCCACTGTCCACCTCTGCACTCTACTCTGTTATATGGTTCCTACCAAAAAATAGATTTGCGTATTAGGACAACATGAACATCAGGATATAGGAACTGGGTCCATCTTTACCATCAGCCAATGTTGGCCCCATTCCCAGCTAGTTCACAGTGCCCCACCTGAACCCCTAACCTGATCAGGGTAAAAGGTGAATTATGGCAACCTCAAACATGACCACGCTAATTCCCAAGGAAATTGTGGAAATAGATCTACCCCTTCGTTGTTTACTCATGCCTGCCCAAGGCAAGGTGTACACAAAAAGATATGAATAACGATTTTCAAACATTTATTGAAACAATCGTATTCTTGCATAGAGAAAATGAGTTGCAATAATTAGTCAGATGAAACAAAGAATTGTAACCAGCATTATTAGAATTGTGATAATGATAAACAATTCAACCGTGGTAATGTTACTATGTTATTATATAGTTATGTTCCTATCTGTTACTACTTATACTATGAGAACATAGTGGAAGTACCCTCTGCCAGATATCTGAGGATAGCCCGATGCCCCATAACTGGATAGATGTTCCAGGGAGTCGATTCGGTGTAGAGTAGGCTATCGTGCTCTTGCAAGGTGAAAGGCCAGAGTCAGCTGAGCTGCATCTCGAACATAGTGTGTTCCTGGACATCTCAGCCGAAGTGCTCCTCTGAAGAATGTAGATCAGAAGCTGTTTATATAATCATATCGCACTATGTCAGATGCTGAGCGCTGATGGGATGATACATCTGGATTTCTGGAGCTGTCCCCAACAGACAACGTCAATAGTAAAATATCTTGTTCTGTGTTCCTAGACTCAAACAGAGTGCACAGATTACATGACGGGAAAGGCTTATTAGGAATAAACTGCATGTACAATGCATTCTAAGTATATTATCGAGCAAGCAAAAATATGTAAAAGGTCCTTATTTAGAAACCGATGTCAAACTAAAACGTCCACTAAAAATGGAGAACCAAGATGGGCCCAAGAAGACCTCACAACACTGCACTCTATGCAACTGAACTCTAAGCCACTCGACCCTGCACTACTGCATTCTATGCCAATGCCCTCTACACAACTGCACTCTAGGCCACTCTACTCTGCATCACTCCCCGCTATGCCACTGCACTCTACTGCACTATATTCTATTCTGCACCACTCTATGCCACTCTACTTTGCACTGCTCTACACCACTGCACTCTGTGCCACTTTACTCTACTAGACATCATTGCACTCTATTCTACGCCACTCTATTCTACTCTACACCACTGCACTCTAGTATGCAACACTCTAATACAGTGGTTCCCAACCTGTGGTCCAGGGACCGTGGGGGTCTGCAAAGCCTCCTCAGGTGGTCCGCAACTACTTAGCTAAATGTAAAATTGACCATTTTAAAATGTACTTTAAATCAGAAGGAATTTGAAATTGGATGCTAAAAATTAAATTGGTATCCTCAGATTGATTCGTGGGAGCAGTGCAGGTGAATCAAACAGAATATAGTATGGACAATGAGTGGCCATAATTCAGTTTAGAGAAGCCCCAACCTTTCTATTAAAGTTACAATTGTGATTTTATTTTTATTTATATGAGTTGTAAATTAAATAAAATGTGTCATCATTTGTGTATTTGATGAATGCTTTTTTCAGTATTTTTTTGTGTATTGTTTTTCGGCTCAAATAATCGACAGTGCCTAGACCGGCTTCCAGTAATGACTCAGTGGGAGGTCCCAGTATTCCAATAACGATTCAGTGGGTGTCCCTGGGTTCCAGTTATGATTAAGTGGGGGTCCACAGATGTCAAAATGTTGAGAACCACTGTTCAAATCTATGCCACTGCATTCTATGATGTGCTTTGTAGGCTGCTAAATTCTATGCCATGGCACTCTACGCCAGTATACCCCGCAGCACTCTACACCAATGCACTCTACATTGGTCAACTCTACTCTACACCACTCCACTCTACACCACTCTACACAACTCCCCTCTCTGCCTTTCCGATACTCAACAATCTCTGCCACTGCGCTCTAAAACACTCTACTCCACTCTAGCCAATTCCACTCTAAGCCACTCCACGCCACTCTCCTTTATGCACTAACTTTTAGCCATGCTCAACATGCTTATAATATGGCTAAAAGACATTGGCAAAGCCAAATGTTTTTACATTGGCGAGACCTATTGGCTTTGCCAATGTTTTTTACATGTTGGATTGTGCAGGCTTAACTTCCTCTTCTTGTGTTTGTCCATTCTATGGAGAACATCTTCTTTAGTTGTTGTGTGCTTCTACTGCTCACTATTAGAGAACTATTTTTTGTTTAGGTTTAAGCATTCAAAGAGAGTGCATGTGTTTCCTTGTGGCATCTCTTCTGTACTTTCTCTTCTCCTCCTTCTGCTGTGATCCGTGCTGCTCTCTCTCGCTCGTGTGCTTCCACCCGGCCCCTTCCGTGTTGTGCTCACCCATGTATGTTTCTCCCCACATGTTGCTTTCTCACTCTTCTCCTTTAAGTGCTGATTTTACCCTTGGCATTTTCTATGCTTGCCTCTCACCCTCCATTGCTGCCCCATCTCACTCCCCATTCCTATCCTCTCCTAACCTCCTACTCCACATTGCTTCACTCTACCTCCACCCAGAGTCTTTTTTAAAGGTATTATGTTTTGTTTGCATAGAACCAGGCAGCAGATTGCTGTTAGCCCATCTGTCTGAAAAGTGCTTTTGCGCTACTTCTATTTCTTTTTTCATTTACCAATCCATCGCTGCACCATTTTTGGCATGTAGCATGAGTGCGAATACAAAATGATGCGGGCATGTCATTGAACATTTTTTTACTTTTTTTTTTAAACCTTTTCACCATTTCGCCGATGTTGTACAGCATGGCTAAAAGGCATTGACAAAGCCATTAGGTCCCAAAGCGAGATCTACTGGCTTTGCCAATGCTTGTTTTTAACATTGCGCGCATGAACTGAAAAATCTATGCAAAGTACTGTTCAATAAGAAGGCAGAAAGAACTGAATATGTCACCCATTGTCTGGGCTTCTTAACAGGCCTGCTCTGTATTCCCAGGCACTTTTCTTGGCAGCTGTCCCTGGAAGCACATGTGTTAACTGTCCTGTAATGGCGAGGGTGCTTTCTTCATTCTAGAGAGGATGGGGCAGTGGTGCTAATACTCCCTTGCCCCAGACTTACAATCACGATTGTGCTGATTTGCGCAATATTCTTAGCTGCCTATCAGACTCGTGATTTGTAATACCTCCAGCCAGGCTTTGCATTTTACTCAACACTGCTTTGCATGTTTGGACGGGTTTATCTTTAGTTACTATTAGAAGTATGAGCTTAAGAATCAAAGAATGCAAAATGTTGTTGTATATAACACACCATACGCAACATAGGTTCAACTGGATGCTGCAAACCTTTCAAATTTTAAGCAGCTGTTAACGTAAATTCGGTATGTCATCACCTGCCGCACCTTTTGATTTGTGATAGACACACAGGACTGTCCTAGTTAACGCAATTCAATTAAAGCCATCTTCTGTTTGTCTTTATATTCTGTGTGACAAATCTGTCTGAAGAAGCCAAAAGGTGGTGTTTTGGAATTACATAAAACATTCAAATGAACAATACAAACCTGAGACACGCTGAACATCATATATATGGAATTCTAATGTATTACTTCTCACTGCTTTCCGATTTCCTCATTTCAGGTGTGAGTAGCTTATCGAGCCCTGGTTTTTAATGGCATTTTGGCACTTCTAATCCTGCATTTACAACGAGCAAACCAAAAGTACAAGTAGCTGTATCAAAGTAAAATTCAGGGACTGAAGTGTAGTGTTGCGCTCTAGTGTTCAGTCGTCACGTGTGGCCGGGAACGCTGGGAGCGCGGCCGCCATTTTGCCGGGCATTTCTATCGGCGGCCGAACGGAGGCGAGCAGCGGTGCCCGGCGCTCCTGACAAGGATTATAATAAAGTGAGCATACACAGAAACGCTGGGTCTGTCTTAATTACCGAAACCACACACTACAAATTGGCGACGAGAGTGGGAGAAGACGACCCGAGAGCGACAGCGTGGAGTGCAGTGAACACACCACGAGCACCTTACCAGGAGCGTGGCAGAGGCCACCAAGTGCGGGGAGGGTTCCCACATCATAGCCCCACGACGCAAAAAAAAAAAAAAAAAAAAGACACGAAGGGAGTATCCGTGTCCTGCACAGGACAACTACAGTACAGGTCTCCTGGTCGCACATGGTCTGAGCGGAGCCACCACCGGTCGGCAAAGCGTCTAGAACAGGTACAGCGCTGCCACAGAGCCCAGCCAGAGACACCTAGGCACCACCGGTGGATAAGCAGCGTGAACCTGGCTAACCAAGGTCCAAAGCGTACAGGAGCGACCACGTCGTCCCACGAAGGGGCAGCAACGCCGCAGGGACAGAGTGCCCCAGGAAGCCCACCACCGAGAGTGAGTGACGAACCGATCGCTAAACAAGCAGGGATGTGTGCACAAACGTTCTCCCTCACCAATCCTTTACCGTTCCTGCCCCATCCAGGAGAACCGGCTATGAAATGGGAGGATTGGAAGGAGTATTTCCTGAACTATTTGTCCGCGTTGGAGGATGAAGGTGAGGAAGTCTTCCCAAGCATACGGAAGAAGAAGATCTTACTTCACAATCTGGGCCCCGAAGGGGTCAGGATATACAGAAACCTGGTAAAGAAAACCAGGCTACCAGAAGAACTGGACGTGTTCCAACATGCCATAGACGACCTGGATAGTCACTACCAACCAGTGGTATGCACGGCCATTGACCGCTTCAATTTTTTCCAGCGGAAGCAGAAGGCAGGAGAATCTGTAGATGAGTACGTAGCTGCGCTGAAGAGCCTCGCCACCACATGCAAATTCGGAGGGCTACACGATGAGTTCATAAGAGATCAGATCATCATGCACACGGTGAACACGTCCATACAGGAAAAGCTGTGGGTCAGTGGTGATTCTCCCCTCAAGGAAATTGTGGCACTCGCCAAGAAAGCAGAACTTTCCAAACGATGCGCGGAAGCCGCGAAAAGAGAAGCTACCAGTAGACCATTGGTCGGAAAAGTGACGGAGACCCGAGGTCAGGAAAGGAGGCCGCAGACCACGAGGAATTCGGGATGGCAACAAAGGCCGGAGACGAGAGCGCAGGCGAACACACAGGTCCAGCGAGAAACAAAGAAGGGATGTTACAGATGTGGCAACATAGCTCATGCCGCATCCGATAGGCGATGCCCAGCCTTCAGGGCGAAATGCCTCTACTGCGGGATAATGGGACACTTCGAAAAAGTCTGCAGACGGAAAACCGGCAAGCCAACGGTCAAGTACGTAACGCAAGAGTCGGACCAGGAAGGAGAAGACGAAGAAGAAGAAGTACTGTGCATAGAGGAACACGTGTTAGGTGTGGATGGAGCGCGCACGAGCAAGCCAATGTGTGAAGTAACGATTGGAGGTGTTTCAGTCTCCACGGTGGCAGACTCAGGCTCCCCTTACACGATCATACAACGTACAGTGTGGGATAGAGACTTCGCCAAGGTACCAGGCATGCACCTACTTCCCCCAGATATCAAACCAGTCACCTTCACGGGGGAACCGATACCTATGGTGGGGTTCCAGAAACTACAGTTCCAGTTCAAAGGGCGCATGACTGAAGGAAAACTGTATGTGGCGGAGAAAGGACCATCAGTGTTGGGGTGGATGGACCAAGGAGGACTGGGAATCAAACTCAATCCGGGAGGCGCAACCCAAGTACTGATGACCGGCCAAGAACAAGAGTACGAAGCAGGCAGATGGAAGGAGAAGTTCCCAAAGGTTTTCGGAGGCACGATAGGAAAACTGACTAAATTCACGCACAAAATATGCCTCAAGGAGGGGGCGCAGCCAGTGAGCCACAAAGTAAGGAACATACCGTTCAACAGCAGGGAAGCGGTACAGCAGGAATTACAACGCCTGGAAGATAATGGTGTGATAGAGCCGATTGAGAGCGCGGAATGGTTGGCTCCCCTGGTGGTGGTACGGAAACCTACTGGCAAGGTGCGTTTGTGCATTGACTTGCGCGAACTCAACAAAAACATAGTTGTGGATAAATTTCCTCTACCACGGATCAATGAAATGCTGGCACAGACTAAGGGCGTTCAGTGGTTCTCTACCATAGACTTAACCTCCGCGTACCACCAGATAGCACTGCATTCGGCAAGCAAGAAATTGACATCGTTCATCACGCCATTTGGTTGCTATCAATTTCAACGGATGCCCTTTGGGCTGGCGTCCGCCGCGGCTGTGTTTCAAAAGCTGATGCACAAACTGTTCAGAAGCACGGAGGGAGTGCAATACTTCCAGGACGATATCCTGATCATGGGGAAGACGAAGATAGATCACGACACGAAACTCACAGAAGTCCTGCGCATCCTAGAGTACAATGGCCTCACGGCAGAATGGAACAAGTGCAAGTTAGGAGTGTCGACGGTGACGTATCTAGGTCACGAGATAAGCAGTAAAGGGATCACTCCCAAAGAGGCCAACATGAAAGCCATCAAAGACGCACCCATCCCCAGGAATAAAGGCGACGTCCGGTCTTTCTTAGGTATGGCAGAGTTCTACAGCAAGTTTGTGCCTCATTTTGCCACCAAGACACACAGCATGCGTCAGTTACTAAGGGACAAGACAACCTTTGAATGGACAGAGGAGTCCGATGGAGAATTCGTCTGCATAAAGAAGGACATATGCGATGCAGTACCCTTACAGGGTTTTGATCAGGGAGCACTATCAGTTCTCACCACGGATGCCAGCGACAGAGGGTTGGGAGCAGTCCTCATGCAAAGGTCGGAGAGAGGAACATTGACGACGATCAGCTTTGCATCTAGATCACTGTCCACTACAGAGGAGAAGTTCAGTGTGGTGGAGAAAGAGATGCTGGCAGTGGTATGGGCAATGGAACGGTTCCGCCAATTTCTGTGGGGATCAAGGTTCTTGCTAAGGACTGACCATAAGCCTTTGATCAAAGTATTGACGTCCAGTGGACATGCCAATGCCACTCCTCGCATAGCCAAGATGACATTGAAGTTGTTGGACTATGTGTATGATGTCGAATACATTCCGGGGACAAAAACAAGGTAGCGGATTTCTTAAGCAGAGCAGCAGCCATGGAGGATGCGCCACAGCCAACAGAAGAAGAAGACTACACCATTGCCTTTGCCGAAGATCAAGAGGTGGTCATAAGTGCGCAGGAGTGAATACAGCCTATGCAAGCGACGCATTTCTCAAGGAAATAAAAGACTTCGTGATGTCAGGGTGGCCGGAGAAGAAACGTCTCACATCGGACCAACGGAAGTTCTATGAAGTCAGAGGAGAACTGTCAGTAGAAGACAAGAATGTGTTCTTGCTCAGAGGAGACAGAGTGGTGCCTCCAGAAGCACTAAAAGGAAGAGTAATGGCCATACTACATGAGGGACACTTGGGCATAGTAAAAACCAAACAGAGGGCCAAACAAGCATATTGGTGGCCGGCACTGGACAACCAAGTGGAAAGATATGTGAGAGAGTGTGCACAGTGCAGTGGAGCAGACAAGAGCCAAACCACGATGAGACCTCCATTGGGGAAGTTCAGCCAACCGGTCAATCCATGGGATGAGGTAGCGATCGACATACTGGGCCCGATCTTAAACACACAGAGCATACCCATGTACATAGTGGTGCTAGTGGATAGATATTCCAAGTGGCCAGAAGTGGAAATACATGAAAAATGGATACGGACACCGTGTTGAAATTCCTCACGTCCCTCTTTCTAAGAGAAGGTATCCCCAGGGTCATTACTTGCGACAATGGACCACAATTCACGTCCGACAAGTGGAAGGCGTTTATGGAGAGGAATGGTATCCTGATAAAGCACACCCCGGTATACCACCCGGCGGGAAATGGCCTAGCAGAACGCTTCAACAGAGTGGTGATGGGGTCTGTGCAATCCGCCATCAATGCAGGAAAAAAGTGGGACATAGAACTCCTACGAACCGTATGGGCATACCGCATCACGCCCACGCAAACTGGGTACAGCCCATTTAAGATCCTGAGAGGTCGGGACCCATTCACAAGGGACAATATTGCCTGGAAGCAAAGAACCATCCAAAGTAAGTGGTCACCAGCAGTAGTGCGGAGCAACTTAGAGAAAGCTCAAAAGCTGTACACAGACCACTACAACCAGAGACGTAGAGTAAAGGAAGAAGTGTTGGAAGAAGGGGAATGGGTCAGGGTAAAACTGGCTCAACTGAAGAAGAAAGGTGAAAGCAAATTCAGCACACCGTTAAGAGTACGAGAGACATATGCCAGATCAGCCTTACTGAGTGATGGGAAGGTGTGGTCCAAGGATAGGATGACACGGTGCAATAAGATATTGCACTGGGATAAGACAGGAGACAAGTCAACAAGAGTGAAGGAAGAGGAACATCAAAGTATGGAAGGCCAGACACCCAGAGCAGAGGAAACAAGAGGAAACAAAGTGAACATCAGAGCGGAAGACACCGGTATCAGGGACGACCTGGAGAGTGGTGAAGAAGAGAGTCCCCAGGGGCCGCAAGAGAGTCTGGAAGAAGGAAGATCGGAAGCAAGAAATCTACCAGGCAATCCCAATGAAGCGACTGGTTCCCAGGATAACAGAGACACTAACATATCGACACCACCAAGACACACCAGATCGGGCAGGGCCGTGGTGTTCCCGAGGAGGTACCGTGAGTATGAAGTGTAGAAATAATACTGGTACACTCGCCCCCAAAGACACTATGCTACAAGACAATATATGTAAGGGAGGAGATATGTAGTGTTGCGCTCTAGTGTTCAGCGGTCACGTGTGGCCGGGAACGCTGGGAGCGCGGCCGCCATTTTGCCGGGCATTTCTATCGGCGGCCGAACGGAGGCGAGCAGCGGTGCCCGGCGCTCCTGACAAGGATTATAATAAAGTGAGCATACACAGAAACGCTGGGTCTGTCTTAATTACCGAAACCACACACTACATGAAGAGTCACCCAAAGCCTGACACAGAATAACTCAAGGAACTTATGTTCAGAGCCAGATCATGCACAAAATAGATATATTTTGTGCATCCAAGTAAAAGTGTTTCCTTCAGTAGGGGCACTGGTGAAGCAACACTTGCCCTGCAGGAAGTGGACTGCAATAGCTGCTGCCTTCATAAGATCCTGCCCTCTTGACTAGACTGCACATAGAGCGATTCAGTCATCACAGCCAGACTAATCTTTGCAGACAACCTACTTATCGTCTGTCGTAGCTAACATGTGACTTACTGTCACACTTAGCACCTTTAACCACTTCGGGTTGTTTAGACAACATTGTGTCACATTTTGGTACTTTGGTACTCCTGATGCATGCACTGGCATGGGTTTAAAAATCTGAGCATGCAAAGTTCTCAACTGTCAAGTGTGTCCATGTTTTGTATGATACTGTCAGTCAACCCTAACTTTTTAGTCAACAGCACTTTGCATGCTGGGATTTTTAACCTATGTTTAAACAGTTAAAACACAACTGCAAGTCACACAGCACACTGTTGCTATGTAGCCAAGGCACTATTAGTTGAATGGGTCACACGTAACATGGAAGCACTTAGAACAGAGAAGGATTGCAAGCAAGGACGATTTGCCTTGAGTACCGTCAGTATTCAAGTACAATCTGGAGAAAGTAACCCTAGACAGCAGCCTGATTGCATGACCATCTTGCTTGTCCCTATAATAACCTTTCAGGGGACCACTTCCCCACAGGTCAGTAAGACTACTGTTTCTAGCGCTAGACTTATATGTGATATCCTAATGCACTCTGGGTGCTGGCATCTCGTTTTGCTCCAACAGTCCGTTTAGTGGGAGCTACTTCTGATCAGTGAGGACTTTTCTGAGCTACTGCCCAACATCAATATACTGAAAGGGTACACAAATTAAGCACCACAACTCAAGTACTCCAGTTGTGCTCCAGTGAGCATACAGCACTGTCACAATCACAAAAGGGTGACCTGTGGTGTTTTTAAAAGTTAGAAACTACTAAAGAAAGGAAGGAGTGAAAAAAAATAATATCAAAAAACAAGGCCTGAAGAAGGAAGAGAAAGGTAGAAAGAAAACGGAAAATGAAGGGAAAAGAAAGGAGATGACGAAAGAAAAAGAAGGAGCAATAGCAGGAAGAAAGAAGGAGAGACAGGAGCAAAAATGAAATGAAGAAAAGGAAAGGAGCAGATAAAAGAAAAATAAAGAAATAGAAAGGAATTTTGGGGCATATTATCAAGGGCTGGCGATAACATTATCGCCGCTTTAGCGTCCGTTTTCGGGCGAAAAGCGGCGATAATTTTATCGCTTAATTAACAAGGACATGCTAGCGCGTGTTTCCTTGCCTTAGCGCCCGGTTTCTTTCCGCCTCGCCTCGCATCGCTAATGAGATGCAAGGTAGGCGTGCCTCGTAAAACTTCAGTGTAAAATATCGCTAACGGGGCTTCGCGATATTTACAACGAGGCCCCGTCCGGTGTAGCGCTGATCTTTTTCGCGCTAACTCGGCCTTAACGCAGGAATTTAACATCTGTTAAATTCCTGACTAAGGCATACCTAACATGGGAGGTGGATTATGCTGATACGACCACAGGGTCGTATCAGCAAGGTTATCGCTGTAAAATTATCGCCATTGCGCTATGCGTTGTTAATACAGCGATGGCATGGCGATAATTGCCAGCGATAGCCGGCGATAAAAAAAAACTCGCTAAGAGCGGCTAGCGATAATTATCGCTGCCGCTTGATAATATGCCCCTAAGAAAGAAATGAAGACTATAAGAAATTGGGTTGCTGGTTGAGGAGGGTAAAACCCTAATTAAGCAGAAATCACAAGTCAACCCCAAATTAAGCTGTACTCAACCCCCTGGTAGCTTGGCACAGAGCAGTCAGGCTTAACTTAGAGGCAATGTGTAAAGAATTTGTGCAACACTTCAAACAGTCACACAGTGAAAACACACCACTAATGGATCCAAAGCCAGATTAGAAAAATTGAGTAATTTGTAATAAATAAAACAGGACCAAAAAAAATAAATCCAATACGTAAAAACAGAGATATGCAGATTTAAAGATTTCAGTGAAAATAGCACCAAAAAAGCACAAAGCGCCAACTGTGGGTATCTGGTTGTGCAGGACCAGGACAAAGTCACAAGTTCAGGCTGACCATGATGGAGCATGGGCCAATTACAGGGACCCATATAGTCCAGGTGAACAAGAGTACCTTAAATCCTGGTTGCAGAGTGTTGCAAGGTCCCCCTTCGAGGATGTGTGACACAGCCGAGGCAATCTGTCAGTTCTGAGGGGCTGCAAAGTAGTGATGCGAGGTCCTGCATCATCATTGAGGATCCCATCGATGAGGGCTTGTGAGGCAAAGTCTGGTTTTGAGGATGCGTTGTGCAGCCAAAGCAACGCGTCGGTTCCGAAGAGCTACGAGGCTGCGATGTGAGAACTTGCATCGTCATCGAGGTCAATGTCATCAAAGTTTTTGGAGTCTTAAATCCCTGAGGCTGTAGTCAGGAGGCCTATCACCTCGCCCTTGGAGTCACAGTGGTGTCCTGGGTTCAACAGATGCAGGTCCAGTCCTTCTCACTCAGGCAAGAGGGCAGCAGGTCAGCACAGCAAGGCAGCAGGTCAGCACAGCAAGGCAGCAGTCCAACCGGGCTTCAGTCCAGCAGAGTGGCAGCCCTTTCAGCAGTACAACAGTCATTCTTCCTGGCAGAGTATCAACAGGTCCAGAAGTGTACTGAAGAGTTGGTGTCTGAGGTCCAATATTTATACCTGGACCTTCCTTTGAAGCGGGAGAAGCTTCTAGAGGTTTCCCTTTGAAGTCCATAGGATTCCTGCCTTCCCCGCCTTGGCTCCAGGCTAACTACAGGGGGTATGCAGCCCTTTGTGTAGAGGCAGGACACAGCCTACTGAAGTTTAAGTAGGGCTGTGCCCAGCTCCTCCTTTCCATCCTGCCAGTAATTGCCCATACAGGCACACCTAAGCTCTCTATTGTGTGTGACTGTCTTTGGAAGGGTGATTCTCCAAAAGCTGGAAGAATGGGCAGAGGAGAGAGGTTTCTTCTCAGAGGCTCATTACAGCTTTCGTACTGGTGTTGGCACGGTTGAGCAGTCCTTGGACCTGCTCCTGCTCACGGGCAAGTATGTCAAGGCTAGGAGGGGTTCTCTCCATTTAGCTTACATGCACCTCTCCTGTGTCTTTGATTTAGTGAACAGAGGCAGGCTCTGGGACATGATGATGAAGGTTGGGGTAGAGGCACCACTGGTTGAGCTTTTACAGCGCCTTCATTGGGACACTTTTGAGCAAGTACGGTACGGTCAAGAAGGAGAATGTACACCCCCACTTTTAAGACTAATAGCGGGGTTAGACAGAGCTACATTCTTACCCCAATTTTGTTTTTATTTTATATTAACTCTCTTGACCAAGTCCTGAGGACCAGAGTGAAGGATTCCCTGGGGGGGAGGGGGATGGGTGAACAATTTGTGCCTGCCCTCATGTAAGCAGACAATGCGGTGCTTATCTCCCGCACGGCCAATGGCCTGCAAGATTTGTTGTATTGTTTTAATGAATTTATGGAGGAACTGAAATTAAAATCAATCACCAAAAATCCTATATTATGACCTCCAGCCCCAGGAATATGCGGTTGCGTAGGTTTATCAATGGTGAGACCCCCATTACTAAGGTCTCAAATTTTAACTACTTTATAATTATTATGCAGGACTCTAATTTTAAGTAGGATAAGCTTTTGTCACAGAATATTTCTAAAATCGCAGGGGCTGTGCAAGCTATTTTAAAATTTTCAAGGAAACTTGACCATAAACCCATTAAAGAATTGATCTCATTGTACAATGCCAAATCTCTCTCTTTGGGAACATATGGGGCAGATGTTTGGGGTTATATGGAGCCTGGGCGTATCCAGGTTGTTGAAAATAATGTTTTGGGCAGACTACTCGCAGTTTCAAAGGGTGCTTCCAGTTTTATAGCTCATTCGGAAGTTGGACTTCTGTACATAGGTAACAAAATTAAACTTGCCCCACTCTTATTGTGGCTGAAGATATGGTATTCACCTTATAGAAATTTTTCTTGCCAAGTTTTAGTCGACTGTGTTAAACTGAACCATTAGGACTTCATCCCATGACTCATATATATCAAGAAAATCTTTACAGAACTTGGTGTCCCAAATTAATTTTATTCCTCAAACACCATTGATAATAAATCCAGAGCGACGGTCAAATCTCATTTTTACAACCATAGAATAACCCTAACAAACACAAAGATACACGCGATGGACACTGTCCACTGATATGTAGAGATTATGACCGTTGAAGGGATTGAACCTTATTTGTTATGGGTTTCCAACACTGAACACACATTTTTATCTTATTCATTTTTAGACTGTGCACTGTCCATTTTTTTTGCAGCTTTTCCTCAACAGGAAACATGTTTTTCCTCATTAACTTGCTGTCCCTGCAAAATATTAGCCAGCAATCCCACATCCATTTTATGTTTTTTTGAGGTTTTTATAAAATGATTAGAGTCCAGATTTTAAGGCCCATTTTACAGTCGAATAAGCTAAGAACCTATGCTTTTTAGAGCGGCTAGATTCCATTTTTATATGCCATGCAGTTCTTGGTTATGTACGGCAAGCATTGAGAATTAGGAGAGAACTGAATGTTCCATAAAAAAAACTCTCCTGGTCTCTGTATTTTAAGATGCGTTTGCCATTTTCTATCATTTTTTAGGTCTCGCCTAGCGTTGCAGCGCATGCGCTGCTCGCTCTGCGAGATCTATTGTAATCGAGGCGATTTCGGAAGTGGAGTGGAAGCTCCGCCCATGCTTTTTATTGGCGCACGTCACACTTTATGCTAAACGCTCGCTTTCTATTTGAAGTGAGGCTTGTTTGTTCCCTCCCTGTCTCCTTTTCGGCTCGCCCAACCGGACTGGATCGTTTGCTTGCGGCATTACACAGTGTCTTTTAATTACCGGGTAAGCACTATTTTTTTAACATTCGTGTATGGTTGTTTAACATTGCAGTACCTTGCAGAGAGTGGGGAGAAAAGGCGCCATTTGTGCAGGTAATTTTAACTAGTTTCAATTCTGCTGGAGTGCGTGCAGGTTTCCTGGCCGTGTCGTAAACAACAAAGTCGGTGTATGAATGAAGATGGGAAGCAACACTTTTGGGGAGTTCACTTTTAGCTAAAAACTTCCCTTCGTTGTTGTTGATAAAATGCTGTAATGTAACACATGCTAGTTGCCCAGGACGTACCGTGACGTGTTCAGATGGACCTAGCTTTTGTAGACCGCAAAATTGTGCGTGCCAGGGATTGCTAGCCTTTCCTGCTATTCGTGAAAAGAAAGTGAAAGTTCCAGTATGCAATATGTGGTTAACAGTACAGCGTGCCGTGACTGGCGTTTCTGCCGCTGTTTGAAACTTCTGTCCGCGGATCTCATTCTCCGACCATCAGCTGCGTGTTTTAAGGGTCTCTGTTGCCTTCCCCCAGAGTACCGCGGGCCTGGCAGCGGGACGAGGTAATACACCGCGTCTGCAGGTCCCTGAATGAACACGCACAGACCGGGAGATTAGAATCTGGGGTATTCCGTGAATGGCTGAGACCTGTGAATAAGAGTTCCCTATAAACACGGCACTGGGAGTCTGTGGGTATTTTTAGCGCCTGTGATACTCGCTGCTTGTAAGCCCTGGCTGCCTCTTGATGATGACAGAGTACACACCCTGTGCGTGGGCACTGCTTCCAGCTCAGACGGAGGGCCGGGTGTGCTCCTGTGCCGCCTTCTACCAGCCCCTGAACACCCTCCTTGGGACCAGCTCTTCATCTTCACAGCTGTCATCGTTCTCAACGCCCTCCTGTCCACAGGAACTGGTTGTCATCCTCTCATGTGTCATCAACCCTAGCACACCCCTCTCCGTGCTCTCAGCGAGCATCAGCCCCAAACCTTTCCTTCTGTGTCAACCTCTCCCCACCCTCTCACTGTCAGCAGTGCCAGCATCGTCCTCTTTCTGAGGGACCCCACCCTCTCACTGTAAGCAGTGCCAGGATCGTCCTCTTTCTGAGGGACCCCACCCTCTGAGCTGTCTTCATGCTAAGCCCTCTTCTCCTCTGCACAGGTCTCCGTCGTCTCACTGTCCTCGGGGTCAGCATCTTCCTCTCTTTCTAAGGGACCCCACCCTCTTTCCCTCTTTCCCTGCTTGAAGGGGTCCACATACCTTCGGCTCTCCTCATTCTCAGCACTCTTCTCCTCCCTGAACAGGTCCCCATCGCCTCCCTCTCAGCAGAGTCAGCATCACACAGGACCACCCTGTCAGCTGCCATCCTTCCAAGCACCCTGTCCCTGGAGGTGCTCCACATGTTTTAAGCTGTCATCTTTCCCGGCGCCCTTCTCTGTACTTGAACCACTGTCCATCCAGTCAACCATAATCAACCGGCCTCTGCCCTTGAATCAATCCCTATCATCACACCCTCCCCTCCTCTACTTGAACAGGTCCCCATCCTGCCAGCTGTATCCATTGCACCCCCCCTACTCGAACAGTTCCCCATCCATACAGCTGTCATATGTCCAGGCACTCTGCTGCCTCTTGAACTGGTCTCTCTCTATCGCCAGTCCCAACACCCTCCTGTCCTGACTCGTCCCCATGCTTGCACCTTTTAACAGTCCCAGTGCCCAGAGGTTCTTGCACTCTCAGCTAAGGGCCCAGAGGCCTCTGCACTCTCAGCTAAGGGCCCAGAGGTCCCTGAACTCTCAGCTGTGGGCCCAGAGGTCCCTGCACTCTCAGCTGTGGGCCCAGAGGTGCAATGCACTAGGTCTTGCATTTGCGAAATTTTAAGCTATTGGCATTGTAAATGACAATGCCTTTTATTTATCTGTTTTTAAAATCAAACCATAGATAAAAGGTTTGTCTTTTACAATGCCAGTAGCTCAAAGTCTCGCAAATGCGAGACCTATTGCATTGCAAATGCTTGGTTTTTTATGAGATCTTTTAGACTGAAATGTTTCCGTCTTCGGGCCAAGGGACGATTGCGTACAAGAAGCTTTCTTTTATAGTGTAATATTTTTGGTAAACTAGTTTTCGGTATGAATGCGTTACCCTTTCTCTATGGCAATGAAACCACCACCTCAATGCACTAACAGCACTTTATGTTTTTAATGTATCTTTTTAACAGTTGTGTATTGTTTAATCCGCCTCACTTTTTATGGCTGAAATAGCTGACTAAAAATTTTTTGACTGACTGTGTGTCTGTCTTGAGGAATACACAAAGCCCCACTGTCAGCGACACCCAGTCATGTGACCCAGAGACAAGCAGCAGGTACGAAATGGATAAGGCAGGAAAATTGAAAAACAACTGGTGCGCAGTCGCGCACCACCCAAGATGCACAGCAACACGGAACAAGCGTCTGATATTGTCCAAGTAATCCAAAGTAATCAAAATTGTATCCATATACTTCAATGTTGTCAAAATTCATACGGAGGCAACATGTTTCCAATCTTCGAATGCAAATGAAAAACCCATCCAGGCATCTTTCCACAGCATGTCGGAATTCATTTTTCATCCTAAGTAACCTAACTGATGTACCCAATGCATTTCGGGCAGCATGCCCTTCATCGAGGGTAACTACAATGTGCAAATAGACCTATCATTAACCAACAGTGATCTCGTTATCATAACCATACATGAAAGTTGGATTCCTGAGTGTTTAAACAGTGCATCAAAGTAATATGCAACACCACCACTAGCGCATACAGTACATAATTACATTCATGATTTAAGAAAGATAATTAGTAGTGCTCAAAATTTCGGCATTACTGCATTATGAGAAACCTGTAATAATAATAGTAATAAAGAAGGAAAAGAAAGTAAGCAGCAGAAAAAAGAGAAAGAAATGGAGTTGTTAGACCTGGCATCCTTGGCGTGGTTTTCCCTGACTTTTTGCCTCTACCTCCTGTGTTTTTGATGCTGTGCTGGATTTCGTTTTTGCTGACTTAGATGCTTTGGGCACTTTGCCACTGCTGATCAGTGTCAAAGTGCAAGTGCTCCCTGTATAAAGTGATATTGTGATTGGTCCTCCCTGATTGGCATATTTGTTTTACCAGTAGGTCCCTAGTAAAGTGCACTACCTGTGCCAGGGCTGGTAAATCAAATGCTACTAGTGGGCATGCAGCACTGATTGTGCCACCCACATGAGTAGCCCTGAAAAGTTGTCTCAGGCCTGCCATCGCAGTGCCTATGTGCAGTTTGTTAACTGCCATTTTGACCTGGCCAGTGTACCCACTTGCCATGCCTTACCCTTCCCTTTTCTTACACATAGGACACCCCTATGGTAGGCCCAAGGTACCCCCCAGGGCAGGGTGCAGTGTATGGGAAAGGTAGGACATGTACTGGTGTGTGTAACATGTCCTGATAGTGAAATCCTCCAATTTTGTTTTTCACTATTGAAAGGCTATCTTGCCCATAGGACAGAATGGGGAATGCCCTGTAAACCTTTTTACAAGCATACCTCCCCATAGGAGTAAGATAGAAAATTGGAGTCTGGTATCCCTGAACTCAGAATTTAATAACACATCTTTTAGGAAGGATGGTTTTTAAATTCTGTGTTTGAAAATAGCACTTTTAGAAAGTAGCTGTTTTCTTGTCCAACCTTCCCGTGTGTCTCTGCCTGTTTGTGGATTGACTGTCTGGCTTTGGAGTGACAGGGGCTGGGGTGGCTCCAGGAGGCTGGGTGAGTCAGCCCTAGGCTGAATAGGCCGATCTGCATTTGGTGTGGTGGGAGGAGTAGCACCTGTACCTGACTAGGGCTGTGCCTGCCTTCCACAAAAGACTGGCTCCACCTCCTGTGGTGCGTCTGAAGACCCTGGCCCACACTGACAAAGGAAGAAGTTGTGCACTGGCAGAGTGCACCCAGAACTGGTTTGGACTGGGTTCAGGACCCCTACACAAAGGGAACAAAGACATTTTGGGGTATAAATATTAGAGCTGAAACCCCTGTACTTTAGATCATCCTGCAATCAAGAGGAGAAGAGAGGAAGAAACTGAGAAGGAGGACTGCCCTTGCTGTGTGTTCAGGGGCTAATCTGCAGTTGCTATTCTGCCAAGGGGAGGAAGAGGACTTTGCTGTGTGCTGTGTCCCCTGCTTGAAAGGAAATCTCCAAGGGCCTGAGGAGAGTTGGCCTCCTGTTGTGGAAACTCAGGAACACCAAAGTTTCCAAGATCTCTGCAACGCTGTGTGCGTGTGTCTGGACACAGCGTGTAACCTTCGTGAAGCCCGCATTGCTGAAAAGAGCTTCACTCTTAAAAATCGCCTCTACGCCACTGAGTGCGTGTGCCAGCACCCAGCTTGTGACTACGAGAGGCCTGCAGAAGTGGGAGTGACCGGATTGCAGTGTGTCCCGTCACCACCGCTGGCCCGAGCCGTCAGCGAGATCCCTATCCGGAGAGAGAAAGCCATGCTGTGATCCTCAGCTGCGAGGCGTTGCCTGGCAACTGGGATTCCTCCAAGACGCACCGCCACCGAAGAGGGAGCCGCCCAGCAGGACGTCAGCACCAAGCCAGAGAGTGAAGCCGCGCTCGAGTCTGGGAAGGCTGCCCCGTTCCACCCGTGCAGCGTCCTCGAGAAGAAGGCTCACGTCCGTGAACCACCCGAGGCGCAGGCAGCCGCGAAGAAACTAACTCCGCATGTAAGGTTCGGATCAGCGATCTGAGTCTACGATCCAAACTGCCCATTTCTAACATTGCCCTGGGTGGGGTGCGGGCCGGCAGAACTGTAGGAGCAGTTGATCGTTTCTTTAAGTTAGCCAGCCTGCCGGGGACTGTGTCAGCCTGCATCTAGACAGCGGGATCCCCTCTCCTGGTGATATTCATGGCCCGTACCCGCACAGTTGATAGTTGCGGTACCGGGTCCGGTCCTCGGGAACTTGCACGCTTAATGCATTTCGAAGCCTGATTCCTTTGTGGTTGACGCCGGAGAAGAGCATTTAAAGGGGTGAAGGGTTCAGAGAAGCAGAGGCACCGTCCGTCGGTGCCAGTGTGGCATGTGCATATAAACCTACGGAAATACAGAGTCGACAAGTTATCTTTGTAATACCTGTGAAAGAAATACAAAACCTACAAGTTTATTTCTGGCAACACTTTTAAAAGACATTTTTACTGAAAACCTTTTCCTATGTATGTCGGATTTTTTGTAGTTTTGCTCTTGTGAAGCTTAGATAAAAATACTTTATTTTTCTAACCCTATGTGGTGTTCATTTGTGGTGTTATCACTGTATTACTGTGAGTGTTTGTACAAATACTTTACACATTACTTTGAGGATAAGCCTGTCTGCTCGTGCCAAGCTACCAAGGGGGTGAGCAGGGGTTATCTAGAGTGTGTTTCCCCCTTACCCTGACTAGAAGCAAGGGTCCCTATTTGGTCAAAGGTACCTACCTCTGGCAACGAGAGACCCCCATTTCTAACATTGGTGGTCAGCGGTGGGGATTTGAACCTGTATTTGTACTTGACCCACAGTTATTGGTGTACATCACTAGTTTAGCACAGACCACTACGCAGCCACATACTGTGCTTTGTTTTTGGTTCTATTTTTGAGTGACCCTTAAAGCATCCACGCATCATGTCTCAGAAGAGTAAACCAGCAAGTGAGGTGGCAGAATTGGAATCTGATATTGAGGCATTGCTTACCTACAAAGTAGATCAACTGAAACAATTTTGCAAAAACTTTGGATGTCCCATGAAGAGCAGCTCTAAGAAGGAGGAGCTGCAGAAGGACTTAAGGGCCTGGTGGGAGGCAAAAGAGGCTGAGGAGACTGAGGATGCAGATGAGGATGCGCAAGGGGATGGTTTCATCTCACAAGATCTGCATGTGGGCAGACCAGCCTCCAGGGCTGGCAGCAACCATTCCAGTAGGGGCTTTTCCCCAGAGGAGTTGCAGGAAAATCAAAAGGTCAGAGAACATGAGCTGGAAGTTTTGAAACTCAAGGCTCAGGCAGAGGAAAAGAAGTTGCTTATTGAGAGCGAAAAGAGAGCAGAGGAGAGCAAGAACGCTCTCGCCTCTAAAGAGAAGAAAATGCTTTTGGCTCATGAGTTGAGCTTGAGGGAGCTGGACATTAAGACCAAACAAGTGGAGTCCAGCTCAAATGGTGGCAGCGCACAGCCAGTGCAAGCGGGTAAGGTGTATATACTCAAGGATTTAGTGCAGAATTACCAGAGGGGTGATGATATTTATGCATGGTTTGAGGCATATGAGATTGCACTGAGGATGAATGAGGTGCCTGAGAAGAACTGGGGGGCGGGCCTATGGAAACACTTTGAGGCTTCTGGGAGGGACGTCTTACCACCCTTGGAGCGGGCGGGTACCCTGACCTACACCAATATGAAGGAGGCCTTATGCCTCAGGTATGGGCTCATCCCAGAACAGTACACACAGAAGTTCAGGAACTTCAAGAAGCATGATTCAAGTACTTGGGTTGAGTGTGCGAGTTTGTACACCCGTGCACTGGAAGCTTGGATAAAGGGCAGCAGAGTAACTGATTATAAGGGGTTGTGCCATTTAATTAGTTGGGAGCACTTGAGTAGTCTGTGTGTTCCAGAGCTGCGCCAGCATCTTTTGGATAGTAAGCTAACTAATCCCAGTGAGCTTGCTAAGGAGGCGGACCGCTGGACCAGCACCAGGGTCCACAAGGGGATTGTGGGTACCACAGCTAGAGGTGGGCAGGGTCCCCAGCAGAAGGGTGGGGAGGACAAGGGTAACCAAAAGGAGTTCTCTAAAGGGCCCCAAAACAGTTCCCAGGAAAAGGAGTCCCAACCCCCCAAGCCTAAGACGACCTGGCCCCCTAAGGGCAGGCGTGACAACCGGGGTCCCCCCACATGTTATTCCTGTAGGGAGGTTGGCCACATTGCCCCTAAATACCCCAAGAAACCCCCAGCACCCACTGGTGCTCCATCACTGGGTTTAGTGAGTGTAGCGTTGGGGGAGGAATTAGTTTCCAGTGAAGGGGAGGAGCAAGCAGTGATGACCCTTGTCTCTTTAGGAGACAGAGAGATGGTCCAGGAGTCCTACCTGCCTGAGAACACTAAAAAATACAGGCAGTGGGTGACCATCAATGGGAGGAGGGTGGAGGCTCTGAGAGACACAGGAGCCAGTGTGACATCTATCAGGTGTCAATGGGTGTCTGAGGAGCAGGTTATTCCCAATGCACTTCACCCTGTAGTTGCAGCGGACAACTCTGTGCGCTTATGTAAAGTGGCGCTAGTTCCCTTTGAGTGGGGGGGGTCTCAGGTTCCTTGAAGGTCGTTGTTAGTCCATCCATGCCTGTAGACTGTCTGCTGGGAAATGACCTGGAGAGTTCCCCATGGAGGGAGGTGGAACGCCAGGCTCATTTGGAGATGTTGGGTCTGCCTGAGTGGGTTTGTGTAACCACTCGGTCAATGGCAGCCAGTAAGGGTAATCAAGAGGACCTGGAGCCTGAAACAGTGGCCCAGGTGCCTACCAGAAATAGGAAGGGCAGGGGGCGTGGGAAACCAGCCCCCGAAGTTCCCACGGTCCAGGAGGAGGCAGAACCTGAGGGGGATGCCCTGGAACCTACAGGGGAACAAGTGGCCGAACTGGAAGACCTGCCTGAGCTGACCCATTGGCAGCAGGAAGGGGGAGGAGTTATGCAAGGTGCAGGTGGAATGCCCCTCTCTTATTGGTATGCGGCAGCACCCTGCAGACCAGGCAGCAGGTGATCAGTCCGGATCACATCTCATTTACTGGGAAGATGGATTACTCTACAGTGAGCCTAAGGTCGCTGAGCCCGGTGCAGCCCGTGTGCTGGTGGTACCCGAGCACTTCAGGACCTTCCAACTGGGTCTGGCTCATGACGTGCCTCTCACAGGACATTTGGGGTGCGACAAGACCTATCAGAGGATTGTCACCCACTTTTACTGGCCCCAAATGAGGAAGCACGTCGGAACGCACCGTAGGACTTGCCAGACTTGCCAGGCAAGTGGCAAAAGTGGAGGAAAGTGTAAGGCTCCCCTCCAACCCTTTCCTGTGGTGAGCACCCCTTTTGAGCGGGTGGGCATCGACATTGTGGGGCCACTGGAACCCAAGACAGCCTTAGGCAACAAGTTTATCTTGGTCTTGGTGGACCATGCCACCCGGTACCCAGAAGCTGTCCCTCTCAGGACAATCACAGCCCCCGTGGTGGGCCGTGCAATGAGGGGAATCTTTTCCTGTGTGGGGTTCCCCAGAGAGGTGGTCTCCGACCGGGGTACCAACTTCATTTCGAAGTACATGACATCTTTGTGGGAGGATGAAAGGAAGCACCCCACAAGAGATAAGGTGGGTACCTCGTTTATTCGTGACCGTCTGGATAGCTCCCAGGCAGCAACTGCCAACCTTCACACATTCCATGTTCTACGCAGAGAACATCTCCAAAGGAACATTCCAAGAAGAATGTGCAGGAGATCCCAACACACCTCCCTCCCCACAAATGAAAGAAAAGAAAGAAGAAAAATGAAAGAAGAATATGCAATAAAACAATGCAATGAATAAACTAAACATGCGATTGTAAAAACAAATGACAACATTCCGAACATGTAAAAATCAGGACCTAGAGGAACATGGTGTAACATCAATACATAGCATAGTCTTGAAACTTTGCTGGCGTGGATCTCATCCTGGGAGAAACTCTTTTGTAAGAATAATAACTCGGATGATCATTCCTATTGGGAGGAATAGCACTAGGAGTAGAACAACTAGGGAGAACAGGAGTTGCACGAGAGGAATCCAAATGAACACCCATTTTCCCACCAACATACTCCATTTTGGATTTAGGAACAATAGAGATGGCAGATTTATTCCAAATCTTGCCGTTCTCCAACACCACCACCCTGTCTCTTACATCCACCACCTTAGCAGGAATAGAAAACCGAGAAGCCCCTTGCGAATGAATCCAGGCTTCTTGATTCTTACCCAATCTCCAACGCACACAGGGAAACTCTCTCAGAAACGGTGACATATTTAGACTGAACAGCGGCTCTCACATCCGCCACCTTGCTAAGTTTAGTTTGGTCAACATCCTTCCTAGACATCCAATCTTTGTTCAATTTGGAACCGGCAATTCTCCCTCTAAGCAAGGTAAAAGGTGACATCCCCGTACTTATATGAGGAGTGGTTCTAATTGCCCACAACATGTCCGCCACCACCACACGCCAGGATAAACCATTCACCAAAGCCAATTGCATTTGGTCCTTAATGACACGATTAAAACGCTCAACTAATCCATTGCTGCGGGGATGATAAAGTGATGTCAAAACGTGTTTGATGCCATGTTCCTTGAGAACATTTTGCATCTCCAGAGACCCCAATTGAGTTCCGTTGTCTGTCACCAGTTCCTCAGGAAATCCCTCCCGGAGAAACACTTCCTTAAAAAAACTGATGACAGACAAGGAATTAACACATTCTACGAATTTAACCTCAGGCCATTTAGACATATAGGGGTCGATTCCGATTCGGGCCGGAAAAAGCACCGACCGAGTCGGAGCCGGAATTTATTCCGACCGACACGTACCTGTGGCGCCCGACACGCCAAGTACGATGCAAAGCGTGCAAAATCCGACCGACACGTACCGAACCCAAGCCGAACGACCGAGCCGCACGGAAAACAGCAATCCGGCCGGAAAAACACGCGGATCGAACCGACCGACACGCACCCGGAACAAATCCGACCGAAACGTACATGCGAACTCCAAACCGCAAAGTACGATGCAAGGCCGACCGAGTCGGACGGAGGACAAGCCGTACGACCGACACGCATACAAAACCGAGCCGAAGTAACACAAAACACCGCGACCGACGCGTACGCAGCATAGAAAACTGCACAAACACAGCGTGAACGAAACGGAGAACACCGTACGAGACAAATGCAGGGTCCGACTCGGTCACAAGAACGTTTCCAACATGCACAGACAGTACAAAGGAAAAATGACACAAAAAAGGCCAAACAAGCAATTACAAAGCCAATAAATACTGTGGGGGTGGGGACAGAGAACAAAGACACACCCACAACTCCACCCATATAAAGGACACAAATCCCAACCATGATCCTTTGCAAATGCCATTCCACTGCCAGCACCCAACAGACAGCAACCACACACGCACAGCTCATCCCTCACACAAGCCACACACCATCAGCACACCAACAAATACCTACCTCACATACACCCAGCAAAACACACACTCACACACCCTCACCTGCACACCAACACACACATCACTCACCATCACCACCCATCACCATGCCCCCCAAGAAGAATCACAAGTTCCTAGATTGTGAATTGGAAGTCATAGTAGACGAGATCCTCAGGGTAGAGCCACAGCTGTTTGGCACACTGGTCCAACAGACCCCCATCTCCCAGAAAACCAAGATGTGGGAGAGGATCATCAACAGGGTGAACGCACAATCACCATGTCTGCGCACAAAGACCGACATCCAGAACAGGTGGTATGACGTGCGCAGGAGGGTACGGGACCTGCTCAAGAAAGACTACCTTCTGAGCCAATACACCGGCAGTGGCCCTCCTGCCAAGCCAGTATACCTCAGGCCCTGGGAGGAGAAGGTGCGGGCCAATGGTTAGAGCGGCAGACCCTGATGCAGAGATCTGGCCCGGGACCAGGGTTCAATTCCCGCCTCGGCGGGTCTTGGGCTCAATTTCCTCGGACCTGATAATTCTCGCCTTGGTGCCTATTCTAATCATGGGTCCCACTCTGCAACTCTGGGCAATAGCTTGCTTAATCTCCACAACGGCCCCAACAGCGCTGGGATGCCTGGCTTCACCCTGGGGGTGCCCAGGAGTGGACATTTCACAGGGAAAAGCCAGGAAGGGTTCCACAGCGGTATGCGTACAGCGCCAGGACACCCCTTTGGGGGTATAAGTGCGCTTTACAAGTACAAATTTCATTTCATTTCAATTTCATTTCATCCTTCCACCAGTGAGCGTATATGGACTAGAGAACATCCCAGAGCCTGGTGAGTACACAACAAATGTACACAATATTCTGCCACAATACACACACACATCACTGTCAAGGGGAGAGTCAAACCATGCACTCATAGCAATTACACAGCAACCAGAACAGAATCATCCCAAAATGTGTATGTCAGTCAAAGAAACACAACACATGCCATCTCAAAGTTACATTCAACCGTGCCATCACATGTACAAACACAACTACAACTACAGCTAGGCAGTGGCACAAATAGAACTAACAAACACATCCAGACATGTAGCCACCACAACAACACCAACACACAGTGAAGACCACTGAAAGGAAGGAATTCTGTGTATGCTGGCCAAGTCAGTGTAGCCAATAGCATCATGGGAGTCGTAGTCACACATATTGCCCCCCACAACTGTCCCATCAACACCACCATAAACCATGCGCACATCACAGGGAGTGGAGAAGGACTCACAAGATGGCTGACACTGGCAACTGCTGTGGGGAGCACAAGGCCCTGCTGGCAACTGTGCACCAACAAACAGCAGGACACCACTGACTGACATCCTGAGAGACAACTTCCACTCCCTGCAATGCAAGCACGTTCCATGGTGGGATATCTGGCTGGCTGGGTGGGAAGGAGGACTCGCACCACTGACCATAGTCACAAGCACCTCCCCTCACACACACCCTCAACACATACTCCACATAACCCACCGGGGAGAATGCAATGCCACACATCCTAACTCAAGGTCCCACAAAGAACCTCCACCCTGGGTTATGTTGTGTGAAGCACAGGGACACTCATGGGACTTTCAGCAATACAACTGCCAGGACAACACTCCCAGCCATCCTTTCAGCACAGGCAGCCCACCCCACAGGGAAGCAGAGTCAAAGGAAGGAAGCATGGGCATGCTGGGAAGGGGGTGGAGGCAATAGCATGATGGGAGTCGTAGTCACAGCTCTACATCCCCCACCACATGGCCCAGCAAGCTCACACTCACGCATGCACATCCCACAGAGAGTGGAAAGGCCCATCAAAGATGTCTGACACTGTTGCTGTGTCGTGGGGAGCACAAGGGCATGCTGGGAACTGCACACCAACCAACAGCAGGACACCACTGTCAGCCATCTTGCCATTGCTCTCACACCCACACACACTGAACTCCCCACAAAACCAAGTAAGTATGGGAATGCTGGGAAGTGGGGTGGAGGCAATAGCATGATGGGAGTGGTAGTCACAGATATTGCTCAACCTCACAACTGGCCCATCAACACCACCCTGAACCATGCTCACATCACAGGGAGTGGATAAGGACACACAAGATGGCTGACACTGGCTACTGCTGTGGGGAGCACAAGGGCATGCTGGGAACTGCACACCAACCAACAGCAGGACACCACTGTCAGCCATCTTGCCATTGCCCTCACACCCACACACACTGAACTCCCCACAAAAGCAAGTAAGTATGGGAATGCTGGGAAGTGGGGTGGAGGCAATAGCATGATGGGAGTGGTAGTCACAGACATTGGTCACCCCCACAACTGTCCCATCAACACCACCCTGAACCATGCGCACATCACAGGGAGTGGAAAACAACTAACAAGATGGCTGACACTGGCAACTGCTGTGGGGAGCACAAGGCCCTGCTGGCAACTGTGCACCAACAAACAGCAGGACACCACTGACTGACATCCTGAGAGACAACTTCCACTCCCTGCAATGCAAGCACGTTCCATGGTGGGATATCTGGCTGGCTGGGTGGGAAGGAGGACTTGCAGCACTGACCATAGTCACAAGCACCTCCCCTCACACCCCCTCAACACAAACTCCACAGAACCCACCTGGTAGAATGCAATGCCTCCCATCCTAACTCAAGATCCCACAAAGAACCACCACCCTGGGTTATGTTGTGTGAAGCACAGGGACACTCTTGGGACATTTAGCCAAACAACTGCCAGGACAACACTCCCAGCCATCCTGTCAGCACAGCCAGCCCACCCCACAGGAAGCAGAGTCAAAAGGAAGGAAGCATGGGCATGCTGGGAAGGGGGTGGAGGCAATAGCATGATGGGAGTGGTAGTCACAGATATTGCTCAGCCTCACAACTGGCCCATCAACACCACCCTGAACCATGCTCACATCACAGGGAGTGGATAAGGACACACAAGATGGCTGACACTGGCTACTGCTGTGGGGAGCACAAGGGCATGCTGGGAACTGCACACCAACCAACAGCAGGACACCACTGTCAGCCATCTTGCCATTGCCCTCACACCCACACACACTGAACTCCCCACAAAAGCAAGTAAGTATGGGAATGCTGGGAAGTGGGGTGGAGGCAATAGCATGATGGGAGTCACAGTCACAGACATAGCTCACCCCCACAACTGTCCCATCAACACCACCCTGAACCATGCTCACATCACAGGGAGTGGAGAAGGACTCACAAGATGGCTGACACTGGCTACTGCTGTGGGGAGCACAAGGCCCTGCTGGCAACTGTGCACCAACAAACAGCAGGACACCACTGACTGACATCCTGAGAGACAACTTCCACTCCCTGCAATGCAAGCACGTACCATGGTGGGATATCTGGCTCTCTGGGTGGGAAGGAGGACTTGCAGCACTGACCATAGTCACAAGCACCTCCCCTCACACCCCCCCTCAACACAAACTCCACAGAACCCACCTGGTAGAATGCAATGCCTCCCATCCTAACTCAAGATCCCACAAAGAACCACCACCCTGGGTTATGTTGTGTGAAGCACAGGGACACTCTTGGGACTTTTAGCCAAACAACTGCCAGGACAACACTCCCAGCCATCCTGTCAGCACAGCCAGCCCACCCCACAGGGAAGCAGAGTCAAAAGGAAGGAAGCATGGGCATGCTGGGAAGGGGGTGGAGGCAATAGCATGATGGGAGTGGTAGTCACAGATATTGCTCAGCCTCACAACTGGCCCATCAACACCACCCTGAACCATGCTCACATCACAGGGAGTGGATAAGGACACACAAGATGGCTGACACTGGCTACTGCTGTGGGGAGCACAAGGGCATGCTGGGAACTGCACACCAACCAACAGCAGGACACCACTGTCAGCCATCTTGCCATTGCCCTCACACCCACACACACTGAACTCCCCACAAAAGCAAGTAAGTATGGGAATGCTGGGAAGTGGGGTGGAGGCAATAGCATGATGGGAGTCACAGTCACAGACATAGCTCACCCCCACAACTGTCCCATCAACACCACCCTGAACCATGCTCACATCACAGGGAGTGGAGAAGGACTCACAAGATGGCTGACACTGGCTACTGCTGTGGGGAGCACAAGGCCCTGCTGGCAACTGTGCACCAACAAACAGCAGGACACCACTGACTGACATCCTGAGAGACAACTTCCACTCCCTGCAATGCAAGCACAGTCCATGGTGGGATAACTGACTGGCTGGGTGGGAAGGAGGGCCGGCTGTCAACCAAATACAACCAATGCAGACCATGTTCACACCCCAACAAATACATAGAAATGCCCAAATAATGCAGGACAATGTGCCACACCAATATCAACCCCTGACTGTGATGACTTAGGACAATGCAATGTACAGGCCCGCACCCAGAGGCACAGTCACAACTGTCAGGTGTGTCAACCATTGATGCCTGCAGAAACATAACATACATTGTGTGTGTGTCCCAAAAACAGTTGATGATGGGGACACAGCAGCAGACGCTGAGGAGTCCCAGTCCCAGGCTCAAGAGGATGCGGAGCTCACTGGTGTCGTACAGCCTCTGCCCTCCTCGGACGAAGAAGACCAACCTGGCACATCCGGTGCAAGTCTACATGCAGCACCAGCAGGACCACCAGCTGTAGCACCAGCAGGACCACCAGCTGCACCCCCTGCACCCACCCCTCCAACGACTGTCACCACAAATACCATCCCTGCCGACATGGACAGAACAAGGAGCAACACCAGCACAGGGACCCTGGACCAACCTGGGGCCATGGACACCACCACCACCACCAACCCCCAAGGTGGACCAGGGTCATCTGTGCGTGCCACTGCACGCACTGCACATGTCAGCAGGCGTGGTGGGAGGGTGGGAGACAGAGGTCGCTGCTTGCAGAGGTTGCTGGTGTGCATGATGACCCACAACTGGTACGCATAGCTGATGCGTACCAGTCCAGCACCGGAGATCTCAGCCAGGTAGTGGGGCTCCTCAGAGACATGAAACAGCAGCAGGCTGCCCATCATGCCCGCTTGGACTCTCACATGTCCCACGTGGAGTCACACATGTCCCGCGTGGACTCACACATGTCCCGCGTGGAGTCCAAGTGGGATGCACTGCATGAGATGACGGCGGTGCACAGGGACATTTTACAATGCCTCCGCCAGATGAACAGCAACCAGTCCACACCTCCCTGTGTGCCAACAACATCTGGTGCTGAACAAACTGCAACTGCCACAGGGAGGGAGGATGACTCTGGCGGAGAGTCCCCTGCACCGCAGCAGCCTGTACTTGAGGGCCCCCGCCAAAGAAGAGGGGTCGTCCGAGGAGGGGCAAGTGAGAGGCCGATGGCCAAGCGCAACTCCCAGGAAGCCTGAACCTGTTCTGGATGTTCACCTTTGTGCACAGACTGTTCACCCTGTTGACGGCAACACTACTCCCACACATTGCATGGGGAGTACAAGTTGGACCAATGTCTCAGACAACTGTGGCCCCGATACTGGGGATTTTGTCTACCAGGACTTTCAATTCACCTAGGAACTTCTGATTGCAAGATTTATGTACAGCACTACCCATCCTATGCACTATTCACACAAATGTATCACAATAAATACACTAATACACCATACTTGCCTCTGTTGTGATTCCAACGTGGGTGCTGTTATGGGGATGATGAACTGCAAAATTACACTGTGTATGCGAACTGCAACAGCAAGTACAACACAGGCATGTGAGTAAAGGCAACGTGACACATATGAGGGAGACACACCACCAGGGCTACACAACCCATACACACCTAGGCCATCTGACTCATTGCCTACACTGATGTTGCCAGGGAAGACGGTGCAATGCACAGACACCACACCCATTCCCAGTTGTAGTCAAGTAGCCCACAGGTGCAGTAAGCAAATGGCAGTCAAATGTGTGACACAGACAACGCACATCACAAAGTGAAGCACAGGTTTATTACACAGTTGCAACATGTCGTAACCACTACAGATGCAAGGTAATCCCACCTGGCAGCGGGCACACAGTCAACAACTGTAGACGGAAGGAAGTCCATG
Organism: Calotriton arnoldi; assembly: GCA_963921515.1. Lineage (NCBI taxonomy): Eukaryota > Metazoa > Chordata > Amphibia > Caudata > Salamandridae > Calotriton > Calotriton arnoldi. The sequence continues at coordinate 275,418 of CAWUFW010012429.1, read as the reverse complement.
GGTGTGGCGCACATCACCTGTAGGGACACAACAGCTACCACCCTGGAAGTGCAATCACGTCGTCGGTGGACACAGTTGACCAAACGAATCTGAAAGTACCCTGTGAAGGACCGAAATGACACACAGTCAAAAGCAATGGAGAACAGGACAGAACAGCAAAACTCATGCACAATACATGTTACAAGATACCCACCCAGAACCAAGTTAGCATGTCAACACTGTTGGGGAGTACAGCCCACCTGTAAGCACACATCGCAACACACATCCAGTCAAGTAGCCCATGGACACACTCCAACAGCACCAGAGCACCACCTACACATATCATGCCAACTCACATCATTGACATGACATCTCAGGATACTCACATTCAGCTAAAGAAGTTGGTGATGAGCTGTGTGCGGACATCACCCTCATCATCATCATCATCATCACTGGCATCGTGGTCCAGGCCAGGATCCTCCACAGGTGGCGGATGTTGGTCATTGTCATCCTGGATGAGAGGCAACTCCTTCCGCACTGCCAGGTTGTGGAGCATGCAGCAGACGATGATAATCTTGCACACTTTTGCAGGGGCATATGGGAGGGACCCTCCGGTCTTGTCCAGGCAGCGGAAGCGGCTCTTCAGGAGACCAAATGTCCGCTCAATCACTCTCCTGGTCCGACCATGTGCCTCATTGTAGCGCATCTGGGCTGGTGTCACAGGGTTCCTGAGGGGTGTCAGCAACCACGGCATGTTGGGGTATCCCGAGTCACCTACGGACAGACAAGTGCACATTAGCTGACTTGGAAAAGTGGGCGGAATACTACAGATCAGATCACACACAATGGCACAAATTCAGTACACACCGACAAGCCAGGCACGCTGGTTCTGCATCTGTGCCATCATCCTGGGGATGCGACTACTCCTCATCACAAAGGCATCGTGTGCTGAACCAGGGAAACGGGCACACACGTGTGTGATGGTCATATCTGCAAGACACACCACCAGTGCATTGACCGAGTGGTAGTGCTTGCGGTTCCTGTAGGCCTGCTCCTGGGCCTGTGGTGGTACCAAAGCCACATGTGTCCCATCAATGGAGCCAATGACATGCGGCATCCTCCCCAGGGCATAGAAGTCACTCTTCACGTCAGTGAGTCGTCGCAGTCTAGGGAAATAGATGTACCGGTTCAGGAATAGCAACATTGCCGCCAAAACATCGCGGAGCACACGGCTCAACATGGTCTGTGACATCCCACCAGCAGTCGCCACAGTATGTTGGAAGGTACCGGTGGCAAAGAAGTGTAGGGCTGCCATCACCTTCACCTTGGGGGTCAGCGCTGTAGGATACGGCCGGCCAGGCTGCAAATGTGGGGCCAACTGCACTGCCAAATCCTCAATCAGCTGCCTGGTGAAGCGGTACCGTCGGATGCTGTCCCGTTCCACCATCGTTGCCAGGTCTGGGAATGGTCGATGGACAGCAGGAGCCCTGCAGTGCAGAGGAGAAGTAAGCAAGATTGTCAGTCAGCCCACATATGCGGCATTGAACACACTCAATATCCCAACATACATCATTATGAGGCACAACTACATGAAGTGTGCAGTTCCGTAAGGACATGCATGGTACATACATGGCCAACATCTGTCATCACGGTCCAACAAGTGGCATCAATAAGTCCCAGGTTGGCCCATTGGATATCATGAGGCCGTGTCACAGTTCCCATCTCCTGCTGCCGTGTCACAATCACCCCCCACAGTGACATGTGAGGACAGATGTGCCCCAGGCATCACAGCTCAACGACAGGTACATTCCCAGGGACCCTGTATTGCCACATGGACACTGGCATTACATGGAGTATCATGTATACACCACAGCAAAACAACTATGACCCCCACAGGTAGTGGTCCCACTTGCCACTGCAGGACAGACATGGACGTCTGTGACACACACACGCACAACATCAAAGTCCATGCACACACAACGTGGATGTGGAGACTGTCTCCCATTGTGCACATGAAATCAGAGACATTGTAAACACTACATGCACACAGACTGTGGAGGACCATCACTATTGTGCCACTGGGACACCCTGGCTCAAACATACCGTCCCACATGGGACTCACGGGGTATGTGACATGACATACACATACACCACCGTGAAATGTGACCATGGCACATGCACAGATATGAACAGTTGCACATCACAGTGGTCATGTACACGTAACACCCAGGATCCTGTCCCCATGAACACGTGCACAGCCTGGGGGTGGCTGCCCCCAGGTGACACCCACAGGACAACATGTACACCAACATACACACAATAGGAAATGCAGCCTTACATGCCTTATCATAGAGTTTGGACAGGCTGTCGTGTTGTAGGTGTGCCCCTCACTCCCTGGGAGCTATCTGTGGCTGGCATATGTCCATCTGAGACAGGCATGGTGACATATGCCAGTCACTTGTACAGGGATGCGTTGAACAGCAATGGACCGATCGGTGCACCCGGCCGGCCCATTGCATTCAATGTGTGCAGGTACGCGTTGTACCGCTGTACGCGTTGTACCGCAATGGACCGATCGGTGCCCCCGGCCGGCCCATTGCATTCAATGTGTGCAGGTACGCGTTGTACCCCTGTACGTGTTGATCAGCAATGGACCGATCGGTGCCCCCGGCCGGCCCATTGCATTCAATGTGTGCAGGTACGCGTTGTACCCCTGTACGCGTTGATCAGCAATGGACCGATCGGTGCCCCCTGCCGGCCCATTGCATTCAATGTGTGCGGGTACGGCGTTGTACCCCTGTACGCGTTGTACCGCAATGGACCGATCGGTGCCCCGGCCGGCCCATTGCATTCAATGTGCGCGAGTGCGCGTTGTACCCCTGTACGCGTTAGTACCGCAATGGACCGATCGGTGCCCCGGCCGGCCCATTGCATTCAATGTGTGCGGGTACGCGTTGTACCCCTGTACGCGTTGATCAGCAATGGACCGATCGGTGCCCCGGCCGGCCCATTGCATTCAATGTGTGCGGGTACGCGTTGTACCCCTGTGCAGCGTTGTACCGCAATGGACCGATCGGTGCCCCCGGCCGGCCCATTGCATTCAATGTGTGCAGGTACGCGTTGTACCACTGTACGCGTTGATCAGCAATGGACCGATCGGTGCCCCCGGCCGGCCCATTGCATTCAATGTGTGCGGGTACGCGTTGTGCCCCTGTACGCGTTGTACCGCAATGGACCGATCGGTGCCCCGGCCGGCCCACTGCATTCAATGTGTGCGGGTACGCGTTGTACCCCTGTATGCGTTGATCAGCAATGGACCGATCGGTGCCCCGGCCGGCCCATTGCATTCAATGTGTGCGGGTACGCGTTGTACCCCTATGCAGCGTTGTACCGCAATGGACCGATCGGTGCCCCCGGCCGGCCCATTGCATTCAATGTGTGCATGTACGCGTTGTACCCCTGTACGCGTTGATCAGCAATGGACCGATCGGTGCCCCGGCCGGCCCATTGCATTCAATGTGTGGGGGTACGCGTTGTACCCCTGTACGCGTTAGTACCGCAATGGACCGATCGGTGCCCCGGCCGGGCCATTGCATTCAATGTGTGCATGTACGCGTTGTACCCCTGTACGCGTTGATCAGCAATGGACCGATCGGTGCCCCGGCCGGCCCATTGCATTCAATGTGTGCGGGTGCAGCGTTGTACCCCTGTACGCGTTGTACCGCAATGGACCGATCGGTGCCCCGGCCGGCCCATTGCATTCAATGTGTGCGGGTACGCGTTGTACCCCTGTACGCGTTGATCAGCAATGGACCGATCGGTGCCCCGGCCGGCCCATTGCATTCAATGTGTGCGGGTACGCGTTGTACCCTGTACGGCGTTGTACCGCAATGGACCGATCGGTGCCCCGGCCGGCCCATTGCATTCAATGTGTGCAGGTACGCGTTGTACCACTGTACGCGTTGATCAGCAATGGACCGATCGGTGCCCCCGGCCGGCCCATTGCATTCAATGTGTGCGGGTACGCGTTGTGCCCCTGTACGCGTTGTACCGCAATGGACCGATCGGTGCCCCCGGCCGGCCCACTGCATTCAATGTGTGCGGGTACGCGTTGTACCCCTGTACGCGTTGATCAGCAATGGACCGATCGGTGCCCCCGGCCGGCCCATTGCATTCAATGTGTGCGGGTACGCGTTGTACCCCTGTACGCGTTGTACCGCAATGGACCGATCGGTGCCCCCGGCCGGCCCATTGCATTCAATGTGTGCATGTACGCGTTGTACCCCTGTACGCGTTGATCAGCAATGGACCGATCGGTGCCCCCGGCCGGCCCATTGCATTCAATGTGTGGGGGTACGCGTTGTACCCCTGTACGCGTTGTACCGCAATGGACCGATCGGTGCCCCCGGCCGGGCCATTGCATTCAATGTGTGCATGTACGCGTTGTACCCCTGTACGCGTTGATCAGCAATGGACCGATCGGTGCCCCCGGCCGGCCCATTGCATTCAATGTGTGCGGGTACGCGTTGTACCCCTGTACGCGTTGTACCGCAATGGACCGATCGGTGCGCACCCATTGACAATGGCCTTGCCTGGCAACGGACGCGTTTTCGAAATTCGAACGAGTCGGTTGCTGGAAATTCAGTTGGTCACCCACAACAATGTTGCAAAATCATGTATGTCATGAAGTTGAAGATTTGAAGGATGCCGTGGGCGTGTATTGGTGCTGCTATTCCATGGATTGGCCAGATTCAGAAGATGCAAACGACTTGGACCTATCACTTTGGACACAAGGGACAGTATCTGCCTCTCCAGCACATATATATTGCTGGCTGTTCCCCTGAGAGCTCACTTGCCTGCACTACATGCTCCAGGACGACATCTGCCACTGCACTGCTGCTGTCTCTGCCCCTCTGGACCCTGCAATGGCACGTACTGTGGAGAGAGCCCCAGCCTTCAGCCTTGAGGAGAACCAGGCCCTGCTGGACAGCCTACTTCCACAGTACAGCAAGCTGTATGGGACACCAGGGGAGCAGGTGAGTGTTCTGTGCACTGCCTTTCTGAATGTGCATTTTGTCTGACTAGCAAGGCTGAAAGTCTGCATGCCACTGGCTAGCAGGCTCACTGAGTAGTTGTCACCCCCCATAGTGTGTAGTGACATGCACTGGACAGGTATGGTGCAGTGACAGTGCATTTGAACAAGGTTTTACTTCCCATGCAATGATACCATGTAGTGACGTCTGGCAAACTGTCCATGGGCAGCGTTGCACTGCCTGTGTACATCAGGTGCCCCTGTGAATGAGACATGTATATACAACTGTGTCATGCACGGATATGTTGCATGTGTAGTAATGGCCTTTTCACTTTGTCATCCTGACAGGTTAATGCCCATCGGAAGCAGGAGATCTGGAAGGACATCGTCCGGGCTGTCCGGTCCGTGGGGGTCTACAAGCGCCGGATCCGCAACTGCCAGAAGAGGTGGCAGGACCTTCAGGGCTGGACCCGGAGGATTTCACGGGTCCAGCTGAAGCTGTCGCCTCCTCGCAGGAGGGGCGGAACACGGACCCTGACCCCCACATGCTCCAGATCCTGGCGGTGGTGTTTCCAGACCTGGATGGGCAGCTGAAGGCCAGACAGCAGCAAGGAGGGGGTGAGTCAAAGACTGCACTGTGAACTCTGTATTACATGCTTTGTGCCCTCCTCTGGCCTGGTTCAACTGCCACAGTACAGCAGTCATGTTGTCCAGGAGCCATGTCCCTCTATTGTGCACTGCCCACTCCTCATCTGATACCCAGGTGTGGCCCTTACATTCAGGGAATTGTGTCACTTGGGACTGTGTCCTTGCAGTATGCTTCACTAAAGGTGGGGGACAGCATCTGTTTCCCTAACTCTGTTGTGGGCATCATGGTTGGGTCCATTGTTCACACAACGCCTGTGTTCGGACATGTAATCTGCGTGTTGCTTTGATATGCGGTCCACTTGCTGAGCTGAGCCACCACATGTGCCTGGGGTATGTGGCACACGCCCATGCAGCGGGTGGGAACAATGTTTGGGCCCCAGGAGTGTGCAGATTAAGTGTGTCACACATACATAGCCAGCTATCCACTGTCCAGGGCTCATCCCTCATTCATGTGGGGCAGGACAGTCATCCCTACTCCAGGCCATGCAATGCACTCTGTACTCCCACTCCCGTGTATCAGCTGACACATTGTGTGCAGTGATTTGACCCCTCAGGTATCTGCCTCTGTGTCAGTGTGCTGTGGATTGCCAGGACTGCTGGGGTGTTTCTTGGTAGGGGCTCAGCATGCCACTGGAGATGTGACCATAGGAGACGATACTTGTGTGTCACATAGGTGTTTGATCAGCTGCCCGTGCAGACTGGGGTATGCGAATGTGAAGTTCAGGCAGCTGTTCCCCATTCACAGCAGATTGTGAGGGGCTCAGGTTCAGAGGGTAGTGTCACAGGTCTCCCATATGTCCAATCGGTATGACCTGGACAGATGAGGGTTAAGATGATGTGTTGTGTGGGGGATGTACATGTGCACTTGTGCAGCTCCAGGACTTGCATTCCCCATGACCTACTATTGTGACACAGTGCAGAGTGTTGTTGTCTGGCTGCCAAGTCATACATCACTGAGACAGTGATGTATGACTTAGCAGTCATGCCTCCGCCATGGCATGTGTCTACTTATTGGTGATCCTGCAGGGGAGTGACATGTGCTACATGCACACCATTGTGGCGATGGCTATCAGGACATGGGTGCATCATGGTGTCTGTCGCTGGTATGCATCACATGCATATCCTATTTGACTCTGGGCGTCCCTTTCATCCGGAAACCTGTACTGACTCAGTGGCAAGAGTTGTGATGTGTGCATGTCCACATGCTACACTGTGTCCTCTGCACTGTCCAACTACTGTGTAGTTGGTGCATGTGTCCACACTGGGGTGTTGCTATCCAACAGACACCAGACAGATGGGTGCAAGGCCATGTGGGATGTGAGTGCCATGGTAGGCATCAGACTGACAATTGGCTTCTCCTGTTCAGTTAGGGCACTTTTAGCAATGTACAACTAATGATGCCAGGGCTTGCTCTGTAATGTGCTGTGCTCACAGTGGTGTGTGCGTTTGGTGCAGGTGACTGATGTCTGTCTGTTTCCCCATTGTTTGCAGATACATCCACGGCCACGGAAGGGGACAGCTCCATGGACCAGGAGGAGCCGGAGAGCCAGACTGGGTCAGCAGCCGAGGAGTGGTCGGAGGGACCCAGTGGCACGGAGGGCGAGGGGAGCCACACCGAGGAGTCCTCAGCACCATCCACCTCAGCTGAGGACCAGAGCAACTCGGAGGATGACTCCCTTATGGAGGCGGGTGTCAGCAGCCACCACACCCCAGCTAGTGTTGCTGTCCCCGCCACCACCAGCACCACCACCGCCCTCCCATCGGCTCCCATTCCCCAGGTCCATGGAGGCTCCCATGTTCGGGAGTGTGTCTCCTTTGGGCCAGGCACCGCACCCCCTGCCCCTGTGTCCCCTGCTGCCCTGAGTGAGGAGTCTGTGTACCTCCTTCGCCAGCTCCATGTAGGGCAGACAGCCATGCTGAGTGTCCTCCATGCGCACACCGCTCTGTTGACTCAGCTGGTGTCGTTCATGGAGGGCATCTCATCGGGCATGTCTGACCTACAGAGGGGCAATAGGTCCATGGACTCCTCCCTGACGGCAGCAGTGTCCCTCCTCAGACAGTCCCTCACCCCTCCTGCCTCTGCTCCATCCACACTCCCCAGCACCTTACCCGTCCCAAGCACACACACACCGGCACAGGCACACACCAGCACACACACATCCAGCACACAGACACACACACCACAAACAAAACGCACACGCACGCACAGTCAGGGGACTGAAACCACACTCACAGGGGATGGGGCCCTGGAACACACACACGCATCCACGAGCACTGCGCAGTCCTCAGTTGCCTCTCCCTCCAAAGCACCCTCCCTTGCCTCACCTGCAACCCCAAAGACCCAGCGGCTCTTCCTCAGTGACCTCGGCCTCTTCCCCTCCGATCCAGCTGATACAGCATTCAGGGGAAGAGAAAGCCCACCCACACGGAGCAGAGTGCCCCTCGCCCCCGGACACCCTCCCCCAGGCGCAGACAGACTGAGGCCCCCACCCGCAAGTCCCCCCGGAGTCGTAAGAGCAAGACCCCGCCGCCGCCCTGCAGCTCAGGCACCAGGTCTCCTTCCTCCATCCCTCAGGCCCCCACTCCACAGGTGCCCCTACCACACCCTGCCCCAGGTTCCCCCACCCACAGATATACCATCCCCAAGAGGATCCGGCCTTCTCCCCCTGCCACTTGCTCTCCCGGCACCACACCCCCGCTGCGCTTGTCTGTGCCACTGAAGTGGTGAGGGTGTCCTCCCCCTCTGTCCAGCCCACCTTGCCTGTTCCCCATTCTCCTCCCCTGGTGGTAGGCACTGCAGTGGAGTCCACTACCACCCTGTCTGACTTGGGCACTGAAGTGGCGGACCTGTCCACTCCATCTGCAGGGTCCACTGCAGTCGTGCCGGCACCCACAACATCTGAGTCATGCCCCCCAGTTGTGCCGGCACACACCATGTCAGACACCTCCACTGCAGTTGTCAGTAGCTCTCCAGCACCCACCACCCCTTCCCTGCTTCCTCCTGGTGAGCCCTGATCCTGTCCCTGCGGTGCCTGGCCTGCCCCCCCGGTTGCCCCTCCTAGTGGATTGTCCCTGGTTTTGTGCAGGCATGCGTAGGGTGACATCTGCCACTGTCACCCAGTTTGGACTTTGACAATGGACTGGCCATTGGCCTTTGTGTTTTTTCTGGACTTTGTTTTCATTACACACACATGCTGAATAAAGCTACTTTCTGTTCTCTAGTGCTTATGCTTCTGATGTACATGTTGTTGATGATGCTAACCATGCCCTTGCTGCAGTGATGGTGATATTTGGTCTCATGATAATGAAGTGTTACTGTGCAGGAACCCATGTGGTCCAGGGGGAATGTGTCCTATCCGGTGGTGTATCCATGTCATCCATAGCAGCATCTGAGGGTGTCATGTGTTCAGTATTTGGCAATGGGATTTCCTACTTAGATTAGCTATTTCACATCTGTGGCTTCCACCCCTGCACATCTGTTGTGCCTGCCATTGTTCAATTCGTCTACTTCCCTGACCGTGTGGCCATCTCCACTGGACATGCAGGTTTGGGCATCAATGGGGAAGGACTCATCCGTGTTGTCAGTGCAACATTGCTATACAAGTGTGTTGGATCTGTGCTGATGATTACGTTGGCACTTCCATGACCAGACTGATGTGACGGGAGCCCTCATTTGGTGCTAATTGTTGATTGTGTGACCAAGTGCTCAGCTGACATGATGGGGCCCTACTGAGGCAACATATGGCACAGCTTTCCTCACACAGGAGTGGAGTCCCCTCATGGCAGTGTGTACTCCTGTGACATTGCCTGCGCCCAAGGTGTGTGTTGTATGTGCATGTCTGTGTGTTCACTTCCGTTTAGCTGTGCATGCTGTGATCCCTAGTGTTGTACCTGTTTGTGATGCTTGCTGAGTTGACCTATGTTCCCCCAAGTCTTCTCCCTGGGTTCTCTGTGATGTGGGTGCATGGCACATTACTGGTCATCAGGGTGTCACCCATAGGTGTGTTTGCTGTCAGGGCTGAGTTTGTGTGCAGACGCAGATGGGTCACAGTCAGGTTTCCCCTTGGCACTTGTTGTTTGCCCCTGTCATGTGATTTCCAGTTTGTGTTATCTTTCAGTGATTGTGACACGTTGTGTGTGTGACTGCTGGCACTCCTCAGGGTCCGGGCTGCAATGTTGGTTGTTGTCTATGTGTGTTCTTTGTGGGTGACCTTGGCTTCTTCATTGGTGTGTGACTGTGGCTGGGATCCCATTAGTTGGTGTGGTATTGCCGTCATGTCCATGTACAGCGTAGTGTGCAGTGTGTCAGACATTCAGGAGTCTTGTTGAGTGGCCATGTGTGATGTGTTTCTGCACCTTGGTTCCCACCCACCACCCTGGAATAGTCATGGGTGCATGTGCAATGTCACCAGTGCATGTGTGCTTCACTACTGCACATTGTTGGAGGTCGAGGGGTGTGGTGTTGAGTGTGTGCAGATGAGAGTTGTTGCCCGGCTAGGCCCCTGCCTCCATGTTGGCCTTGGCTTACTGGCCATGCTGATTGATTTGTGCTTGTTTAGGTGTGATGGTAGTTTGTTGCTCAGGACACATGACTGTGGTTCACAGTGTGAACGACATTTAGCTTTGTCATCACAGTGGGATTGTAATGCAGCCCAGGGTCACCACATTGTGGGGGCCCTGGGGGTAGTGCTGTGGTGTGTCTGTGTCTTGCTGTGTCAGTTGCTGTTCCTACGTGCCTGTGTGACATGTGTGATTTGTGCTCCCTCTCATCTGACAATGCCTGCTTGCCCACATAGGGGATTTGGATCCATGAGTTACCTTTGGGTGGCACTGTATGCACATCTGTATGATTGGTATTCAGGTCTCCTCATGTGTTTTGTGGTTGCCTGGGGACACTGGCACCCCCCCTCACCTGTTGTGTATGATGTGCAGTGTGGATCTGCCTGTTTGTGTTTGTGCATCTGCACCACTGCATTGGCATATCTTGGGTGTGCCATTGGCTGTATGTAGTTTGGTGGGTTTCCCCTGCTGTCCCTGGGACTCCTAGGTCATCGGTCAGCACAATGATCATGGTTTGTGTGTCCCATTGCTGCCATGGTATGGTATCTGTTCACCTCACATCTACAGTCTCCACAGGGTATCTGCATTTGTGTGCCCATTGGTGCAAATATGTGGATCTGCATTCTGATGGTCACTTCTGTCATTGTGTCATTGATGAATGTTGACAGTGTCAGCCCCCATGGGTGTTGTTTGTCTGCACATGGCCAAAGGTATGTTTTATTTGCACTGTAGTATTTGGCTCCCCCAATTTATGTTGCAATGGGACACATGCACTACTTTGCCACTGATGTGTTTTTTGTTCTGTGACCAGGAATCATCCATGCAGTTTGGCAGTTGCACCTCTTTCTTTGTCAACACTTACCTTTTGGTCACTGTGATGATGGGGGTTTGGACCCCATTGCCACAATGTTCAAAATGTGCTTCAGCTATGGACCCCACACTTACCTTTTGGTCACTGTGGTGATGGGGCGTTAGACCCCATTGCCACAATGTTCAATATGTGCTTCAGCTATGGACCCCACACTTACATTTTGGTCACTGTGGTGATGGGGCGTTAGACCCCATTGCCACAATGTTCAGAATGTGCTTCAGCTATGGACCCCACACTTACCTTTTGGTCACTGTGATGATGGGGGTTTGGACCCCATTGCCACAATGGTCATGGCCTGCTTGCATTGTGGGGGCCACACACATATATGTGTGGCACATGTGCTAGGGGGTCACATTGTACGTTCAAAGTCATGTTCAGTGTTGTAGGCATTTGACACAGTCTACACACGCTTGTCATGGTGTTGGGGGATGTCTTTTTCTTGCATTCCCTAGGTTGTGGTGTGCTGGTTGTGTCATGCATTTTCCATCCTATTAGTGGGGGTGTTAGTGGTGGTAGGCATCCAGCCCCCCCTGGGTGAGGGTGGTAGTAGTGGTAGGCATCCAGCCCCCCCCTGGGTGAGGGTGGTAGTAGTGGTAGGCATCCAGCCCCCCTGGCTAAGGGTGGTAGTAGTGGTAGGCATCCAGCCCCCCTGGGTGAGGGTGGTAGTAGTGGTAGGCATCCAGCCCCCTGGCTAAGGGTGGTAGTAGTGGTAGGCATCCAGCCCCCCTGGGTGAGGGTGGTAGTAGTGGTAGGCATCCAGCCCCCCTGGGTGAGGGTGGTAGTAGTGGTAGGCATCTGGCACCCCCATGGCTAAGGGTGGTAGTGGTGGTGGGCATCTGGCACCACCCTGGCTAAGGGTGGTAGTAGTGGAAGGCATCCAGCCCCCCCTGGGTGAGGGTGGTAGTAGTGGTAGGCATCCAGCCCCCCCTGGGTAAGGGTGGTAGTAGTGGTAGGCATCTGGCACCCCCCTGGCTAAGGGTGGTAGTAGTGGTAAGCATCCAGCCCCCCCTGGGTGAGGGTGGTAGTAGTGGTAGGCATCCATCCCCCCCTGGGTGAGGGTGGTAGTAGTGGTAGGCATCTGGCACCCCCCTGGGTGAGGGTGGTAGTAGTGGTAGGCATCCAGCCCCCCCTGGGTGAGGGTGGTAGTAGTGGTAGGCATCCAGCCCCCCCTGGGTGAGGGTGCTAGTAGTGGTAGGCATCTGGCACCCCCATGGCTAAGGGTGGTAGTGGTGGTGGGCATCTGGCACCACCCTGGCTAAGGGTGGTAGTAGTGGTAGGCATCCAGCCCCCCTGGGTGAGGGTGGTAGTAGTGGTAGGCATCCAGCCCCCTGGGTGAGGGTGGTAGTAGTGGTAGGCATCCAGCCCCCCCTGGCTAAGGGTGGTAGTAGTGGTAGGCATCTGGCACCCCCCTGGCTAAGGGTGGTAGTAGTGGTAGGCATCCAGCCACCCCTGGGTAAGGGTGGTAGTAGTGGTAGGCATCTGGCACCCCCCTGGCTAAGGGTGGTAGTAGTGGTAGGCATCCAGCCCCCCTGGGTAAGGGTGGTAGTGGTGGTGGGCATCTGGCACCCCCCTGGGTAGGGGTGGTGGTGCGCATTCAGGCCCCTGTGTGCATATGTGGCATTGGTGATGGGCATCCCGCCCCTATGGTGCTGCTGTTGCTGGTGTAAGTATATTCTGCATCCCTCTGTGTGTGTGTGATGTGTCGTGTACGTGTTGTATGTGTTTTGTGGTTGGTGTCTGACTTACCTTCTGCGCCGTACGCATCCGTGCCTGTTCCGGTAGTAAATGTAGAATATTGGTATGATCGGGACGAAGGGATTCATGGTTGGTTCGTGTCGTTCGTCCTTCTCGTTGCTTCGCGTCGTCCTCGTCGCTTCGCGTCGTCCTCGTCGCTGGCGTGTTCGTCTTGTAGCCGTGGATTGTGTTGTGGCGCGAATCGGAGCTTATGTGCGCCTCTCCCGGATGCTTTGACGTGCCGTGCGTAGCGACGGGTTCGGCGCGTACGGGAAGCGCATCGTACTTGTTCGGCCGGACGGAGCTGCATTTTCCCTTCCGTGCGACTCGATTCTGCGTTTCCGGATCTGCCTCGGTCGGAGAACAGGACCTGGATTGGGTGAGTACGGCTCGGCCGGATTCTGTGCTGTTGTGCGCATCGTACTTACTCGTTTGGTGTGCTGTACGGATCGGTCGGGAAACAGGCATTCGCATGGCTTTTTTCCCGACCGAATGGTATTGGGTGCGCCTCCGACCGAGATCGGAATCGGCCCCATAGTCTACCAAGACCAAAGCAAACAGAGGAGAACTACCAGAAATCCCAAATGGACCAGCAACATCAAAGGCTAGCTTGCACCAAGGTAAATCTTTGACAATCACAGGATCAATGGGAGATGGATGAGTCACCTGAGTCTTATCGCTGAGGACACACGCACAACAGTCCCTGACAAAATGCTCGATGGACCTATCCACCCCAGGCCACCAAAAGTCCTCACGGATTCTGCGTTTCATGGCACGAATACCCTGGTGACCTTCATGGGCAAGATCTAGAACCTTTTTCTGCATACTAGTGGGAACAACCAGAAGACCACCTCTGCGCAAAATTCCGTCCACCAATGATAACTCATCGCACACTCTTTTGAAGGCAACTAACTCGGATGATAAATCCTTGTTCACAGGCCACCCCTGGGCCAAAAAGTCCACTACCATTTTAATATCTTTGTCCTCAGATAGAGCATGCAACCATTCTTGCTCAGAAAGTGCACCCTTCACCACATCAACCACAGCACTGACGGCACACACAATATCGAGATCATCCTCTGCAGGTACACTGATGTTTTTGGCAAGAGGTAAACGGGAAAGACAATCAGCAATGTTGTTTTTGATACCAGGTACATATTCTAAGCGATAATTGAATTCCTGTAATCTATATTGCCATTTGGCAATTCGTGGGGTGGCACGACCCCCACCTTTGGTGGTGAAAAGATCAACCAAAGGTTTGCGATCGGTTCTGAGGATGAATTCATTTCCCCACAGGAAATTCCGAAAATGCTGGACACCCCACCATAGAGCTAATGCCTCTTTCTCAATGGTGGAGTAAGAACTCTCAGCACCACGAAGTGTCCTGGAAGCAAACGCAATAATCTCCTCACGACCATCACATCTTCTTTGCATTAGTACAGCGCCCAAACCAATATTACTGGCATCAGAGGAAACAATACATTTGTCATTGATGTTGAACAATTTCAAAGGGCGAGCCAGCACGATTTCTTTTTTTTAAATATTAAACTGATTGACACATTTATCACACCACACAAATTTAGCGTTCTTCTTTAGTAACTCTCGCAAACAGGAGGTTTTGTCGGCAAAATTCTCTACAAATTTGGCATAGTATTCCGCCAGTCCTAAAAAGGAACGCAATTGATCCTTGTTGGTAGGTGATGGTGCATTCTGAATGGCATCTAAAATTTTTATTTTGGGCTCAATACCTTTGCAGGAAATGTGGTGACCTAAATAATCAACACCCTCCCTAAAAAATTTACACTTGTCCTTCCTTAAGGTTAACCCGTGAAGCTTTACAGTGTCAAGCACATGTTTAACCCTGCTATCATGCTCAGCCTCAGTACTTGCATACGCCAGAATATCATCTTGAAAAAACACGACTCCCGCTGTGTTTTTGAATAGGTTCCCCATGAGGCGTTGAAACACAGCGGAAGCCGACGCCAGGCCAAAAGGCATACGTTTGTAACGGAAAGCTCCTTCCGGTGTTACAAAAGAGGTAAGATGTCTGGACTCCTTGCATAACTCAACTTGGTGATAAGCTGAAGAAATGTCGAATGACGAAAAATACCTAGCTCCGTCAAGCGTCGCCAGCATTTCATTAATGTTGGGTAACGGTTGGCGGTCGATCCAAATGTTAGAATTCAGATCGCGCAAGTCAACACACATCCTAAGGGACTTATCAGCCTTGCGTGCAAGAACTATGGGAGCCAACCATTCAGATCCTTCAATGGCCTCGATCACATCCATGCGGCATAAACGTTCAAGCTCTTCCTTCAGTTCCACACGCAAACTCAAAGGTACTTTGCGCACCTTGTGTGCAGTAGCTTTAGCACCACTTTTAAGAATAATGCGGTGTTGGAAGCCTACCAGTTTCCCAAGCTTGTCACTGAAAACTTCAGGATATTTTTGGATCCACTCATCACCAGACAAGTGTTTTACTACTGCACTATCGGAAGGATTTAAGGATGAAAAGGGAGTGTAAAATTTGCAAGCTTCACGTTTAGACAAAACCATGTCCGGATGATTGGGATCAAGGATGATCCCGAGTTCCCCCTGCTCCTCCCATCCTAACAAATTTGCACCATCCTTGACAATGAATACAGGTTCAGTGGCTAGATCCCCACAGAATTCCAAATTCGCCTCAAATTTGCCCAGAACTTCCACTCTTTTGCCCCCATAAGCAAAAATTTTAATATCTGACTGGTGCAACTGAATGTTTTCTAACGCCCCAAAATCCTTGACGTTAATAAGAGTAAAAGGAGAACCAGAATCAGCCAAAAAATTAACATTCTTCCCATTCACACGGATAATACATGCAGGAGATTTTCTTTTACGTAAACCACCCATGGATGCAATTTCAACAACACCCTCAGATTGTGCAGGTGACGAAGACAACATTAGTAGCATATTATCATTCTCTTCACCAGAGTCAAAGGAGTCCTCTTCAATGTACTTGACTATTTGGGTGTTACCCTTGTTGGACCCCGTTGCTTTGCAAAAGCGAGCCAGATGCCCTTTTTTACCGCATTTAAAACAAGACTGGGTCAAAGCATAACAGTACTTTGCATTACCTAGATGATTCTTGCTACCACAACGAAAACAAAATAGTTGTGCTCTCTCAGATTTGATCTTGGTTGAGGGTAAGGAAGAAGAATTTCGCGCTGTGTTTTCAGTGGGAACTTTAGAGGACTTCAAATTATGCTTAGATGATAGTAGCTTTACTTCGCTAGATTGAGAAGGATTGCTCATTTCCTTCATGCAAAATTGGGAATGTTCAATGCTTTTAGCAAGAGTGATGGCTGTTTCAAGATCGGGGTCGTCCGAAGACAAAAGTTTCTCTTGGATTTTCTTGTTGCAAGTGCGTTCGATTAGTTGATCACGTATGATTTCATCCCTAAATTCTCTGTAATTGCATGAGACAGACAGGGTTCTAAGAGCAGAAACAAAATCATCGATGGATTCACCAGGAATCTGGGCACGTTGCAAAAACTTGTGACGCTCAAGTACCACATTTTTCTTAGGGTTGAACCTTTTATCCAAAGTTTTGATCAAAGATGCATAGTCGTCAACGATTAAGGAATCACCATCATCACCACCACTCACACGAGTGTTGACGACCTCAAGGGTAAGAGTTTTTATAATGCTTCTACCCTCTGCACCCAGATTATATATCAAGAGTGCCTTCTTTTTTTAGTGGTGAACGTGTCACCATCTATGGCCTCCAAATAACTTTCAAATGTATCCTTCCATTGTTGCCAAATCATGGGAGGAGAACCAGGAGATTGTAAAAGGGAGGCGGAGCGGTAATGTGATCCATACCGCAACAGAGCGTGGGTGAGTTGCTGCCCACACAACAGAAATGAATGCAGGGATACAAAAATGCACGTGGAATAATAAGGTTTTATAATGTACACTGAGAGTGCATCACGGAAATGATGAACATCCAATGGAACGCATTACAGGAATACTCAGTGCATACACACGAAAAACTTGCTGGATATTCACTAAGATTTTGTGTGATGCTTAAAACGTACATTCAACAATAAACTGTGTGCATCAGCGAGTTCTTGGAAAAACGTGCACTTGACATAAGATGAAAACAGCTGTGCGCGTCAGCGAAGGGTTAACGTTGAATTAGGCGCACAATGAAGGGTTAAGCGCGTAAGCGCGTGATGTCGTCACAACAACACAAATAGGGAACTCTAGAGTTAGGTCAAGTGTTTGACAAGTTTCACATACGATGGATTAAATGATAAGCTGTGCACGTCAGTGAGTGCTTGGAACAGCGAGCATAGGGATCCTCAATCAGCTGTGCGCAAGGATCCTTAGTCAGCTGTGCGCATCAGCGGTGAAAATTGCCTTGAAATTGACACGCATATGTAGAACTGTGCGCATCAGTGAACAATGCGTGGTGTTGTCATGGCAACACCAAGGAAAAGCAAAAGCTAAAATGGCCGCACGCAACATCCTCCAATACGTGCAGGGGTCAGGCAGATCCAGTACGGTGGAATGTCACAGCGTCGCGGGGCAGAGCGCGAGGAACAACGGCTGTTTCAACAGCGCGCGCACAGGGGCAAACAGAGTACCTGAAAAGCGTGGAAATCAACGCCGAACTGAGCACGGAGACACCAGGGCAGAGCAGGAATCCACAGGAACGTGCCAGGCCTGGACAAACCACCTTCCAGGGAAGTAGCGAAGAGGAAGGGCCCACATGGAGAACAAGGCTCCGGAAATCCGCAGGAACGAGGAAGGAAGCGGAGATCCACGACGGAACGGGAGAACAAGACGGCACAACTCGTCGCCAATGAAAGGAAGCACCCCACAAGAGATAAGGTGGGTACCTCGTTTATTCGTGACCGTCTTGATAGCTCCCAGGCAGCAACTGCCAACCTTCACACATTCCATGTTCTACGCAGAGAACATCTCCAAAGGAACATTCCAAGAAGAATGTGCAGGAGATCCCAACAGAGGAGTGTGGGGTAACTTACAAGTTCACAACTCCTTACCATCCTCAAGGGAATGGGTTGGTTGAGAGGTTCAACTGAAACCTGAAGGGCATGATCAAGGGTCTTGCGGAACCCATGAGACGGAAGTAGGATGTCTTTTTGCCATGCCTGTTGTTTGCCTACAGGGAGGTACCCCAGAAGTCCTTAGGGTTCAGTCCCTTTGAACTACTGTACGGTCACCCTGTGAGAGGACCTCTGAGTCTGGTGAAGGAGGGTTGGGAGAAGCCTCCTAGTAAGACCCCACAGGATGTGTTCAGCTATGTGCTGGCCTTCAGGAACCAGACTCACCGCTTCAGGAAACTCGCTCAGGCGAACCTGGAAGCTAGCCAGGAAGAAATGAAAAGATGGTATGACCAGAATGCCACTCTGGTCGAATTTCAACCTGGGCAGAAAGTGTGGGTGATGGCACCAGTGGAGCCCTGTGCACTCCAGGACAAGTGGACTGGTCCATATGAGGTGGTGGAGCGCAAGAGTGAAGTAACCTATCTGGTTGACTTGCAGTCTCCCAGGAACCCTTTGAGGGTCCTACATGTGAACCGCCTCAAGCCACACTTTGAGAGGTCTGATGTGACAATGCTCCTTGCTACAGATGATGGGATGGAGGAGGAGAGTGAACCTCTTCCTGACCTCTTGTCAACAAGGGAGCAGGATGGGTCAGTGGATGGGGAGAACCTCTCGCCTACCCTGACCCCAGAACAGCAGAGGGACTGTCGCCATGTGTTGGGTCAGTTCGCCTCCCTCTTCTCCCTGACACCAGGAGTCACCAATTGGTGCGTCCATGATGTGGACACAGGGGACAGTCTACCTGTGAAACAGAAATTTTACAGAGTAGCTGACAAGGTCAGGGCCAGCATCAAGGAAGAAGTTTCCAAGATGTTGGTGCTAGGGGTAATTGAGCCCTCCAGTAGCCCCTGGGCTAGCCTAGTGGTCTTAGTACCATAAGCTGCTGCACCCGGTGCCACTCCAGAACTTCGGTTTTGTGTGGACTACCGAGGGCTCAATGCGGTCACCTAGACTGACGCACACCCCATCCCCAGAGCTGATGAGCTCGTGGATCGGTTAGGAGCTGCCCGGTACCTCAGTACATTTGATTTAACATCTGGGTACTGGCAGATGCCTTCACTGAGGGGGCCAAAGAGAGGTCAGCATTTTCAACACCTGAGGGGCACTACCAATTCCGTGTTATGCCCTTTGGATTGAAAAACGCCCCTGCCACCTTCCAGAGACTGGTCAACCGGGTACTGTCTGGGCTGGAGGAATTCAGTGCCACTTACATGGATGACATTGCTGTGTTCAGCTCCAGTTGGGAGGAACATCTGCAACAACTCTGTGTAGTGTTGAAGGCTCTGCAAAGAGCAGGCCTCACTATCAAGGCCAGTAAGTTCCAGATAGTGCAGGGATCAGTGGTGTACTTGGGACACCAAGTAGGGAGCGGCCAGGTGGCGCCCCTACAGGCCTCCCTGATTGGCATATTTGTTTTACCAGTAGGTCCCTAGTAAAGTGCACTACCTGTGCCAGGGCTGGTAAATCAAATGCTACTAGTGGGCATTCAGCACTGATTGTGCCACCCACATGAGTAGCCCTGAAAAGTTGTCTCAGGCCTGCCACCGCAGTGCCTGCACGCAGTTTGTTAACTGCCATTTTGACCTGGCCAGTGTACCCACTTGCCAGGCCTTACCCTTCCCTTTTCTTACACATAGGACACCCCTATGGTAGGCCCAAGGTACCCCCCAGGGCAGGGTGCAGTGTATGGGAAAGGTAGGACATGTACTGGTGTGTGTAACATGCCCTGATAGTGAAATACTGCCAATTTCGTTTTTCACTATTGAAAGGCTATCTTGCCCATAGGACAGAATGGGGAATGCCCTGTAAACCTTTTTACAAGCATACCTCCCCATAGGAGTAAGATAGAAAATTGGAGTCTGGTATCCCTGAACTCAGAATTTAATAACACATCTTTTAGGAAGGATGGTTTTTAAATTCTGTGTTTGAAAATAGCACTTTTAGAAAGTAGCTGTTTTCTTGTCCAACCTTCCCATGTGCCTCTGCCTGTTTGTGGATTGACTGTCTGGCTTTGGAGTGACAGGGGCTGGGGTGGCTCAGGAGGCTGGGTGAGTCAGCCCTAGGCTGAGTAGGCCGATCTGCATTTGGAGTGGTGGGAGGAGTAGCACCTGTACCTGACTAGGCCTGTGCCTGCCTTCCACAAAAGACTGGCTCCACCTCCTGCAGTGCGTCTGAAGACCCTGGCCCACACTGACAAAGGAAGAAGTTGTGCACTGGCAGAGTGCACCCAGAACTGGTTTGGACTGGGTTCAGGACCCCTTACACAAAGGGAACAAAGACATTTTGGGGTATAAATATTAGAGCTGAAACCCCTGTACTTTAGATCATCCTGGAATCAAGAGGAACCTTTGCCAAGAAGCGGAGCGGAAGAAACTGAGAAGGAGGACTGCCCTTGCTGTGTGTTCTGGGGCTAACCTGCATTTGCTTCTGCCAAGGGGAGGAAGAGGACTTTACTGTGTGCTGTATCCCCTGCTTGAAAGGAAATCTCCAAGGGCCTGAGGAGACCAGGCCTCCTGTTGTGGAAACTCAGGAACACCAAAGTATCCAAGATCTCTGCAACGCTGTGTGCGTGTGTCTGGACACAGCGTGTAACCTTCGTGAAGCCCGCATTGCTGAAAAGAGCTTCACTCTTAAAAATCGCCTCTACGCTGCTGAGTGCGTGTGCCAGCACCCAGCTTGTGACTACGAGAGGCCTGCAGAAGTGGGACTGACCGGATTGCAGAGTGTCCCGTCACCACCGCTGGCCCGAGTCATCAGCGAGATCCCTATCCGGAGAGAGAAAGCCATGCTGTGATCCTCGTCTGCGAGGCGTTGCCTGGCAACCGGGATTCCTCCAAGACGCACCACCACAGAAGAGGGAGCTGCCCAGCAGGACGTCAGCGCCGAGCCAGAGAGTGAAGCCGCGCTCGAGTCCGGGAATGCTGCCCTGCTCCACCCATGCAGCATCCTCGAGAAGAGGGCTCATGTCCGTGAACTACCCAAGGCACAGGCAGCCGCGAAGAAACCAACTCCGCAGGTAAGGCTCGGATCAGCGATCTGAGTCTACGATCCGAACTGCCCATTTCTAACATTGCCCTGGGTGTGTTGCGGGCCGGCAGAACTGTGGGAGCAGTTGATAATTTCTTTAAGTTAGCCAGCCTGCCGGGGACTGTGTCAGCCTGCTTCTAGACAGCGGGATCCCCTCTCCTGGTGATAGTCACGGCCCGTACCCGCACAGTTGATAGTTGCGGTACTGGGGCCGGTCCTCGGGAACTTGCACGCTTAATGCATTTCAAAGTCTGATTCCTTTGTGGTTGACGCCGGAGAAGAGCATTTAAAGGGATGAAGGGTTCAGAGAAGCAGAGGCACCATCCGTCGGTGCCAGTGTGGCATGTGCATATAAACCTACGGAAATACAGAGTCGACAAGTTATCTTTGTAACACCTGTGAAAGAAATACAGAACCTACAAGTTTATTTCTGGCAACACTTTTAAAAGACATTTTTACTGAAAACCTTTTCCTGATTCGTATTTTTTGTCGTTTCGCTCTTGTGAAGCTTAGATAAAAATACTTTATTTTTCTAACCCTGTGTGGTGTCCATTTGTGGTGTTTTCACTGTATTACTGTGAGTGTTGGTACAAATACTTTACACATTGCCTTGAGGATAAGCCTGTCTGCTCGTGCCAAGCTACCAAGGGGGTGAGCAGGGGTTATCTAGAGTGTGTTTCCCCTTACCCTGACTAGAAGCAAGGGTCCCTATTTGGTCAAAGGTACCTACCTCTGGCAACTAGAGACCCCCATTTCTAACAGGAGTGAAAACAGAAAAACACAAAATGGAGTGAATGAAAGGCGAGGAAGAAAAGAAAATGAAGAATAAGTGCAGAAAAAGAAAAGAGCAAGAAAAAAAGGAAAAAGTAAGAGAAATTTATAGGAAGAAAGAAGAAAGAAAAATGTGGAGATAGAAAAATAAGAAAGAGAAAAAAGGAAGATAAAGACAAATTGAAAGGCAAGGCGGAAGGAAAGTAACGAAAGAAAGTCATAGGAAGATAGATAAAGAACAAGAAAGGAGAAAAAGCAAGAACCATGGAAAAAAGATCATAAAGAAAAGAAAAAGAACGAACCAAGGAAGAGGAGCCAAATAATTCCAAATGCTTCCATAGCAAAAGGGTAGCTACATACTTTCAAGCCAGCTGCCAGGCAATTCTGTGCAAGCTCACAGGTTGCTCACGATCGACCTGGGAGAGATCCCTGAATTAGACAAACACAGCCTAATATAATGATTTGTATGGAAAAAGTTCAGGAGAGGAAACTATGTCTGGTATGACCTGAAGTGACATGATCACTCTAATAGCCATTAACCCCCCTTCCTTATGTTGTCCAAAGTACCTGGTGACTGACTATCAGTAAAGTATGCCTTATAAATGTAATTACTCATTCACTTGCTAAGAAATCCAAAACGTTCACGTTAACTGTGAGTAGCTCATCTTGTGTTTTTTTTCTCTATTCTAGGTCTTGTTGCTTTTTGCTTTAATCATCAATTGAAAACTAAAAATGCCAGAATGCCAAAAATACAGGACCCCCGTTAATGTCCCACAATTAACATATGTCACTTGAGACCTTCATTCAGTCAGTCGTCTGCTCAATTCTCTGGAACATAGTTTTCAAAGTTTGAAGGATTCTGCAAATATTAAACAGCAGCTAAGTATGCATGTAGGAATTTCCCAGAGGGTTTCTCTGACAACAGATTCCTCAACTTTAGTGGTCAACACCCTGGTTAATGAAAATCCCCTTCACATGGTACTAGAGATCAAAAGTGAATTGAAAATTAGTCACTCAAACGGGTATTGACTTGTCACAACATCTACTTCACTGCTGTAGTGATACAGGCCAATTGCAGTGTGAAGATTACAACTATAGCAGGTCACATCTGTGTGTGCTACAGGTGTTTTTACCAGTGTATGAGCCACATGGGGCTGAATTACATAAAGTGCCCAGGGACACAATGGGCGTGTGCTCCACCTTTTTGCGTTCCCAGGCCACTTTGGTACAGAATGGACTGAAGAAACCTACGCAGCTCCTGCTGTAATACAGATCTGTGTATCCCCATGCTAACAAGTGAAACACTTTGCCTCTGTGCCCGCAGGTGCAGAGGCAAAGAGACTGTCAAGAGGTGCACTGACTATACTCCACAAAGAGCTGTTGCACAGTCAGTGCTCCCCTGTTGGCGACTTCTGCGAGGGGGTGAAGAGGGATGGATTCCCCAGACATCCCTCTTCGGATGGTTCAGTCAATTACTGCACCTGCCTGAAGTGGGATCTCTGTCCCTCTTTCAAAAGTAGGCCAGGACCACCTGCCCTGTGAAGAGTGGACCGGCTGCTTCAAACACCTGGTCTGTCATTCACTAAAGTGCTACCCAAAGGGCAGACGGCAGTTTGCAGATGACATAGCAGCACATTATCTGTAATAAGGTCAACTCTACCTGCTTGCACCCAACGCACTTTGATAAGGGTGAGCAACGTCACGAACAGAGACATGGTATGTAACTCTACCACTGGTCTCCACTGCTCTTTTGGTCACTCGAGACAAACATTTGTACAAATACCATAGGGTGTGTTAGACCTGGCACCATTGGCGTGGGTCTCCCTTCCATTTTGTTGCCTTTACCTCCTGTGTTTTGCTGTGTGTTGGACTCCATTTTTGCTGGTCTAGATGCTTTGGGCACTTTGCCACTGCTGTTCAGTGCCAAAGTGCAAGTGCTTCATTGTAAATTATTGTTATGGATTAGTGATTCCATGATTGGCCTATTTGATTTACTTTTCAGACCCTAGTACAGTGCACTATGTGTTCCCAGGGCCTGTAAATCAAATGTTGCTGGTGGGCTTGCAGCACTGATTGTGCCACCCCCAGAAGCAGCTAGTAAAATGTGACTCAGGCCTGCCATTGCAGAGTCCGTGTGCAGTCTGGGACTACCATGTCGACTTGGCAAGTGCACACTTGCCAGTCCCTAAACCTTCCCTTTTCTACATATTAGTCACCCCTAAGGTAGGCCCAAGGTACCCCTGTGGGCAGGGTGCATTGTATGTGAAAGGTAGGACATGCCTGATGTGTGTGGCATGTCTTGATAGTGAAATACTGCCAATTTAGTTTTTCACTATTGCAAGGCTATCTGTTCCCATAGGACAGAATGGGGAGTTTGTTTATAACATCTTGTAAACATAACTGACCCTAGGAACAAGATTGAAAAGTAAAGTTTATTATGCCTCAACTCAGAATGTTAAAGTGCATCTTTTAGTGAAGGTGATTTTTACATTCTGTGTTTGAAAATACCACTTTTAGAAAGTAGGTATTTTCTTGCCTAACCATCCAGGGTGCCTCTGCTAGGTTTGTGTATTGCATGTCTGGCTTTTGGATGACAGGGGCTGGAGAGGGCAGCGGCTCCAGAGGACTGATGAGTCAGGGCTGGGCTGAATAGGCTTGGTCTGCATTTGGAGTGGTGGGAGAAGTATCACCTTCACCTGAATAGGGCTGTGCCTGCCTTCCACAATGACTGCTCCGCCCCCTGTGGTGTGTCTGGAGCCAGGGCTCACACTGACAATGGAGGTTGTTGTGCACTTGCAAAGTGCCCCACAAAACTGGTTTTGGCTGGGTACAGACACTCTCTGCCTTCAGAGAACAACGGATTTTGGTGCATAAAAAGAGGGGCCCAGACCCCAGACTTTTAGATCACTTCTGGGAAATCAAGAGAAACCTTTGCCAAGGAGAAGAGCCGGATAAGCTGAGAAGGAATACTGCTCCTGTGTTGTTTGCTGTCTGGGGTTGGCCTGCAGTGGCTGCTTGCTGCCAAGGAAAGGAGAAAAAGGACTTTGTTGTTTGCTTTGTCACCTGCTTGAATAAAAGATCTCCAAGGGCTTGAAACTGAGCTTGCCTCCTGTTCTGAAGTCTCAGGGACACAAAGACTTCACCACCAGCTCCCCTGAATTCCCTTGCTGGGAATTCCAACCTGCAAAGAGGTGCCTGCTGCTGTTTAGGACCTCTAGAGACTGTTTGTCACTCGGAGCTGGAGAATCGACACAACATCGAAGAAGCGTGACACATCCGCACCTGTTTCCGACGCATCGCCGAAGAAACCGTCGCAGCACCTGCCGCGGCTCGAGAAATCACTGCACGACGCATCGGGTGCAACGATCTCCGAAGTCCGAGATCACCGCTCCGATCCCAATGCAAGCCTGCTGTACGGCTGCGCAAAGCCACTCGTCATACTGGATCGATGCATCGCATCGAGGCGCCAAGACTGTCGCATTGTTGGGGGACGCAGTAAGAAACCAATGCATCAACTCCCCACGCAGTAAGAAAACAACGCATCACCTCCTCTCCAGTAAGGAACCAAACATCACCTCCCCTGCGCTGCAGTAAGGAACCGATGTATCACCTCCACGGAGCAAGGAACCGACGTATCACCTTTCCTGCATGTAAGGAACCAATGCATCACCTTCCCTGCGGCCATTTTGTCTGTTTTGCATGACGCATCCCAAGTACTTTGTGAGAAAAGTGTCACATTTACAACTTGCATTGAACTGAACTATTTCTACCATTTAAAAGTCATATTTGAATTACTGTATTGTGGATTTTTGTCGTTTGGTCTTGTTTTGTTTTAGATAAAGTTTACTTATTTTTCTAAACTGGTGTGGTGTCCATTTGTAGTGTTTTCACTGTATTACTGTATGTGTTCACAAATGCTTTACACACTGATTCTGAGATAAGCCTGTCTGCTCGTGCCAAGCTACCAAGGGGGTGACCAAGGGTTATTTTAGAAGTGTATCCCCCTTACCCTGACTAGAAGCAAGGTCCCTATTTGGACAAAGGTACCTACCTCTGCCAACTAGAGACCCCCATTCCTAACAGGGTGTATGACTGGGAGTGGGGGTGAGTGTTAGGATAATTGGATCAGTTCATACTTGTGCGACTGAGAAAGTAATACTGAGGCCGGCCGATGGATCTGGTCTGCTGTCCTGGGAGATGAGGGGGATCCACTGTAGAAGCATACCAGAGGCCCCTGTAGTCTCTGCAATGCAGTGGGCCCTCATTTTTTCCAAAGCCATGCCATTGCATGCCCTTCAGAAGGTTTGCAAAGGCATGGACTAAGAAATAGGTAAACTCTCGGGAATGTCCCTGTGCTTTCCCGAGCAGACTACCTGTAGCATAGGGATGGCCCAACCGTTCAATTTGATCCCATTGAAAAGAAGACCAATTAATATCTGTGCAATGTGGGAGACAATGGGTCCCTCATCACATTTTGCAGGGGGCCCATCATTTTGTGTTACACCACTGGTCCACTGCGCTGGTTTACATTAGTAAAAAGTAAAGATTCCGACCACCTTATTTGATTCCTGCTTTTTATTTTAGCAGAATGAGGACCTTTATAGACCTATTTTCATTGGCCCTGGCTATTATTCGCCAAACTTTTATCTATCAATGAATTATTTATCTTATTTCATACTGTTTGTCTGGAAAGTGATACAGACAAATCAAATTACATGAAAAATAATCCTAGACACATTACAACTTATGACAATTGATAAGAAAAATATAATAATAAGTGCAAAAATCAGCAACTAATAATAATGTTACACCAACGGTTTGTCAAACCAACAATTATTCGGAACTCTATCCAACAACTATTTTTCATCTTTTCATAGAGTTCCTACAGCCATGGGGTTTAGCTCAAAGCATTATGGGATTTAAAATTCAACTGTTATCCCTATGATGCTATTTTGGCTGTATTCATCACCCTCAGGTAATATTTTAAGAAAGTGCCAACGTGTTTCTAATCCCAGTAGAAATCTAAGGATTGTCTTCAGGGCAGGTGACGTGGTGTAATCTAAGAGAAAAAAAAATAAAAGAAAATGTTTTTTGTTTTGGGCCCTTCCCCAATTTTTATAATAAAGTTATTTAAGAGGATTCATTAAATTCTGGTACCTGAACTGTTGTTTTATTATGGAATTTGCCAAACTGATATGTAAAAGAGTATAATCAGTTTTGTAAGAAAAAGAATGCTTACTCTGGTCTTGCTGGGGCTGCATTGACTTAGTTCTCATGTGGCACACTGTTTATTTGTAGCAACACGCTGTGTTTTGCATTAGAACTTGTCTTTAATAGCTGAAAGAAAGTGAAATTGAAGAGCTCCTTAACCATTTGTTCTAGAAATAAAACCTTTTTGTTGCTTTAAATTTCATCGAGCAATACCAAAGGGGATGATGGACGGTGCGCTTGAGCAAATCAAACACTCACCCCCAGTCAACTGATCTGGGTTTAATCCATCATCATTCTTTAGCTCACTCCACCACCCCAGTTCAGACATGACCATATGCAAATCAGTCTGACCCTGTGCCTCATGGGAACAGTGCAGCCCGAACTGCCAAGCCATGTCTTCCCTGGACCGGAAACAAGCATCCTGGGACCGGTTTCTGGCTATTCAGCCGTCATCAGCCAGGCTAGCTTGAATCCAGTGGCAAAGTGAGCAAGGGACCCTCGTCTGGGCATACCCTGCCAACTTAGGGCGAACAAAGCAATACCAAAGGGGATGATGGACGGAGCGCTTGAGCAAATCAAACACTCACCCCCAGTCATCTGATCTGGGTTTAATCCATCATCATTCTTTAGCTCACTCCACCACCCCAGTTCAGACATGGCCATATGCAAATCAGTCTGACCCTGTGCCCCATGGGAACAGTGCAGCCCGAACTGCCAAGCCATGTCTTCCCTGGACCGGAAACAATCAATCAATCAATCACGGCATTTATAGAGCGCGCTACTCACCCGGGAGGGTCTCAAGGCGCTGGGGGAGGGGGTAAGTTACTGCTCGAACAGCCAGGTCTTGAGCTGCTTCCTGAAGGCGAGATGGTCCTGGGTTCGCCGAAGGTGAGTGGGGAGGGAGTTCCAGGTCTTGGCCGCCAGGTAGGAGAAGGATCTTCCTCCGGCGGTGGTTCTGCGGATGCGTGGTACGGTGGCGAGGGCGTGGCTGGTTGATCGTAGCTGGCGTGTGGGCGTGTAGAAGGACATGCGGTCGTTGAGGTACTTTGGGCCCAGGTCGTGGAGGGCCTTGTGTGCGTGGGTGAGGAGTCTGAACGTGATTCTCTTGCTGACGGGGAGCCAGTGCAGGTCTTTCAGGTGTACGGTGATGTGGCTGTGTCGGGGGATGTCCAGGATGAGTCGTGCGGAGGCGTTCTGGATGCGCTGGAGTCTCTTTTGAAGTTTGGCTGTGGTTCCGGCGTAGAGGGTGTTCCCATAGTCCAGTTGGCTGGTGACGAGTGCCTGGGTGACGGTCTTCCTGGTTTCAGTGGGGATCCATCTGAAGATCTTGCGGAGCATGCGCAGGGTGTTGAAGCATGAAGATGAGACGGCGTTGAGGAAACAAGCAAACAAGCAACCTGGGACCGGTTTCTGGCTATTCAGCCGTCATCAGCCAGGCTAGCTTGAATCCAGTGGCAAAGTGAGCAAGGGACCCACGTCTGGGCATACCCTGCCAACTTAGGGCGAACAAAGCAATACCAAAGGGGATGATGGACGGAGCGCTTGAGCAAATCAAACACTCACCCCCAGTCAACTGATCTGGGTTTAATTCATCATCATTCTTTAGCTCACTCCACCACCCCAGTTCAGACATGGCCATATGCAAATCAGTCTGACCCTGTGCCTCATGGGAACAGTGCAGCCCGAACTGCCAAGCCATGTCTTCCCTGGACCGGAAACAAGCATCCTGGGACCGGTTTCTGGCTATTCAGCCATCATCAGCCAGGCTAGTTTGAATCCAGTGGCAAAGTGAGCAAGGGATCCACGTTTGGGCATACCCTGCCAACTTAGGGCGAACAAAGCAATACCAAAGGGGATGATGGACGGAGCGCTTGAGCAAATCAAACACTCACCCCCAGTCAACTGATCTGGGTTTAATCCTTCATCATTCTTTAGCTCACTCCACCACCCCAGTTCAGACATGGCCATATGCAAATAAGTCTGACCCTGTGCCTCATGGGAACAGTGCAGCCCGAACTGCCAAGCCATGTCTTCCCTGGACCAGAAACAAGCATCCTGGGACCGGTTTCTGGCTATTCAGCCGTCATCAGCCAGGCTAGCTTGAATCCAGTGGCAAAGTGAGCAAGGGACCCACGTCTGGGCATACCCTGCCAACTTAGGGCGAACAAAGCAATACCAAAGGGGATGATGGACGGAGCGCTTGAGCAAATCAAACACTCACCCCCAGTCAACTGATCTGGGTTTAAACCATCATCATTCTTTAGCTCACTCCACCACCCCAGTTCAGACATGGCCATATGCAAATCAGTCTGACCCTGAACGCTTTTCCCTTGTCTTCAGAAATGCGAGCAAGCTTTTAAGCAGAATTGTAAAAACGTTTGCTTTACAAAAGATCAAGATACGCTCCCTCTCTCCTCCTTTAAGAACGTGAGCGCAAAGGAATATATTGCTCAACCTTAATTCACACGTACCGAATATTAACTGAAGTGAGTGAGTTTAACTGTTAAAACTCAACGGAATAACGGTGACAAGAAATGGACAGCATAACTTAACTACGGTTCTTTTTTTTCAGAATTTTTAATATAAAAAATTAATGGCAAAAGTACCCCAAAGAAAATGGCGGGCAGTCTTATGACTCCAAGTGAGTTTTACAGTTGCAAACTTTCTTTAAGCAAAGCAAAAGGTAAAGGAGAAGTCCATTTTAATAAAAGTGCTTTTCCTCTTTTCTTCAGATGCCTAAAGCATTCATGCAGCAGTGACCCAGATGAGCTTGGCAAACATTAGTATCAGGAAATAAATGGAGTAAGTGTTTCGACAAAATTTAAAGCAACAAAAAGGTTTAATTTCTAGAACAAATGGTTAAGGAGCTCTTCAATTTCACTTTCTTTCAGCTATTAAAGACAAGTTCTAATGCAAAACACAGCGTGTTGCTACAAATAAACAGTGTGCCACATGAGAACTAAGTCAATGAAGCCCCAGCAAGACCAGATTAAGCATTCTTTTTCTTACAAAACTGATTATACTCTTTTACATATCAGTTTGGCAAATTCCATAATAAATCTTTCTCTTTTTCAGCATATAAAATCATTTTTGAGAAAACTCTGAGTTCTAATACACAGACAACAGTTCAGGTACCAGAATTCATTACTTAATCCTCTTAAATAACTTTATTATAAAAATTGGGGAAGGGCCCAAAACAAAAACTTTTTCTTGGGTTTTTTTCTCTTAGATTACACCACGTCACCTGCCCTGAAGACAATTCCTATATTTCTACTGGGATT
This sequence comes from Calotriton arnoldi, assembly GCA_963921515.1. Lineage (NCBI taxonomy): Eukaryota > Metazoa > Chordata > Amphibia > Caudata > Salamandridae > Calotriton > Calotriton arnoldi. The sequence goes on along the minus strand of CAWUFW010012429.1, from coordinate 245,193 downwards.
AGAAATGCGCCTGCACATTATTAAAATATTACCTGAGGGTGATGAATACAGCCAAAATAGCATCATAGGGATAACAGTTGAATTTTAAATCCCATAATGCTTTGAGCTAAACCCCATGGCTATAGGAACTCTATGAAAAGATGAAAAATAGTTGTTGGATAGAGTTCCGAATAATTGTTGGTTTGACAAACCGTCGGTGTAACATTATTATTAGTTGCTGATTTTTTGCACTTATTATTATATTTTTCTTATCAATTGTCATAAGTTGTAATGTGTCTAGGACTATTTTTCATGTAATTTGATTTGTGTGTATCACTTTCCAGACAAACAGTATGAAATAAGATAAATAATTCATTGATAGATAAAAGTTTGGCGAATAATAGCCAGGACCAATGAAAATAGATCTATAAAGGTCCTCATTCTGCTAAAATAAAAAGCAGGAATCAAATAAGGTGGTCGGAATCTCTACTTTTTACTAATATTTATAACGTCCTTTCTGACCATCAATATGGGACGTAACCCCTTTTTTCTAGTGGTTTACATTAGGGCACACAACAACTTTGCTTCGTCAATGATTAGCACTTTGGTTCTCTTTATGAACGTTTAACAGACAAACTCTGTTCTCATTCTGAAATGCATCACTTTCTTATTTTGTTCACAACAACTGAAGCCCATTACAGAAAGACCAGGGGACTTCTGAAATACCGCCCGATGCTTTCACTTCTCAGATGTCCATATATCCTGTGGCAGGGAATTGTAAGCACCTGAAAACTTAAAGGTAGTGATATTGTCAAGGTGTTTTTTGTCAGCCAAACGCGATTAACTTTATAAAAAGGACTGAAGCACTTAAAATATGTGCCTGATAATTTTGATGGGTCCAGTAACAGGAGTTACTGCCGGCAACAGAATTATAAACTTTGCAAGAATACCTAGTGTCAGTGGTTTTTAACCTGGAGGAAGGTCAAATCGCAGCGTGAAAAACTGGGGAAAACCATGTAGGAATGTGCATGGCAAATCTGATTCCTGCCTGGTATTACCCAAAAACCTGCAATCCACTTTACTTCCAACCTTCCAGAATCCCTGGGACCCACGACAACTGTAATTCTATTACCATCATTATACTAGCTTCCAGCAGAGTTGTGAACAACTTAACTGGCTCAGCGCAGAGCCTAGCGCCTGTTTTTAAAAGCCTGCACACTGTAAAGGGAGGTAATTTAACAAGATATTTCTCTGAGATGGAGCTTGATTTTCAGATAACACTGCTCAGAAACAGTGAGCAGGGTTTTTAGGTCGAGCATCAGTGCGCATGCGCTGTCTGTAAGACCTGTGGTAATCACTCGTACTGAGTGTAATTCCGCCTGCCGCTTGCCATTGGTTCACTCGCCTGTCACCTTTATTTCTTGACTCCTTATTGGTTGGTGCTCCTGGTACATCACTTCCGTTTTTAGGCCAGGAGCACCGACCAACTACAGTTTCCTTACACTGTAGTTCTATATGTATTTTTTATAGAGACTACTTATTTTTTCACCATGAGGCGTGCATCATTCGCAGCCACGCACATACTGGGTGCCGCGCTTTGTTTTTCACACACATACCGGGCACGACGCTATTTTTCAGCATGCCTGCTTCCTGCTTCACTTGCACTCATGCACATATTGGGCGCTGTGCTTTTTTTAAGCTCCTCCAATTTTTAATAATGCTCAACTTTCCTCAGCACGGTGCCCATTTTACAAGCGCAGCGCTTTCATTTTATCTGCAGCTTCAAAGCTGCATCTGCTCAGGGTTGGATTGGGATCAAACATCGGCCCGGGCACACCCAAACAAAGTGGCCCACATTTGCGTATTGCCTTCCCGCAAAACACTGCTTCAGCGAAGTTTTATCAAAAGAAAGGGGGTGGGGGGCATGTTTTATTAACTTAACTTAGATTAAAAAAAATGCACAGATTAGTTCACACTGCTGAGCCACACATGAATGCAAGTGGGACCACTTCTGCTCAGGCCCCCTACCCCCGCTCAATCAGCATACATTAATGGGCCGGTCCAGCGAGAGAAAGGGAGTTATACCTCCGCCCATCTGCCTCCAGAAAGGCCACTCAGGCACCCACTGGGCCGATGGCGGCATCCTAACAGCACAGACAGCTGCCAGGCTGCCCAAAAAAGCAGCCCACAGCTGGAACTTGCCTACCGGCCCTTCGGCCATTTCCCGAGTGCCCGTGTTACCAATCCGACCCTGCATCTGCTCCCCCTACAGCCACCAAAAACAAGCTGCCTATTTGACCTCCTCCCACGTCTTTATCAGCGGCCGGGATGAGGTATCGTGGTGCCATGGGCAGCTAAAGTATGTTTTTGTTCCCAAAATTCAAGGTACTGGTTTTGTCGACATCGGAAGGATGAACGGCTGCTTGGACCCCCCCCGTGATAAGAAGCAGCGACGTGCTACATATTGCTTAATAATAGGACACCGCGGAGCTACGACCTATTGGCCATAACCAGAAGCTTCAATGAAAGACAACAACTCTCTATCTGCATCGTGAAGATTTTCAGTAGCTCCGTGGTGTCCTGTTAATTAAGCAATATGTAGCACGTCGCTGCTTCTTCCGGATCACCTCGGATCCGGAGCGTACATTAATTTATGATGAGGTATAGTGGTGCTATGGGCAGCTAAAGGATGTGTTTGTTGCCCAAATTCAAGGTCCTGGTTTTGTTGACATCGAAAGGATGAACTGCTGCTTGGACCCACCGTGATAAGAAACAGCGACGTGCTACATATTGCTTAATTAATAGGACACCTCGGAGCTACAGAAAAATCTTCACAATGCAGATAGAGAGTTGTTGTCTTTCTTTGAAGTTTCTGGTTGTTATGGCCAGTAGGTCGTTTATAAAGGTGACCTATACTAAATGGGTTAATACTTAGCTGTTATTGTACATATATTGAGATTTTCGTTTTCAGCCTAGTTGTGTTTTGTGGCTATAAATAAAATGGTGGCTTTTGCACCAGCGCCAGAGGTCCATTGGCCACAGTTTATAATTCCACATTTAAATGGTGTAGTTTTAAAATACGATTTGTCAATTAAGTTTTACTTTCTTTGCCGTGCATTAACCCAGCTTTGTATCCCTGGTAGGTCGATAGAATAAATATATTTAATAACTGCACCAATTGACAGAGCGCCCAGAGACAGCAGTTTTCGCTCTATGTGCTATAAAATAGAGATTCAGAAAGACGACATTGGTAGGTTAAAAATCAGTTGTATTAAAACAAAAAAGTAGATTTGAAGGCTGCGGAAGTCAAGTTTTAGGTTTAAATGTCTAATTCTTCCATAGAAAGATGAGCGCCTCCACCCCTCCGTGATTTTTCTTAGAGAACGTATTGAAAAGATTAAGGGGCATATTATCAAGCGGCAGCAATAATTATCGCTGGCCGCTCTTAGCGAGTTTTTTTTTATCGCCGGCTATCGCTGGCAATTATCGCCATGCCATCGCTGTATTAACAACGCATAGCGCAATGGCGATAATTTTCCAGCGATAGCGGTGTTTTCCATGGAACATCGCTGGTTTTCCAGTGATGTTCCATGGAAAACGGCGAGATACCTTGCTGATACGACCCTGTGGTCGTATCAGCATATTCCACCTCCCATGTTAGGTATGCCTTAGTCAGGAATTTAACAGACGTTAAATTCCTGCGTTAAGGCCGAGTTAGCGCGAAAAAGATCAGAGCTACACCGGACGGGGCCTCGTTGTAAATATCGCGAAGCCAGGTTAGCGATATTTTACACTGAAGTTTTACGAGGCACGCCTACCATGCATCTCATTAGCGATGCGAGGCGGAAAGAAACCGGGCGCTAAGGCAAGGAAACACGCGCTAGCGTGTCCTTGTTAATAAAGCGATAAAATTATCGCCGCTTTTCGCCCAAAAACGGACGCTAAAGCGGCGATAATGTTATCGCCAGCCCTTGATAATATGCCCCACAGTCCCGTAAATTCATGTTTTTTTCCCGAATAAAAATAGTTTTATACAGATTTAAGTAGTGGGAACTTGACTTTCCTTCGAGTAGAAATGAAAGGGGAGATCGCTCACTGGTTTAAAGCGCTGTCTGGAGAGAGTGTTGTAGGTGCGGTATAGCGTCCAAATCTCTTATCGGAACTCAGGCTTTCATCCGCTACGCGACTGATGAAATTAGTGGCATGTAGATGAGGAATCTTACAAAAGCTTCAGATACAATTCTTATGAAATTAGTGGCATGTAGATGAGGAATCTTACAAAATCTTCAGATACAATTCTTATTAAAACTCGTACTATAACCGAGAGAGCCAGCGCAGTTAATGAACACACTTGTGTATTGTGACCAGAGCTTAAGATGCCCACCCATGTCCCCTATACTTTTAAAGTTGCGTTAACCCAGTTGCACACTTGTTGTTCGTATCAATCCATAAGCCTCACCCCCGCTCCTCAGAGAATGTCTGTCTGTTATCTGTGATTAACGGCTGCATTACTGTGACACCCCCGAACACACCTGTGGCGGAGGCTGGGGGTCCTAGAGAGCAGCAGTACCATGGTGTGTGGGGCTATCGAGGTCCGCCCCAGCTCGGTAAGCAGCTCCCCCAGCGCAGACCCCAGACTCAGATGAGTGAACCTGGGGAGTGCTCAAAGAGAAGAGGACATCGCAGCACACACACCATCTTCCTTTTTAAATGGAGAAGTTCTGTTCTTACCCAACTTGTCAATGCTGTTCAACCTGTAGTTCACAACAAGTGCCATGCATGCCAATGGGCAAGTATGTCAAATCATATTCCAAAAGGGTGGCTACAGCAGAAGAAGAACAAATACAGAAAAGACGTTGTGTCGTGTATTTCCTAGGAGTCCCCCAGGACCTGCGCGGCTTGGATGGCCTAAACTGCGGGCTTGGTGTCCAAACCGACTCTGGACACCCCCACAGGATATGTCAGTTGTTAGACCAGCTAGCTCTACAGTGCCACTACAGTGGTGTACGTAGTTTCTGTCAACCACTGAACATGACAACCCTGATTCCTCAGGGATCGTGGAAAACAGTACAGTACGTTTTGCTCAGACACTCGTGCTTGCTTTCTCTCAGAAAATACACAGGATGGCGATTAGGTCGTTTCAATAAGTATTTATTGGTCCAGCGACAGCCTGGTGTAAAACAGATGTGCTGCGACATTCAGGAGACAGAAGTTTACGAAAGAGATTGCTAGTATCAATATCGTAAATAGTAGATACATTTCTACCATAGTGCTAATAAGATGAACAGAAGCAATTCAGATAAAAACAGTAGCACTTGCATATTCCTAAAATGCACGCCCTAAGTAATTTGGCAAAATGTACCTAGCCTAACCTGGATGTGTAGGTGTATATGCGTATAGCTATGTGTATCTGTAGCCAAGAAACCCCTAGGGAAGAACCAACCCCTCACCTGATGGTTTAGAATGAAGGACCCCGTCTCTGCGTTTAGGATGACAACCCGCACGGGATGTCAGACCGTTGTGTGTCGGAGATTCGGAATGCAGGACCCCCGTCTCAGCCAGGAAGGAATTCTCCTCTAATTTGTAGGGGGGAGTCAGGGTCTTTTATACTAAAGTGGTCACTCCAGGGATTTTTCTAGAATCAATATGTTTTTAAAACAACCATGGATGTTTTGAAAACAATCATAAATGTTTTGGAAACAATCACCAATGCTTTTCTAAACAAGTGTGATCAAGCACAGCTGGCTGTTCACCAAGGATGAAAAAGTGGTGACACATACAGAATAAATATGCCGTGCCTGGGGACATGTTTATGTACGTCAGGTATAGGGATTATGATAGAATACTTAGAGCCTGGTGTCGAGGAGACAGGAGCAAGCTACTAGGTAAAAGGTCACCTGTTTAGAATCGTTATTGTCGTGTGGATGGGACAATGTATGTAAAAATGGGGTATACATCGATGGGACTATCCTAAAAGCAGGTCAACGCCGTCTCTTCCGCCTGCTTCAACACCCTCCGCATGCTCCGCAAGATCTACAAGTGGATCCCCACCGAAACGAGAAGAACGGTCACCCAGGCCCTCGTCAGCAGCAGGCTGGACTACGGAAACGCCCTCTACGCTGGAGCCTCGGCCAAACTCCTGAAACGGCTGCAACGCATCCAGAACGCCTCTGCACGCCTGATCCTCGACATCCCTCGCCGCAGCCACATCACCCCTCACCTGAGAAACCTGCACTGGCTCCCCGTCAACAAGAGGATAACCTTCAAGCTCCTCACCCACGCACACAAGGCACTGCACAACACCGGACCTGCGTACCTCAACAGACGACTCAGCCTCTACACCCCCGCCCGCCAGCTTCCCTCTGCCGACCTCGCCCTCGCCACAATACCCCGCATCCGAAGAGCGACCTCCGGCAGCAGATCCTTCTCCCACCTCGCCACCAAAACCTGGAACACCCTCCCCATCCGCCTACGGCAGACCCAAGACCTGCTGACCTTCAGAAGACTCCTGAAGACCTGGCTCTTCGAGCAGTAGCAGCACCCATCCCCCCCCCCTCCCTCAGCGCCTTGAGACCCTCACGGGTATGTAGTGCGCTCTACAAATGCTATGATTGATTGATTAAAAGACATGACAGTAGTCCATCTTCTATCTTTACAACTGCCCACGCCTCTGTTATTGTGCATCATCAGTGAACCGGGCGAAAAGACCTCCGGCTCCCACTGTGTGATCCGGCCTCTTATGTGACAGGCATCACTTGCAAATGAGTGTTGAGCTTTCTATTTTATATCTGGCCCGTTCCTACGATGTCCATTTGTTTCCCTTTTCTTTCGTTTTATTTAATCCTTCTGCAGCGCGACTGGGAGAAGGTCAGTAACTTGTACGAAGCGTTAATCAAAATACAGGTTTGCATTTCCTCACATTAAGTACTCACTTAAATAAAACTTACCTGACCCCTGAGAACATTCACAAGTACACTAGTATTCTTTTTTCTGGATGCATCTTCCAAAGCGTGTTAAGGTTTTGCAACACTGATACACAAGCTACACAGCAACAAGACAGTATATTTGCATAGCGCTATAGCCATTGGTATAAAAAAGCAAAAGTAAAAAACATTGTCATTTTCAACATCAACAGTTCTAACTTTAACAAATGCGAGACCTGTTGCATTGCAAATGCTTGTTCTTTCTGTTTCTGAGCTGCTCTGTCTCAAATAATGCTCTAAATTGGACAAATAGGCTAAATGAGGGCACTTTACACAGTGCAAAATATTTAAAACACACACTCGACTGTGCACTAAGCACACTTCATCATACGCCCCAGGCCCTAAAGGTTTACTGCTCCCTACAACCAAGCAAAGATTTTTAAATGTGAATAGCCAGCAGTGCATGATTGCAATTCAAACTCCAAAACAGATCCGGTCTTAGGGGAGGGTGCTGTGTTTAGAAACAATCTATGGGTCGCAAGGCACCTGCTGCAGAGTTCTTCGTTTCCAGCAGTTTTAAGGCAACAATAAAAATGTTAAGATAACTCTGGTGATTAATAGACCTGCAGAGAGAGATGGAGTTTTGTCTAGTAGCAGTTTTCACTCATCATAAAGTAGTGCAGAGGGTTACTATGCCTGCTACAAAGAACTTGTACCAATCAGATGAGAGAATTGTATTTTATGTGGTTAGCTCAGTAGGTTACTGCTTCTGTCAGAGAGATCCTTTTGTTACTTGTTACTTTCATAAGTTACAATCCTGAAATAGCACAGTGACCTGTGAACTGTCATCAAAGATTCAATCAACCAATCAATTAATCAATCAATCAATCAATCAATCATCAAGGCTTGTATAGTGCAGCTTGTCACCCCAGGGGGTCTCCAGGAGCTGTGAGGTTTGAGCAATCCTTGAGAGAGGTGGAGGTCAAAGAGCCAGGTCTTCAGCTGCTTCCTGAATTCCCGCAGTGAGGGGGATGTGCGTCGGTGGAGGTCGTTCCAGGACTTGGCAAAGAGAAGGAGCGACTCCTGCTTCGGCTCCAACAGATGTGTGGGACCTGGGCTAAGGCAAGGGAGGAGGAGCAGAGCTCTTTGGTTGGACGGTGGAAAGTCAGGTGGTTCTTGATGTAAGTGGGTTCAGTTCATGGAGGGCTTTGTAGGTGTGAGTGAGGAGCTTGAAGAGGCATCTTCTCTGAATGGGGAGCCAGTGGAGGGCCCTGAGGTTAGGGTTAATGCTGGATCTTCTGGGAAGGTTGAGGATGAGCCTTCCTGCAGAATTCTGGATGGTTTGGAGGCGGTTGAGGAGTTGTTTGGTGGTTCTGGCATAGAGAGCATTCAATCAATCAATCAGGGGTTTATATAGCGCGCTACTCACCCGTGACGGTCTCAAGGTGCTGGGGGGGGGAGCGGCTCCGGATCAGTCGAAGAGCCAGGTCTTGAGGTCCTTCCTGAACGTGTGCAGGGTCGGGGAGCGTCTGATGTTCACAGGGAGCTCGTTCCAGGTTTTGGCTGCGATGTAGGAGAAAGCTCTCCCGCCGGTTCTGTTTCTGCGGTTGCGGGGAACCTCTGCCAGGGCGAGGTCGGCGGAGCGGAGGTTCCTCTTGGGTACGTGGAAGGATACTCTCTCGTTGAGGTATTTGGGTCCGATGTTGTTGAGGGATTTTTAGGCATGGGTGAGGAGTTTGAAGGTGACCCTCTTCTCGACGGGGAGCCAGTGGAGGCATCGTAGGTGTTGGGTCATGTGCTCGTGACGCGGTGTACCGAGGACGAGTCTGGCTGCGGCGTTCTGGATGGTTTGGAGTTTGTGTAGAAGAGTTTTGTTGATTCCGGCGTAGAGGGCGTTGCAGTAGTCCAGTCTTCTGGTTATGAGTGCGTGGGTGACGGTCCATCTGCAGTCGGGGGGATCCATTTGAAGGTCTTACGGAGGATGGGAAGGCAGTTGAAACTGGTGGAGGTGACGGCGTTGATCTGGCAGTTCATGGAGAGGGAGGAGTCAAGGATGATGCTGAGGTTCCGAGCGTGGTCTGTAGGGGTGGGTGGGCTCCCGAGGGCAGAGGGCCACCAGGTGTTGTCCCAGGCAGAGGTGCAGGGTCCGAGGATGAGGACCTCAGTCTTCTCTGAGTTGAGCTTCAGGCAGCTGTCTTTCATCCAGGCTGCCACGTTCTTCATTCCTTCCTGGAAGCAGGGTCTGGTGTCTTCGGGATTCTTCGTGAGTGAGAGGATGAGCTGGGTGTCGTCGGCGTAGGATACGATGCTGAGCCCATGCTGTCTGACGATGGCGACGAGGGGGGCTATGTAGATGTTGAAGAGCATGGGGCTGAGTGATGATCCCTGGGGTACTCCGCAGTTGATTTCCGTGGGCTTGGAGAGGAAGGGAGGGAGTCGAATCCTCTGGGTTCTGCCGGAGAGGAAGGATTGGATCCAGTCGAGGGCGGCTCCTTGTATTCCCGCGTCATGAAGTCTGGCTGCGAGGGTGCGATGTGAAACGGTGTCGAAGGCTGCGGAGAGGTCTAGAAGGATGAGGGCCGCATGGTGTCCCTGATCCAGTAGCATGCGGATGTCATCAGTGGCGGGGAGGAGGGCGGTCTCTGTGCTGTGGTTGCTGCGCAATCCAGACTGGGAGGCGTCTAGGATGGAGTTCTCTTCGATGAAGGCGGTCAGCTGGGCGTTTACGAGTCTCTCAGTGACTTTGGCTGCAAAGGGGAGGAGAGAGATGTGCCGGTAGTTTTTCAGGTCCATTGGGTCAGCCGTTGGTTTCTTGAGGAGGGGTTTCACCTACGCCCGTTTCCAGTCGTCTGGGCAGATGCCTGATCTGAGGGAGGCGTTGATTGTGCGTCCTAGTTCGGGTGCGATGACGGTGGCGACCCTGTGGAATATGTGCAGTGAGCAGGGGTCCGTTGGGGCTTCTGAGTGAGTTTTCTTCATGGTCACGGTGATGGGTTCGACGGTAGCGGGATCTCAGGACGTGATGGTCGGCTCATCGGCGGTGGTGGGTAGGGGGGTGGTGTCCGTCATTGGTTCACTGAAGTTGTCGTAGAGGGCCTTGATCTTCACATGGAAGTAGGAGCTGAGCTTGTCGCAGAGTTCCTGGGAAGGTGTGACGTCCGTGGCTTCGCAGGTGGGTTTTGCGAACTGCTGTATGACATTGAACAGTTCCTTGGCGTTGGTCATGTTGGTCTGGACTTTGTCTCTTATGAAGGTCCGTTTGGTGTCTCTTATGCACTGGTGGTATTCCTTCAGGGCGCTCTTGTGGTTGTTCCGTGCTTCCGTGGTTTTCAGGTTTCTCCAGGTTTTCTCTAGGCGTCTGCAGGAGCGTCTGGCTTCTTGAAGTTCTGTGGTGAACCAGGCAGCCTTTCAGAGGGCGTTATTTGGCGGGGGTGGAGGGGTGCGAGCTTGTTGGCGCAGCAGGAGACCCAGCGGTGAAATTCCCTGGCTGCGGAGTTGGTGTTGGTCGTGGCGATGGGGGGGTTTTGACGGGGGGTGGTGTTGAGATGCTCCTCTGTGACCTTGCTCCAGTTCCGTTGTGGCGGGCGCGGGCCGGTTTGGGTGCGGTGGTGGTGTTGAAGGTCAAGTGGACGCAGTGGTGGTCAGTCCAGAGGGGCTGGGTGGTGTGGCTGAAGCGGATGTTTGTTCCTCCCGCGAAGATGGGGTCGAGGGTGTGACCCGCTCTGTGGGTGGGCGTGTTGATGAGCTGCTTCAGTCCTAGGTTGGCGAGGTTGTCGAGGAGAGTGGTGGAGTCGGGGTCATTGCCGTTGTCGAGGTGGAAGTTCAGGTCCCCGAGTAGAATGTAGTCCATGGAGGTGATGGCGTGGGGTGCGGCGAGCTCGGCGATGGTAGTTGCGGGCTGGGTGCGAGGTCCTGGTGGTCTGTAGATGAGGGTGCCGCGTAGCGTGGTACTTGGGCTTGTCTGGATCTGGAAATGGAGGTGTTCCGTGTTGGAGTGGGGGTCACTCGTGCTGGATGTGGAGAGTCGGAAGGGGGTCTTGTGTGCGATGGCGAGTCCTCCCCCTGGGCGCTGCGGGCGGTCCTTTTTCTGGATCTTGTAGCCATCGGGGATGGCAGTGGTGATGTCGGGGCCGGAGGTGGCATTGGTCCAGGTTTCCGTGAAGAAGGCGACGTCGGGCGAGAGGGTGTCGATCAGGTCCCAGATCTCTACGGCGTGTTGGTGCAGGGAGCGCACGTTGAGAAGGATGCAAGTCAGGGCTTCGGTGGTGCGTGCATCAGGCGTGCCTTCGGTGGTTATGGGAGCTTTGTCGATGGTGAAGGATCTGCGGCACGGTCTGCACGAGAACTGCCCGTGGGGGGTGTTCGGCGAGGATCTTGCGCAGTAGGCGTGTCTTCCGGGGTTGAGTGCGTGGAGGGTGGTTGAGTCGTAGCGGTGGGGCCTGGGAGAACCAGGGTTCCTGGCGCTGGTCGCGGTCGGGTCGTGGACGGGGGCAGACAGGCTTGCCTTAGGCGCGCTAGCGGCGCAACCGTGCTGCGGTCGCCATTTAGATGGGGAGGGGGGCGGGAACAGAGGAAGGCAGGCGGGAGCGGAGCTGAATCGGGGGGCGGGGCCGCAGGGGAAGGGTATGACCAAGTAACGCGGGGAAAGAAAGAAAACAAACAGTAAATACAGTACACAGAGGCAGAGGGTATGACCAAGTAATGCGGGGAAAAAGAAAATAAACAGTAAATACAGTACACAGAGGCACAGAGGAAATACCACAGAAAACGGAACGGACTGCAGGCAAGGTGAAACCTGCGGCTCAGGGATGGGCTGCCGGCTCGAACCCTGCTCGGAGAAGGGCTCTGTGCTGGAGCGGTCCGGCTGTAAGGCGGAGCTGCTGGGGAGAGTGCTGGCCTTGGCCCAGAGGTCAAGGTTTCACGCGCGCTCCCCCGCAGCGGTCGCCATTTAGTAGGGGAGGGGCGGGAGCAGATGAAGGGAGGTGGGAGCAGAGCTGAATCGGGGGTGGGGCCACAGGGGCAGCAGCAGTGGTAAGGGTATGACCAAGTAACGTGGGGAAAGAAAGAAAACAAACAGTAAATACAGTACACAGAGGCAGAGGGTATGACCAAGTAACGCAGGGAAAAAGAAAACAAACAGTAAATACAGTACACAGAGGCACAGAGGAAATACCACAGAAAACGGAACGGACTGCAGGCAAGGTGAAACCTGCGGCGCAGGGACGGGCTGCTGGCTCGAATCCTGCTTGGAGAAGGGCTCTGTGCTGGAGCAGCCCGGCTGTAAGGCGGAGCTGCTGGGGAGAGTGCTGGCCTTGGCCTAGAGGTCAAGGTTTCACGCATTTCAAGCATTGTCATAGTCGAGTGGGCTGGAGATTAGGGCCTTGGTTACTGTCTTTCTGGTTGAGATGGGAATCTAGCGGAAGATCTTGTGGAGCATATGGAGGGTGTGAAATCAGGCAACGGAGATGGAGTTGATCTGTTGTTTCATGGTGAGGTGGGCTTCCAGGATGATTCTGAGGTTGGGGCGTGATCAGACGGGGTGGGTGTTGGGCCGAGTGTGGAATGCCACCAGGTTGAGTTTAAGGCAGTTGGTTTTCCTCCAGGTAGCGATGCTGGTCATGGTGGTTTGGAAGTTGAGTCTTGGGGGTCTGGTTCTCCTGAGAAGGATATGACTAACTGGGTGTCACTGGCGTAGGAGACAATGTCAAGTCTGTGGGTGCAGGAGATGTTGGCCAGAGGAGTCATGTAGGTGTTGAAGAGGGTAGGGCTGAAGGAGGAGCCCTGGGGGACGCCACAGATGATGTTTTGGGTGCGGAGGCAAAGGGTGAAAGGTGAATGCTTTGAGCTCAAACAGCGAGGAAGGAGGCGATCCAGTTGAGAGCCTTGCCTTGGATGCCAATATGGTGGAGTCTGGTGATGAGGGTGTAGTGGGAGACAGTGTCAAAGGCGGCCAAAGTGTCAAACAGGGTGAGGGCGGCCAAGCTGCCCTGGTTGAGGAGGCATTTGATGTAATTGGTGGCTGTAATCAGGGCGGTCTTGATGCTGTGGTGTGGTGGGAATCCTGACTGGGAGGGGTCAAGCAGGTTGTTTTCCTCGGCAAAGTTTGTGAGCCGGCAGTTGACGACCTTCTCCAAGACTTTGGCGGGGAAGGGGAGGATCAAGATGGGTCAGTAATTCCTGAGTTCATTTGGGTCGGTGGAGGATTTCTTGAGGAGGGGTTTGACCTCGGCGTGCTTCCAGGCATTGGGTACGGTGGATGTGGTGATGGAGGAGTTGAGGAGTCCAGCGAGGGTGTATCCAATGGCTTCGCTTCCTTGGTTGTAGATGGGGTGTGGGCAGGAGTCCGAGGGGAATCCAGAGTGGATGGTGCTCATGATGGAGATGGTATCTTCTGGTGAGAGTTGCTTCCATTCGGTGACTAGGTGGAGGGTGTTATTGCCAGAGGCAAGGGGATGGGAGAGGTTAGTGGGCTGTAGGTAGAAATTGCTGTAGATTTCTCCAATCTTGCAGTAAAAGAAGCCTGCTATTGTGTCGCAAAGGGCTTGGGAGGTGCGGATGGAGTTCTCAGAGGCAGAGAGACAGGCAAACTCTCGAACGATGTTGAAGAGCTCTTTGGTGTGATTGGTGCTAGCTTCTAGGCAGGTGTTGAGGGCTTCTTTCTTGGTTTTCTTCAGCTGGTGGTAGTAACTGTTGAGGGTGGTCTTGAAGGCATTGCTCTTTGCGGGGGTTTTGTCGGCGCACCAGAGTCTTTCCAGCTTCTGGCAGTGGCATTTGAGGGTCATTAGTTTGGGGGTGAAGCATCTAGCTTGCTTGGTGGTTCTTCCACTGGGAGTGCTCTTCTGTGGGGCGATGTTGTTGGTAGAGGTGATCAAGTTGGAGAGGTTCAGGATGTCAAGTGCAAGAGAGTCTGTGGGGAGTGGTCTGGTTTAGTTCAGCATGGCGGTCCAAGTGGGTTTGGTGACTTTGATCAAGTTGTGTCGGGGAGGAACAGGGTGTCTCGTGGGGGCTTCTCGTGCACCGTCAATGGAGAAGTGAACGATGCTGTGGTCTGTCCAGGTCAGCTCACTGGTGCTGGGAACTTGTCACGGTCGTTGGTGGAGAAAATGTGGTCCAGGGTGTGTCCTGCGCTGTGCATAGGGGTGGTGACCAGTTGAGCGAGGCCTAGGATACTAAAAATTCGAGGATAGAGGTGGTGTTGGAGTAAACGGGGTCTTCGAGGTGGAAGTTGAGGTCTCCCAAGAATATGTTGTGGTCAGATTCTATTGCTTGTGGGGCTATGAAGTACGGGATAGCGTTGCAGAAGCTGGCATGGGGGCCTGGAGGTCTGTAATGGAGGGTTTCCTGTGATGGTGGTTTTGGAGGTGGGTTTAATCTGGAAGTTGAGGTGTTCCGTGATCAGTGTGATGTGTTCGTCCAGGGCGATGCTGTTGAGGAAGTCTTTGTGTATGATGGCGATGCTTCCGCTGGGTCTGTTGGGGTGGTAGCATTGAATCATCTTGTGTCCGGGGGTGTAGCAGTGGCGATGTTGGGTGCGGATGAGGGGGTGAGCCAGGTTTCGGTGATGAACATCACATCGGGCGCGGGGGTGGTTACGGTGTCCCAGATCTCTGTGGCATGCTTACAGAGGGATCTGACATTGAGTAGGGTGCAGCGTAGCTGGGGTTTTAGGAGGGGTGTGCAATGGAGGTTTGTGGTTGCAGGGATTCTGATGTTGCAAGAGAAGAAGCAGTGGTGGCAGGTGAAGGGTCCTTTGGTGGAGTGTGGAGAGGTGGCACAGCTGTTGTCTCAAAGCGTGGGTTGGTGGTTCTGGATTTCACAGGCGGAGTAAGGAAGGCAGGCTGTTGGGACCAGGGGTCCTGGCGCTAGGCGTAGTCTGGGTACGTATGGGTGCAGACGGGCTTGCCAGCATTGCGGTCTACAGAGCGTCCTCCATTTAGTAGTCCTGAGGAGGAGCAGGAGAGTGGCACAAGTTACCAGGGCAGGCCAGTTGGTCGGCTGCAGGGGGTGGCACGAGGCTGGGCTAAGCTGGCAAAGGACCAAAGTACAATAAAAAATATAAAAAGGGAAGAGAAATAAAGAGGGGCAGCTGGGCTCCAACCAGTGTTGGTCCACGAGGGAGGCAAGAGCAGTGCCTCTCCACTACGGGGCTCGGGGGAGTGGTGACCTAACCAGAGGTCCAGGGCTACTCAATGGAGCCATGCAGCGGCCTCCTTTAAGTAGTCCTTGGGAGGAGGGAGAGGCGGGAGAGCGGCCCGAGGAACCAGCGCAGGCAGGTTGGTCGGGTGCGGGGGGTGTCACAAGGCTGGGCTAAGCAGGCCAAGGGCCAAAGTAAAAAAAAAAAGAAAAGATAAATAAAGAGGGGCAGCCAAGCACGAACCAGTGCTGGTCCATGAGGGAGGGAGGATCACTGCCTCAGGGGGAGTGGCAAACCTAACCAGAGTTCTAGGGATACAAAGATTTGCATGCAAACTGTTTGATATAGGTTAGAACTTTATGTTATACCCAGTCTTTTGATTATTGTAATGTTGCTAAAAAGGGTTTGTTTGGTTATCAATAAATCAATCAAACAGCATTTTTAAAGTGCAGCACTGTCACCCCTAGGGGTATCTGGGCACTGTGTCTCCGTCGAGGAGCCAAGTCTTGAGTCTCTTTCTGAAGTGTGGCAGTGAGGGGGCTGTGCGGAGCTGGAGGGGAAGGACGTTCCAGGTCTTGGCAGGATAAGGAGTGGCCACCGCTGCAGCTGTGACAGAAGCTGTGGGTGTGTGCAAGGGCAAGTGAATGGGAGCACAGGTGTCTAGAGGGATGTTGGAGATTCAGTCGATGTTTGATGTAGGCAGTTCCTAGGTCATGATGGGCTTTATAGGCGTGCTTGAGGATCTTGAACTGGCATCTCTTCTGGATGGTGAGCCAATGTAGGTCTCTCAGGTGGGGGGTCAGGATTCTTCTGAGGAGCTGGCTGGACTTGCCGGCATAGAGGGCGTTGCCATAGACGAGGTGGCTGGTGAACAGGGCCAGAGTGATGGTCATACTGGTGTTGATTGGAATCCAACTAATGATTCTGCGGAGCATGCGAAGTCTGTGGAAGCAGGCAGAGGCGAGTGCTTTGACTTATCTTTTCGTGGTCAGTTGGCTGTCGAAGATGATTCCGAGGTTGCGTGCATGGTTGGTCGGTGTGGGTGTAGGTCCAAATTCTGCAATCCACCAGCTGTGGTCCCATGTGAAGGTGTTCGTCCCGAAAATCAGTACTTTGGTTTTGTCAAAATTGAGTTGGAGGCAGTTGTCTCATCTATTTGGCTACGTTGGTCATGACATCGCAGAATTTGGAATTGGCATTAGAGGGGTCCTCAGTGAATGAGAGGATCAGTTGAGTGTCGTCTGCATAGGAGATTATGTTGAGTCTGCGGGATATGATGATGTCTGCGCGGGGAGCCATGTAGATGTTGAACAGGTTGGGGCTGAAGGATGAACCTTGTGGTATGCCGCCTATGATGTCTTTGGGTACGAAGGTGAAGGGAGGCAGTCGGATGCTCTGTGTGCATTCTTGAAGGAAGGAGGTGATCCACTTGAGGACATCTTGCTGTATGCCTATGTTGTAGAGTTTGATGATGAGGATGTTGTGGGAGACAGTGTTGAACACGACGGAGAGGTTGAGGAGGTTCAGGGCCGCAGCTTCTCCACGTTCGAGGAGTGTTCTGATGTCTTCTGTGGCGGCAGTTAGAAATAAATTCTCATTAGTAAGGCCAACCACACCCACTGTGGTACATTTTAAATCTCCAGTTTGTGCTTCCACAGGCAAAACACTCTTAAAATATACTGCCTACTAGTATGGATGACATGTGATTGCTACACCTTGCAGTCCTCATTATCTTATGTAACATTTCTTGTAGACTGATTCACAGAAATATGATTAATTGTGTCTGTTTAATGTGTATGTTCTCTGACACATGCACTCGTATGAGTTGCACTATATGAAACAAATTAAATGTATGTGAGATAAGGGGCTATGGAGAGATGAGGGGCCTTGCTGGAGAGTGGTAGTGAGGGAATCCATGGAGAAGGAGGTCATTGGGGGTTCGTGGGGTACCATAAAAGATTATTGCACTGGGGACCACCAGCACTAAAACCTGGCCGGTTCACTGTCAAAATATTGATGCAAAAAATATAAAAGTAAAAAATATAGATGAAAAAATTTAGAATGCAAAAATATCGACTCCCTATACTTAAACAGGTAAGTACAAAATTATCGAAAAAAATATCGATGTAAAAAATATAGTTATACAAAATATCAAATGTTATATATATACAAAATAAAATAATAAATATTAAATATGTTAAACAATAAAATTAATATAAAAAATAAACTAGATTTAATATAAATTTGAAAAAATATAATAAATAAACTTAATTAAAAAAGTTAAGCACACATACATAATAATTCATATATATTTACAATAAAACAATTAATAAACTATTAATTTTATTTTATAATTTTAAAATTATATAAAAATGTACAAATATATATATAGAGCACTACCACACCCCCAGGCAGACCAATAATTTCTTCTTGTGGTAGTCTGTTTGAAAATGCATCAAGATATATTGATTACTTTTTAAACCCTATTGTTAGAACATTGACTTCATATATAAAGGACTCCTCTGATTTCCTAAAATGTATCTTTGATATACGTTGGGATGCAACAACCATGATTTTAGTAACACTAGATATCTCCACATTGTATACAAGTATACGACATGCAGATGGTTTAAAAGCAGCAGAGTACTTTTTTAATAGAAGACCAATAAGATTTTTAAAGCATAATCAAATGATCTTAGAGTTAATGGAGTGGTGTTTAACCAAAAATATATTTTTGTTTGGTGAGGAATTCTTTATACAGGAGCAGGGGACGGCAATGGGCACCTGCTTCGCCCCCAGCTATGCCAATTTACATCTAGGCTGGTGGGAGGAGCAGGTGCTCGGAGGGCCGCGCCTAGAACAATGGTCAGATAATATTCTACTGTGGGTCAGGTTTATAGATGATGTTTTCGTACTGTGGCAGGGTACGGAAGCGGATATTGAGCAATTCATCATAAACCTGAACCAGAATTCTTTGAATTTACAGTTTGTGGGGCAGTTTAGCAAAACCACCATAGACTTCCTTGATATTAGGATTAGACCAGTGGGGGGAAAATTAGAGACCACTGTCTTTAGGAAAGTTACTGCCGGGAATACAATCCTGCATGCAGGAAGTGCCCATCCTGCACCATTGATAACAAGTATCCCCTTTGGGGAATTTTATAGGGCCAGGCGGGCATGCAGTAGCCAGGAGGAATATTTGAAAATTGAACAAGAAATGACAAATAGATTTCTCCAGAGAGGATACTCACCAAGCATTATAAAGGGAGCAGCCACAAAAGCCAGGAATTTAGAAAGACATAAAGTACTCTTTGAACCATCAAGAACTCAAAAGAAAAAAAATGAGAGAAAACAGCAGAAGAATGTGGAGAATCTTAGATTTATTATGACTTTTAACACCAAACACAAAGAAATCAGAGCCATTTAAAAAAAACATTGGTATCTGATACGAGGTGACCCTGTATTAGGTCCACAAGTGAGTAAACAGCCTAACATCACTTATAGAAAATCTAAATCACTTAAGGATCTAATTGTAAGGAGTGAATTTCAGGAAAGGAAAGGGGGAGCCCCTATGTGGCTACAACAAAGGTTTTAAAAGATGTTTTAAGTGTAAAGCGTGTCAACATGGGTTGAATGTCACGAATTTTAAAACATTTTTTTATAAAACTATTTCGATCAGGAGTTTTTTAACCTGTAGATCAAGCTTTGTTGTTTATTTATTGCAATGTGCTTGTCCGAAGTTGTACATAGGTAGTACAACTTTACCAGTGTACAAAAGAATTTTACAGCATAGGAGAGCGATTGTAAACAAAGATAGAACTTACCCGGTCGCAAGACATTTTGAAGTGTATCATCAAAGTAATCCCTCCAGCTTACAGTATAGTTGCATAGCGGAAATTCCCCGAAAAAAGAGAGGTGGGGACCGGGAAAAAGAACTCAGGAAACTGTAAACTTATTATATTTTAGAGTTCAACAGTAAGGAACCTCATGGGTTAAATGTAGATGAGGACCTTTATACATGCCTATACTGAGAACGGGAGATGGAGAAAGGCTTTAGAAGTTTTGCAGCACAGATTGAGACTATTTAAATGTTTTGCATTTTTAATATAATTAAAACTCTTTTTTTAATGGGAAATTTTATAAGGAGGGACAGGTTGATTGAAATATATTAAGGATTAAGGAAGTGAAATTGAAAATATATGGAGTCTTCTTATATTTTATACAGCTATAAGGTGGATATTTGGGGAATATATTGGACGATGTACAATACTGTGGATAAATTGACTGTGTTTTAAGTGTGTTTTTATATGAGTATATGAAATGTGTTCTTATATATTTTTTTAAGACTAATATACTATGAAGCACTTGCACTTTCAAAGAAATTTTTGGAGTATGTAATGTTGTTTTTAATTATATATTTCCAAAGAAGCACTTGCACTTTTAATGGCTAATTTGCACTATAGCACTTGCACTTTAATTATTTTAAGGCTGGTATTGTACAGAAATTATATGTGATAGTGTAAAGGGAGAAAAAAAATGTCCTCCCCTATTATTTCACTGGTTGTATAGAAGAAGGAATAATTGATTGAGAAGGAAGTTTATTGTTAATCCTTGACACTGATATGAACCATTAGACCGAGTATAGCTCTGAATTACATTTGTAAGAGACTGTAAGTCTCTGCTAATAAATAAAATTAGAGAGGTCTATATTGTTTATTATCTGTGGTATACAATATAAATGAATCTTACCTTGTTAAATGCTGGTATTTATGTATTAATAGGAACTGTCCTAACAATTGCTTTCTATGTCAAGCCCTGCACATGATAAGATGGCCGCCGTTGTAAGCGACAAAAACGGACTGGCTGTTGGCTTGAGATGGTGTAGTCCCTCCTTACTGTATTCCTTTTGAATTGAGTATTTTAAGTAAAAAATAATGGCGCTCAAACATCGTGAGCAAGGCAGCGTGAGACTGCTGAAACGCGTTGATGTTTTGTCATGGAAAATAAAAACGAGTGACCTAACCCGCCTGAGAGTGCTGGATGATTATTTTTGGAAAGAAGAGAGAATCTTATTTGAAATATATATATATATATGTGTGTGTCTTTGTGTGTGTACCAATAACATAAAATGTAATAATAATTTTTTTTATTATAAATTAAAACATTAAACTATTCAAAAATCTTCAAACTTAAATTTCCCACTCCAGCGAGTGCAACAGTAGGGAAAGTGTTGGATAGCGGAGGGGTAAAAATTACTATTCCCACTCCAGTGAGTTCAACAGTTGGGAAACTGTTGGATAGCAGAGTGGGGTAAAAATTACTATTCCCACACCAGTCAGTACAATAGTGGGGAAATTGTTGGATAGCGGAGGGGTAAAAATTACTATTGCCACTTCAGTGAGTGCTAAAGTAGGGAAAGTGCTGGATAGTGGCGGGATAAAATGTACTATTCCCACTCCAATAATTGTAAAAGTAGGGAAAGTGTTGGATTGCAGAGGAGTAACAATTAATATTCTCACTCCAGTCAGTTCAAAATTAAAACAACAACAAAATATTTAAAAAACAAAATAAATTAAAAATTATATAAATATGTTCAAAATTAAAATACAAATATATTTAACATTAGAAAAATGTGAAAAAACATATTATAATGTTAAATACATATGACAAATACCTACAAATATTATATATAAAAAAATTCCAGACAAATTAATATTTTTAATGAGAAAATATTGAGAAACAAAAACATTAATTATTACATAAATTTACTTTTTTATTTCCTACCCTATAACACCACACAATTCACAACCCACATCTAATTTTTTTTTTAATTTCCTTCCTTAATTAACATTATTAACACTATAAAATCTAAATTAAATAAATAAAAAATAATCATTATTTTATTATGATTAAATTACTTCCCACCCTATTCCCCTATAAACCCGCCACCCACTATGGAACTAAAAATGCAAAACTGAATTAAAATAAAATTCATAACTACTAAAAATGTAACACATATATTAAAAAACATAATCAAATACTTATATCAAAAAACATACATCACATACATTTAAAATATAAACTAAAATACATAATACTAATTAAAAAATCGATATTTTAAACAACTATATTTTTGCAAACAATATTAATGACTTCTATATTTTTAAAAACGATATTTCTTTCCTTAAATTCAATATTCTTGACCACGATATTCTTGCTGTCAATATTTATGAATTACGATATTTCCAATTCGATATTTGTGAAAGTCAACACCAGCCTGGCCTGCTCCAGTGAAAGAAGAATTCTTTGAATGTGGGTACGGCCATAATTTTCCCCAGCAAACACCTAGAAGAGGCTGGGACTTTAACACTTAATTAAAACAAAAGTTTTCACGCTCTGGAAAGAAACTCCAAAGCAATTTCTGACCCAATTAATGGGCTTCAAATCTTCTCCAGATGTACTATACTGCAGCCAATGAACAAAGATAAGTCTGTATTGACGGACATTCTGATGGGGATAAACTGAGATTAGCCACTATGGCAATGATTCGCCATTGGACTTGGCCATTGTCTCTGTCTAGCTTGGGAGAAGTTTATATCAACGACATTAAAAGTAACTTTGGTTCGTACACCCAAGCTCATAACATAGTCTGCAAGCAGACTGAGTCCTAGAGCACTGTTCTGCTAAATATATTTTCAAAACATTTTCCTGCTATCATAAGCTTTACTTTTTTCTACCATAAAAATAAGAATTTAATCCAACTATTTCATGCATAATATTCAATTTCAGAACTTATGGTTTTATTTTGACACTAAATAATTATTGTGCTTGTTGGTAAAGGAGCATCACCAGTATGGCTTGGTGAAAAGTACACACCAGCCGTGAGTACCCAAGCGTCTGTTCATTTATGATTTTTAAATCACCTTTGCACATCTGTTAATTCTGAATGCAGCATGAGAAGTTGTAGGAAAAGGATCAATACCCAGAAAGTGCCTCTGTGGCTTAGAGGAATACACCAAGTACACCTCTCCTTTTTGATGGAATGGCTACTATCTTCCACTGGGCTGAGGATAACTGGTTATGGTGGCATCAAATGATCTATGCAGGCCTTTTAGGTTGAGCCTGTGACAGCGCATGAGATCTCACTTGCAAGCATATTGTGTATAACAAGGGACTTGCAGCCTGCCCAATGCTTAACATTCATTGGCTTTTTTGTCACGCTTCTTTGGTACCTTCTAATTGGCCAGCACAGGCTAAGCATCACATCCTCTACTTTTTGTGGCACGCCATGCAGTTTGGTGGTTAGGTCACTCCCTCTTCAAGGCACAGGAGGCAACACCTCGCTCAACCATAATTAACTACCCATTAAAGCCTCTCTAGTCAATGCTCAATCTCTTTAAAAGTATGCAGTCAGTGTTCATGATCCTCTCTGTGATGAGAGGCCTGATGTCCTGTTCACTACTGAAACCTGGCTGTCAGCCTCCTCCAAGCCTGTCCTGGAAACTGCTTTCCCGGAGGTTAAAAAATTTAGAATTGTGACCCCATCTACGGCAGAGGCAGGGAATTGGCATTATTTTTAAGGACAATTACTCCTGTACTATTTTCACAGCCAATGAACTGTTAGATGCCGAAGCCATTAGCTTCTGTCTCACACTGAATGCCCAACAGTCGATCAGAGGATTTTTGATTTACAGGCCTCCTGGTCTAGCTGATCCCTTCCTCAAATCCCTCAACAAAGCAGTGTCACAGGTTTTACTATGCTTCTCACACTGTATTATACTTGGTGATTTTAATATCCACTGGGACATCCCCTCTAACAAGGATACACTCAACCTGATGGACATCATGACCCCTCTTGGCCTCGCTCAATCGGTCGCTAATCCTACGTACATAGAGGGGCATATTTTCTACTGGATCTTCTCCAATAAGACTATAAGTGTATCTGTCCCCATCTCTCTTCCTTGGACTGAACACTACCTAACCCTCTTTGGGTGGCATAGGACTCCACAATACAGCCGGGATGCCTCCTCCACTTTTGATTAAAAACTACCTGTTTCCAAGATCTCTCAAGAGAGTCTAATAAACACCCTAGACAAATCTGTGCCTAATTTATCTGTGTCACTTTAGCAGACACCTTGGTGTTGGACAACTGGGTTCGGTCTGTGGTAGAACAGCTAGCCCCCCTCTCGAGTCACACACCAGGTCAGGCAAAGCCTACTTGCCCCTGGTTTAATTAATCACTCAGGCATGCAAAAAATAATTGTAAAACGGGAGAAAGAGCCTGGCATATTAACTATAGCCTGGAGGTAAAAGCCAAATTTAACTCGGCTCTCAAAACCTACACTAGGTTAATCTAGTCCACTGAAAAGAACTTTTATGAGGAAAGAATTGATCAGATAGAGAACAAACCCAAAGACATTTTTAAGACCGTAAAAAAATGCCTTGATCCGGCATCATGCCACCTCAACAGAGATCCCTCGGCTAAGTGATGTGAACTACTGACCTTCTTCTTCAACAGTAAAATTGCAGAAATTCAAAAAAGCTTTACCATAACGAGTCCCACGGTCAGTAGCCTTCTCCCTCCAGACACCATTCGCGTCTTGCCATTTTAAATCTCAGGTCAGGCTCCCCCTCTGACCCCTGCCCCCCTTCTGTTATTGCAAAGGGAGTGGATGCTATCAAGCTGGTGCTGCTCTCCCTATTAAACAAGTCTCTGTCTTCTGGTACAGTCCTTCTAACTGAAAACAGGCTAAGATTCTGCCTCTTCTGATAAAAAAACAAAGACCCCAATATCCCTAGCAATTATAGTCCTATCTACTTCCTGCCTGTGCCATCCAAAATTCTGGAAAGGTTTGTTAATCAACAGCTATCCTATTATTTAGAACCCAACAGGCTCCTTCACCCTAGTCAAACTGAATTTAGTTCAAAATTTAGCACATAAACTGCTCTTTTGGATGTCTCTGAAGTGATTAAGGGGCACATGCATCAATGTAGGCAATTGCGATTCCATAATTGCGATTATTAAGGAATCGCGATTATGGAATCGCAATTGCCTATGCATGTAGGTTTCGCTAAAATATTAGCAATTCCTACTTATTCCTTAATTGCGTATTGCAAATTGCGATTCGCAATTAAGGAATAGCTTCCCATTCATTCCTATGGGCCTAGAGGCCCATAGGAATGAATGGGAATTGCAAGCGCAATTTGCGAGTACCAAATAGGTACTCGCAAATTGCGCATGCAATTTCAAGGGTGCAAGGGGGCCAAAAGGCCACCCTGATGCACCCCTGAAATTGGCATGTGATCACATGTTGCGCACACACGTGCCCTTGGGGCATGCGCAACATGGCACTTTGAAAAATGCACTTTTGTGCATTTTTCAAAGTTTTCGCAAATTACCATCAACTTGAAATTGATGGTAATTTGAGATTCCAAATTGTGAAATCGCAATTTTGAAGTGCATCATGCATTGCATTTAGGGAATCACAATTTGCGATTCCCTAAATACATTTGCAATTTAGGTAATCGCAAAATTTGCACTTACCTAAATGATTTTTGATGCATCCCAAATGCACAAATACCGGTCGCAGAGGGGCAGATTCTCCGAATCTGCCCCTTTGCGACCGCAATGATGCATGTGCCCCTAAATGTATTCTAGATGCTGGTGGAAAAGCAGTCTTGGTACTGCTGGACCTGTCGACTGCTCTCGACACGGTACCGCACTCCAGACTGCGTACCTATCTCCATGACATTGGCATTGAAGGTACAGCATTGACATGGCTAAAATTCTTTCTTGAGGACAGATATCAAGAGGTTTGGTTGACTCCTTTTCAGTGGGATAAGAGCAGTGTGTCAGTGGGAGTGCCCCAGGGCTCAGCCCTTAGCCAATGTTGTTTAACATCTATATGACCCCAATAGCTACATTGGTTGAGTCTTTTGGAGCCAAGATAATCTCTTACGCTGATGATACACAGCTTCTGTTTCCCTTCAAGATAGGAGAGCCTATTGCACAAAACACTATTAAACCCTGTCTTTCAGCTGTTTTCCAGCAGATGCATACCAATCAGCTTACATGCAACACTGATAGGACAGAGGTTCTATACTTTGGGTATAACAGTACTCTCAACATGCAAGCTCACTGGCCAGATGTGGCCTCTCCACCTAAACCTCAAGCGAAAGCTATAAAAAACTTGGGAGTCAAATTTTACAAACAACTCACGCTGCAAAATCAAATTAATACAGTAGTGGGCACCTGCTTTGGTCTGATGTGCACTTCCTTTTCTTGCCCGTGAGGATTACGGTCATCCTGGCTCTGATTGTATCCAAACTGGATTACGCTAATGCCCTCTAATCCAGTCTTCCACAATACCTGCTGAAGAAGTTAAAAACTATTCAAAATGAAGTTGCCCACTTGGTCCTTAAGTTACCCTGACGAACATTGATCTCTTCTCATTTGAAGAAACTACACCGGCTGTCTGTCCAAATGAGGATCCTGTTTAAGAATCTAATCCAAATACATAGAGCTCTTAACCACTCTGGACCTGAATATCTATCTTCCAGGATCCAATGTTACACTCCAGTTAGAAGTCTGCGCTCTGCCCATGGCCACCTGGCCAAAGTTCCTAGGGTTAGGCTAGTAAAAACTGGAGGTAGATCCTTCTCCCACCTGGGCCTCTAGCCTGGAACAGTTTGCTTGCGGAGCTATGCCAAAACAGAAGAGAGCAGCATTTCAGAAAACAACTCAGGACTTTGTTCTTGACCCTCTAACTCTGACTTTCTGTGGCTTTCTTACTTTCCACTTAGCACCGGGACACTCGTCGAAGTAGCTGTGCACTTTAGAAATCCCTGTATTCATTCATTCATCCATTCATTCATTTTTGTGGAGCAGGAACCAAGAACATATTGATGCAACTTAATTAGTCCCCATCTGCACCTGGCACTGTGATTGCAGCACTATTTCTTCTCCCTCCCTCCTACTCCCCCTTCTTTCACTCCAGATGGCTGTCAGCTCTGCTCGCTTTGCTGCTAGGATCTGTCAGAGAGGAATGTGCATTTTTACAACTTCAATGGCTGCTCTACTTCTCGGAATTTCAAGTTTTTATATGAGGCACACAAAGTGGTTGATAACGTGGAATGTTGTTACAGGGCACACTTTCCTTATCCTGGGCACACAAAGTTCATAATACACACTGGGGCATATTCACAAGGACTTATCGCCGAGTTATCGCCACCTTAACGCATCAAAAGTAGAGATAGATTTAACGCCCCATTCACAAGCGGGTGCAAACTGCAGACAACGCAAGTATTCCCGCGATAACTGCCACAAAATTTACCTCCACGGGTGACACCACCAACTAACCCTAATAAGATGCAGAGTAGGCGTTCCCGTGCAAAAACACACGAAAGCACCACTACACTACATTCACAACGAACTGCCAGATCTGTGATGCAAACCAAAAACAGGCGATAAGCCACGGTAGCAGCAGGGAATTAACACCTGCCTTTTGCTGGTGTTAAGCAGGACAACTACCTGCAGCATGAAAGGGAGCCCAGCCAAGAGCTAATCTGAAGACCCACAGATGCCATGGAGACAATGATCATGCAGCTCCGAGACCCATGAGGGCCACAATACCCACCGCCACCACCCCCAGGCCCGCCACCACCCCAGGAGCCGCCCCCCGGACCACCACAGAGGCAGCGTACACAAAGACAGCGGACCCACCTTAAACGCACCAGCCGCACAGACCGAATGCCAGAGGAGGACGTTGCCCACTACATGCCCAAAAGGACAACCATCCTCCGCATCCTGACCCACATCGCAAACCTGCTGACGGTACCAACACAGCGGACAACCAACATCCCTCCGCAGACAAAGCTGCCGGCTGTGCTGCACATGTTGGCCTCTGGTACCTTCCAACCCACAACTGCCAGAGTCGGAGGAGTCTCACAGCCACCCCATCCAAGTTCATCACACCTATCCTGGATGCCATCATCAGCATGGTACCCCAGCACCTCCACTTCACCCACACTGCGCAGGAGCAGCTGGAGACCAAGCAAGGCTCCTACGCCATAGCTGGATTCCCTCACATGTCGGGGGCAATCAACTGCACACATGTACCCCTCGTGCCCCCTGCCGACACTGCACACAACTACCGCAAGAGAAAGCACACGCATCCCATGAATGTGCAGGCAACAGTGGACCACCCAGGACTCCTCAACAATGTCGTGGCCAACTCCCCAGGTAGAGTGCATGATTCCCACATCGCCCGACAGATCATCAACCAGCGCTCCCAGGATGGCACCTATGGAAATGCAGTGCTCGTTGGTAAGTACCAAATGAACACACCACACACCTCCACCCCACAGACATGCAACTCACGACACTGGCAATGGGCACGCAGCAGAACTACATGCAACATGCCACACAACATGCCAACCGACCAGACACGACAACACGACTCCATTGGGAACCTGGGCTTGCCATGCACACAACCCAGCCACGGCATGGCACCACAGCCACACAATAGCAGAATGTGAGGAGAAGCTTGGAGCAGGCATGTGCGAGAGCGGCAAGTGACTAATGAATGAGAACCTACCCAATGCCAGGTGTGGCGTGGAGGTGCCGGACAGACTACAATGTGCAAACCACAGAAATGGCCATGTGGACATTAACTGCTGGTGCATGGAGTGTAGTGGCCAGTGGACGCTACCATGTCCCTACAGGCTGTGGGGCAGAACACGGAAATGTCGCACGTTACGTCCCCCCCTGTATGTGCGGGCAGAGTGGGTTCACGCCCCTACGCCAGGCCTGCGTAGGGGCGTGAATAAAAACCCCATCACACTGGGCGTGGTTCTCTTTCGGAATGGCCAACATGTCTGCCAGGGCAGCGCCTCTCAACCCGCCACGAGGCCGGCGCCGAGCACGGCGGGGCCTGCGTCCCTGTGCGCCTGCTGCACCCCGGGCCGCTGGTCCCCAGACCCGTCATGCCTGCCCCAGTGCACCAAGGAGGCTCTGCTCACCTGCCGACACCGGCGTGTGTCAAAGAGGGCCCACCACGTGCCGGTGCAAGCTCCAAGCCCCAGTCCTGCGACCTTTGCAGCCTCCGCAGACCATCGCTGGCCTCCACGACGCTGGCCCACAGTACTCCTTTCTCATTGACATACTCCACCGGCGTACTCTTCGGCCCAGTTGTTGGCACATGTTGTATTGAGTAGTGAGTTAAGAATGGCAGTGACCCCAAGTCCGTGGCAGCATCCACATCACTGAACTCCCTCCGATCAGTGAGGCCAAAGTCTGCATCGCAAGCCTGCGACACGTGGTGCCACTAACCCTGTTCAACCCAAGCCTGCGAGACGTGGTGCCAGTAACCGTGTTTAACGCAAGCCGGCGACACGTGGTGCCACTAACCGTTCAACGCAAGCCGGCGACACGTGGTGCCACCAAACCTGTTCAACGCAAGCCGGCGACACTTGGATGAGGGCTCAGGCCTACACTGCGGCCCAGTAGGTCCCACATGTGGAACTGTGTCCTGAGTCTTGAATGGCAGTGACCCCAAGTCCGTGGCAGCATCCACATCACTATACTCCCTCCGATCAGTGAAGCCAAAGTCTGCATCGCAAGCACACGACACGTGTCTGTGGGCCCGTGCTGACCGCTGCCCCCGGCCTACACTGCGGTCCAGTAGGACCCACATCCAGCACTTAGTCGTGATTCATGAATGGCAGAGTCCATACCAGTGAACGCACGGAGAGGAGTAAGAGGAAGATGCGGCTCAGTCTGGATGCAAGCCGGATCCCCGTCACGGAGGTGACCGGACACTAGCAACAACTGACCTGGTGCCACCAACCATGTTCACCGCAAGTCTGCGTCCCGTGGTGCCACTGAACCTGAAATACGCAGGCCAGTGGGACCATCCAACGTAAGCCAGCGACACTCAGTGAATGGCCCCTGCTGACCGCTGCCTCAGGCCTACACTGCGGTCCAGTAGGTCACACATTTGGAACTGTGTCTTGTGAAGATATGGAGGAGTCCACACCATTGGACATGCCTCATCGCAGGCGGCATCCCTTATCAGCACTGGTGCCACTAACTCTGTGCGCAATGAGTCATGGGCACTTTCTGGTTGGACTTTGGTGGCGTCTGAGTCCATGGCCTGGGGGTTGTCTGCATCATCATCTGGCTGGGACAGACTTGGGGGCCGATTCCGATCTCGGCCAATAGTGCTCCGAATCGGATTCGGATTTACCGGATCCGATTCGGAGCCCTGTTTCCCGACCGAATCGTACGCGGGTCCGGCCGAGCGAGTACGATGCAGGCACCCGCGAAATCGCCGACCGACTCGAACGCGGCTTCAACACGCTCCGACCGACTCGCATGGACACGACTCGCACCGTGCTATGGAGACGTTTCCCGGCCGGGTAAGTACGATGCGCGCCGCGAGCAGTCCGACCGACTCGCGCCGTCCGGCTCGAAAAAGCTGTCAGAGCCGGACTTTGGGGGTCCGCGTCGGACCCCCCTGTACGCATAGGCACGGGAGTCGCACACAGGGGGGACCCATGGGTCCCCCCTACCTGTGCATGTACGCCGCGATGCGCTTGGACGCGTGCACGCTGTAGGGGGCGCCCTTGTCCGCCTCGCACCCATTGAGTCAATGGGAGCCCGCGTACGCGTTGTACGACAGGCTCCCATTGACTTCAATGGGAGTCTGACCGACTCGAGTCCGATGGCATGCGTGCGCATCGTACTCGTTCGGTCGGACTGCCAGAGTCCGATTCGGTCGGAAATCTCTCCGGGTCCGGCTCGGTCGGAGAGATTTCCGGCCGGAATCGGAATCGGCCCCTTGGTGTCCGACATGTGTCTGTTCCATTCATCTCCACCATGGTGACTGTTTCAGCATGGTTCTGCCTTCTGCATCATGCCCTGGGGGTACACCTTCCACTGTCCACCGAGACACTCCGCGACAACCCCCTTTGTCATCTACGAGAACCTGCTCTGCTCTCGTGACCCTGCCTCAGTGCACCGCAAGTCAGCGGCCTCTGGCGGTAGGCCCGTGCAGGATGCTGTGCATCCGGGGCCACTAACTTTGTGCAGCTCAAGTCATGGAGCCTTTATGGTTGAATGGTTGTGTCCTTAACGATGTACCCTATTGTCGTTTTTTGACTGCACCAGGCACTCCATGACGGCTGGTGTACACACACCCCACACACATCCAACACAGTTGTCACTAGACATGTGAGCCTGCTAATAAACGTGGCCGTGCGCACGTGCCCGTAGACATTCACACCATCTAAGCAAGTGTGTCCGTGTGGTCATTATGTCAGCATGATGGGCCCGAGCCCTGCAACATCACAGTGTGCTGTCTTCATCGGACGATACCGTGTCACCTCAGCAGTGGCCAAGACCTTGGACATGTCGCTTCGCCCGCCCCCCCCTGTATGCACAAGCGGCGTGTGCTGGTCCGGCGTACGTCAGGTCAGCGCCGGGGTGTGCTGATTAGGCAGGGGGATCAGGGCGTGGCTCTGGTCTGGCATTGAGCAGGAAGTGCGGTAAGCGTGTCTCTGTGTTGGAGTGTTGTTGCCACCAGGGCCACAGTAGTCGTTGTTGCAGTGTAGCATGCACCCAGAGGGCGGGCCCGCATGTACGGGGAAATGTAGGAGCGCAAGACCGCTCGGGGTCTTGGCTCATGCATGCCAAGTGTTATGTGCATCAGTCCTGCGGCTGCATAAGTCAGATGCCTAGCCTCAATCGCAGCGCTATCACAGCCAGCCATGGACTGTACACCTGTGTCCGCCCTGTCCGGACCATTGGCCTACACTCACTTGACTGCACACCCTCAACGGCCAGTGTCACGGTGTTGTTGGCATGCCGCTGGACATGCGCGGACACGCATGACAATGGTGTGCCGTAGGAGTGCACGTGATACAACCGCGCAGCACACACAAGTGTGGGGGCTCGTGGGAGGGAGGAGCAGCTGTGAGGCAACGTAACACACAGTGAGGCCGCTCATGTGCCACGTGCTCGGCATATCATCCAGGATTCCCTGGGTTGCAGACATCCCACCCCACCCACGACAGGCCTCTGTACATATCCTGTATGCAAGCAGATGGTGAAGTTACTGTAGGGATGAAAGGTCCTTTGTCTGAACTATCAGGCAGTAGCACATCTGCAGCTCTGAGCTGGGACGTGCATGTGCCCAGCACCCCATGACAGATACGATAGCATTTGCTGGCGACTCCCACACTACGCACTGCCCGACGTGAGACCAATGTGTACACATCCCACACGCAGAAGTCCTTGGTCGTAGTTAGCGTGCGTGAAATGGCGTTCACACGTACTCCCACCCCATCCCAGGCCTGCACCCGTTGCACACAGACACTGCTCATTGCTCCAAGCTGTGCCATTTCATCCACAGAACTGGCATGGGTCAAGATAGTGCCGCTTCAAGCAGAGCCACTGACGCAATGGCAGACCATCCCGGACACATGCACAACTCCAGTCACGTGGACCTGTACCGTGCACGTCTGCTGCATGTACTGGGGGCACTGCCATTGGCAGTGCTGCGGATCAGTTACCGGCTAAGCTTCCACCTTGCCAACATCACCTGCGTTCAGCCTGTGTTGCATTGTCGCTCGTGCATATTCGAGTGGACCATGGATGTCTGCCTCTCCAACGTAACGGTAGCTGGCCTGGATTTCGACGTGTGTGTGCGCCCCCTGTTGGCCCACGACCAGGAGTGTCACTGTGATGCCCGTTTATGGCATGCCTGGATGATTGGCATGCATGCTGGCAACTGGACCTGGGAGATTGCACGAGTCGTCGTGTGCAGTGACCACATTGAGCCGCTCCCCTATTGGGCTTTAATACCAATTGGGGCCAGGGGTTGGAGTCAGCACATCTGTCCGGGACAGCTGATGGGTTACGTCGCCGACATGTTAGATGTGGTGGACAACGAGCTCTCATTGGAAATGTTGGCCTATGCTGCTGCACTCGCGTTCATGGACGAGTGACAAGGTACCTGCAGCCACAACTGAATGTGACCCATTGCACGTGTCCCGATGCCTGGTTGCATGTTGGGGATCTGGTCACATGTCCCAAGACGACAGTGGACATGGCTGCATTGGCCTGGACTCCGGATCCATGCGTGGACAACCAACGCGAGTTGGCACTCACTTGTGTGGGTGATGGACTCCCCCGGGGTGGACATGGGCACTTTCCAACGTTCCTCATTCAGACATGCTGCTGCATTGGTCTGCATGTCGTGGCACTTCTCTTGGCCGTACTGACACGCAATTGTTGATAAAGTTTCCGCACCTTCACTTGTCTCCAACTGTGATGAGTCTTGATTTGTATGCCAATGTGTGTGTCACGGCCTATCTGGGTCCCTGCCATACGTGCATTGCTACCCCATCAGGGCTGTGGGTTTGTACTTGTGCATTATCATATCTCTGTTTCGTGCTTTGCCAGATGCGCATGGCCATTTACCGGCCACAAGCGGGTGCACTTGTGTCCTGTGTTCGGTTGTGCAAATGTTGCTGTTTGTACCACATTGTGTTCGATGTTAGGGTGCTCTGCTTCCTATGTGTGTGTGCTGCATTGTGTGTGAGATGTCCCTTCAGCTCTGATTTGGCTCACCCATCTCCCTTTCAGGCAGTGTGGTTTTCACTTCTGTGCTTGTTCAGTGATGTGATATTGCCGAGTTGTGTGACTTGTGCTCTTGGTTGGTGTTGTTACTCTTGGGTATGGTTTGTCTGCAGTTGTGCTGTGCCACTGTGCCCATCTCCCCCCGTCCCCCAGTCCCTGGTCGTTCCTCTCCCTGTTGCTGTTGTGTATGTTGATTTTGAGCAGTTTCCGGTCCCCGACTCCTGCCACCATCTCCAGACTGATGTGGTGGACACCATTTCCTCCATGTCATCCAGCTCCTGGTGTGGCGCTGGACTCTCACCTCCGGTGTACATTGCTGCCTTCTGGTTGTTGGCGTGTTTCTGCTTGTTTGTGCGTTTCGCATCATTCCAGCTGTTCTGGTTTTCTTCCATTGTCCTCCTCCGCTCTCCGGCTGCATTCACCTTGTCCACGATGGACTGCCATGTAGAATGTTTTCTTGCCAATGGGGCTTGTGGGGTTGTGTACTAGCTCCGGCTGCCTCCATTGTGCTTCGCTGTTGTTTTCTGTTTGGTTTGTCTTCCTTTTTCCTGCTTTTGTTCTGCTTATTCCCGCCTGCCGTGTGTGTGTCGCGGGCCTGGCGCTGCTTATCGCTGCTTTCCTCATCGCAAATGGGCTCATCGCACGTTTTTTGGTGTTGGGGTTTGTGTTTTTATCTCCGTCGCGGTGGTTGTATCGCGGACATTGTCCGCGTTTTCGGGAGACTATCGCATGGTACCGCCGTGTTGTGAATTCCACGTTAACACGGGGTTATTTTCCCGCGATAGACTGCGATGTGTAAAGTTGCGTTAACATTTTTTGGAGATGTTTAGCGCACGTTCTTGTGAATATCCCCCACTATGTTTATCCCAAGATCTAAACCATATACAGGCTCACGTTTGTACAAAAGAGAACACTGTTTTTTGTTGCAATCAGAATAAAACATGTATGCAGAACACATAATGTTAATTTATATTGCTCATAGTGGGCACACTGATTATGGTGAGTTTATGCCGGCTACAATACGTATATACAAGGCGCACCCATTGTTTGTCTGAGCACAAAATGTTTATACAAAGAGCAGTGTTTTTACCCAGGCACACCATTTCTACTGGCCTATATCTGTGTATGCCACGCACACAGGACCTGATTCACAAAGGGAAACCTACACTTTTATTTAAGTTTGCGTTTGTTTTGGAATTCACAGACTCATGCAATAATAAGTTTACGACTGCAGAAGTAAACATACACTTTTGTGTAAGTTTAAGTTTGGTTTGAAATTTACAAACCTTGATTTAATAGTAAGTTTTCGACTGCAGAGGTGCCACAGATGACGTGGAGTACTACACACATAAAAATGTTAGGCATGTCATATCTTTTTATGAGCGGAGTTCTCCGCCCTGACTGTGTAACTAGTCGCCACAGTCAAAAACTTACAATAAATTGGAGTGTATGTGAATTCCTAAACAAACATAAACACACACAATAAACGTATGTTTACCTTTGTGAATCAGGCCCACAGTGTTTTATCTGGGTGTACACGATTTTTAGATGGGTGCCATGTTTGAGGTTTGGTCACTTTTTAGTTCAGGCACAATTTTTTTATAGCAGTTTTTATTTGCATTTACTTCAATTAAACCAAATTCGTATACAAGACTATACTTGTATACAAGAGCAATTATACATTTGTTACTCAATATCTGGAGTGTGCAGATAAGGGCTGGATTCACGAAGGAAAACTTACACTTTAGTGTAAGTTTTCGATTTTTGCAATTCACAAAATAATTTTACGAGTAATAAGTTTACGACTGCAGAAGTAAACATACACTTTTGTGTAAGTTTAAGTTTGGTTTGAAATTCACAAACCTTGATTTAATAGTAAGTTTTCGACTGCAGAGGCGCCACAGATGACGTGGAGTACTACACACATAAAAATGTTAGGCATGTCATATCTTTTTATATGCGGAGTCTCCACCATGAGTGCTTAGACTCCGCACTCATAAAATTACTACTCATAAAATTCCTTTGGGAATTGCAAAAAATCGTAAATTTACACACTAATGTGCAAGTTTACCTTTGTGAATCAGGCCCTCAGTGTATGAAACAATGGTGGGCCCGATTCACAGAACTAACTTAAGACAAAATCCTAAACTTACTACCATTTTGGTATTCACTGAAGGCACTTACTCATTAATGAGTAAGTGCCTTCTGTGAAAACCAAAATGAGTAAGTTACTCAAAATGAGTAAGTTACTCAAAATGAGTAAATAAGTGCCTTCTGTGAATACCAAAATGAGTAAGTGCCTTCTGTGAATACCTAAATGGTAGTAAGTTTAGGATTTTGTCTTAAGTTAGTTCTGTGAATCGGGCCCAGAGTGAGAGGATGTGGCGTTATGGCCAGAGATGCCAACATTGAAACTGGATAACCAGGTTCAAGCCCCGGCATCGGCTCAGCAGCCTGTGATTCTGGGCAAATGTCTTAATCTCCCTGTGCCTAAAACATGAATCTGGCTATGCGTAACATAACTGGTGCTCATATAAAGTGTTCCAATACCCTTGGCCCGCATGTGTGCTAAATTTGCAAAAAAGATCATTATATTATTATAGACATTTCTCAGGGAATTAGCCATTAATGTCCACTAAGCTGGTGCACTTTGTTAAACTGGGCACAAATGGGTAACGTTGGCACATCATTTTTTATTCTGGGCATATGAAGGTCTATGTTGTTGGAGAGGAATATACATTCTTCGTAGAGTATTTTGACATCAAATGGATCCTATTTTAAGAATGCTTCTGTAACCTGCTGTCTCTTAGGTGCCATGTTAAAACAAGCATTGGCAAAGCCAATAGGTCTCACCTACACAAGCTCTATTGGCTTTGTCAATTTATTTTAGAAAACATTTTCTAAAAATGTGCTATGATGCAGCCAGAGTTGGCCACATCATAAAGCTTTTTTCCTCACTTTAAGGCTTGAGCTGCTGTGCAACATGTCTAAAAATAAATCAACAAAGCCAATTGGTCTTGCATAGCTGAGACCTACTGTCTTCGCCAATGCTTGTTATTTGCTACTTTCAGTTGTTTTCTGTCATCTTCTTTTTCAAAAGGACTGGCAGTGAGTTCCTTCCTGTCCTTTGCTGAGTCCATGTGGCACATGAATGACACATAAAAGTTTGCTCTGTAAGTATGAAGCATGGTTGGATTTGTGTGTTTACACTGCTTTTGCCTACAGTCAGACAAAATACTGTTCGGATCTCCTGTGAGTGCATGGTCCACAAAATGAAGGATGGAAAGAGCACAGAAAAAAGTCAGTGAATTGTAGAATAGTCCCAGAACAAATGGACAATTCCTTTTTTTGGACTGTCTCTGCTTCTTTCCTGCTGCATTCTTCCCAAGAGGTGTGCTGTGGATGGCTGTGTGGATAAGCAGGTGGGAAAGGCCCTGCTCCTCTTATGCCATTGTCTCACAGACTCCTGGCAGGGAATACCTAGAAAACATCTAGCTCAGCTCCCTTCCTGCTTACTGTACAGGACATAGAGCCATGGCAGAGCAGCTAATATGTACTGGAACCATCTCCCCTGAAACAAACTCCTGCACATCAGGATTGTGGAATACGAATTTCAGTCTGTTAGCAAAGATAAATATGGGGAGGAATCCTCAAGTCAGCATTTCAATGATCTCTCACTGACCAGTGTACACGCAGCATACTCCTGTGTGCTGACGAAGATTTGCGAGGGGACTCCTTTGGCAACCAGTCCCTTTTTCATGTCAGGAACACACTTGAAGCCCTGCTATAATCCTATTGGAAGTGCTGCATGTGAGGAGGCTTGAATGAAGAGAGCTGTCACTGAGAACAAAAGGATAGTGAAGATACCCCTAGAGTGAAAAACTGTATAAAAGAGCAACTCAAAACCTAGCTGCTTGGAGAAAAAAGTGGCTACATGCAAAGAACTGAATGCATGAAGTACTGAGAAAGATGGTTGAGAGGCCATGATTCCCATAGTTGGGGTGAGCAGTTCTTGTGCTCTCACTAATAAGCCCTCCATTGTATCGTACAGTAATCCTGAGGTCAAACTTAGTTGCAACTAAACTGGACCTCAGACACCACTCCATATTATAACAGGTGGATGCATGTTATATTTTGGGGCAGGGATTGGGCATGAGCAACCTCCCAGTGCACTGTACAATGACATCTGCAGGAACTGTCCATTGCGGAGAGGAAATAACAAGTTTGGTAGCGTACCTCACAAAATGGAGCAGCCCATGTCATCTGTTTGCCAGTACAGGCTTCTGTGTTCTACAAATCATGACCTATCTTCTTATACATTAGCAAGTAGGGGGAATGGTTGAGCAGAGTGACCACGCCATATGGATTACCAAGACCACCATGAAGGGTGAGATCAAACAAAAAACTGCAAAGAGCTTGACAAGCACTAGGAACCACAGACTGTAACTGAGGCAGATAAATGTCTCAGGTGGGTTAACAGAGGAAGTGGGCTCGACCATGGAAGGATATACAGTCTAATCTACTCATCTCAGAGTGCACAGGAGACAGCTCCAACATGACCATAAAGATAGCTGGGCCTTTCACACGGAGGTAGGTGTTCCCTCAACTATCAGGAGGATGCACCTACCATTAACCACCAACTTCTGATTGCCCTGTTTAAATTGTGTAGATACATTTTTTTGGTCTTATTGAATAATGTGTAATATTTCATTATAGGTAGAACAAGCTCTGGATGGACATTGATTTATTACTAGCTTTTTATGTTGTGCCGAATTTTGAACCTCTAACCACACACCACATATCTGAGGACTGCTCTGCTTCTAAGCAACTTTAATAACTCTTGTTCAGTTGTGTGGTGTTGCCAAACCAGAGAAAAATATTGTAATATGGTTTTTTATCTCTCTTCATGTTAATGTTCCATCTCCTTTGTATGCACGGATCAATGAGCTGAGTTAACTGGGTGGCAGTAGAAAGGGATAGAAACTCCCAATGCACTGGTGCCAAAGTTTTGTTGCTGGCCCTCAAGGGCTCTCCTGTCTCTCATGCTGTGACTCTTCCCATCTAATGCCTTGATAAATACAGTAGATTCAATCCAACCCTCAAGGACATCCATTGGTTTCATCTACCTGTACACATTACTTTCAACACATGCAGCATAGTCTACAAAACACTCCAGGTCAACACTGTATTGCACATGGAAACCAATATCAAGTCCTCTCTGGACCATACAAGATATGCAGGAGCAACATTTCCAGGCTGGGACAAAATAGATTTAAGAAGTATAACTCAAAATGCTAAGCTGTGTCCTTATATTTCCAGAGGTTTTGAAACTCAATCATGGTTGCGATCCACCAGATATCATTGCATATCCATTTCAGAAAAATGAGTTTCAGACCCTCAACTCACTGAATTAAAATCACACAATCAGCAAATCATTGAAAAGTGCTCCTCCTACCTCTTTTTTTTGGAGCCATAATTGTGTCTACAAATCCTTCTTGTATGGCATCCCCCTCAATCAGTATCAACTGTCCTCATTCATTTACTGTCCAAGTGCAAATATTACAACCATCCTGCTTTTCTCTGTTGGTCCCAGTGAAATTTCCCTCTCTCTCCCCACCCACCTGATGCAAGTACAGACTGGTTCCTGTTCACCTTTTCTCGCTCCCTAATTGCCTTTATAAAACATGGGACCTGCAATCCCTGTATAAAAGCCCATCTCTAATTTCCTTTTTACATGTGATTTCTGACATTTCTGGTTCCCTTTAATAAAGAAATGATGTAACAGCTCAGCTATAATAATTTATTACAGTTGAGTTCTGATGCAAAAATTACTGCTTTCCAGAGCTAGCAGATGAGGGGCAAGGGACACATGGCATAATTATAGCTGAATTTAAAAAAAAAAAAAATGAAATTTGACCTTTTCTTCTTCTGCTCTGTTTTTCTAGATGAAAAATGAATAGCAGAAAGGAGATATTTATAGCAACATGTTTATTTTCTCAATGCTTTAGGTAATTATTGGAAAGATAGAATCTCTCCGTATGTTTCTATACATTCTGAACTACAGTGCTTTTGTACATCTGACTTGTATTAAATAGAGGTGGGCGGAACTCGCTGTGTTTCACTCTGTGGAACTCTGCAGAGTTATATGAAAACTCTGTGAGATTCTGCATATATCCGTGAACAGGTGGAAATCGGCATGTTTCGCTGCTGGTGCTGATTTTTACGGCAGGAGCTTGTTCCGTGCTGAAAAATCAGCGCGAACTGCACAACGAGCTCACTAGAGGATGCTGCTTCTTGAGTTGTTTTACTGCTGCTCGAGTAGATTTTCTACTCACCTGCAGTTTTTGCACCGCAAATGGTGGGGAGTGCTCACATTGAAAAAATATCGCTGGGTGTCCTCCTAGTGCCTGAAAATCATGCTAGGGGACGCCAATTCTCCCTAGCGCTTGCCATCTTTGCATTGGCGAGTTACGCATGAGAAAAAACTCCACCACGCAGAAATTGGTGGAATTTGGCTGTAACTCCACATTGCATCTGTTAACGCCCAATGATTGGCAAACAGTATGGCATTAAACCAATCACCCCAGCTTACAGCTTGGACCCTCGAAATCCAGATGGCGCTTGACAGGGAGGATGGGCCTCTGCCACCGTGTAACGAATGGAGCTAGGACAAAAGTACAGATCATAAACATCATCAACTGTTAGGTTCAATATTTCCAGTCAATGACGAGAGGTTGTAGAAGTTTTCACACCTTTTTTTTATCTTCAAAGGATTAGTATGATTTTGTCATCTTTATTCCAGTTAGTCCACATTACAGAAATATTGAATAAATGATTGATTAGTGACAGAATAAATCAAACAGAGTGTTCCATAAAGGAGATTTGTCACTAAACTAACTAAAGAGCCTAACCTACTGTAAGTACTAGAAAAGAGCAAGAGTTTCGAAACATAGATAAAGTCTTGAACTTCCTGTGAAGTGTTCTTCTGGAAACTAAGATGAGTTCCCCACAGCTGCAGTAGCAACCATTGAAATATCAGTGATAGAGGAATGATCGTTGCAGTAGCATTGATCAAGAGGATTCAGGATAAAAGGAGGTAAAATCAATGTCAGCAGTAGCTTTCAGCAAGGTGAGGACTAAGGACAGAACTTCAACAACTCTCTAACTAGGAACATTAAAATATAATATAAAATCACACAATAATGTAATGAAAATTAGCAGATGTAGGGTGCTCTCATCCAATGTAAACCACTCATCTGATGATGCTGTCAACGTCCGTTGCTTCTCCTCCCGATTCCCACAGTAAACATTCACACCGGTACATAGTTAAATAAGTGTTGTGACTTTTAAATCATAGAGGAAAGTTGTCATGAGAACCTTCTTACCTAAGCTAATATCCGCATTCAATGTCCCGCTGTGAATACATAGGGTTAGTTAAATGCAATGAAACGAAACTATCTACAATGTCCTGGTTAAGCGTACATAAAATATCAAAATTATTATTCATTCTAACAGTCAATTCATTGTGAATCCTCAGCAAAGTTCATTGTTAAAGCAAGATGATCTAATATGGTGTGATGAAGCAAAAGAACATAATCTTGAGGTCAGCACATTCTTTAGTAGGATGCTGGTGCTAGGCAAAATTTTAAATAAATGTTTATTTAACTGTGAGCAAGAGTCGAAAGAAAATATGGCTTGGGCACAGTTACAGAAGCACATTGAGAATGATAGTGATCCAGCACGATACTAGCAACGAGCATTCATACACCAGATACTCACTTGGGCCCATTCATTCATACTGCGCTAGTACTTACGCTGGTGAGTCAGTTGTACTCTTTATCAAAATCCCTGCTACCGATTACTTTTCTGATTGAAGAGTAATGACTTACCAATGTATCCTTTGCTAATTGGGAAGTTTAAAATGAGTGACATTCATCACAATTCATAATCCTGAAATAATCACTGAGTCAGGAAGTTTCAAAATGTTTATCTAAAGATTTAGCAGAGTAAAGTACAGAACCACATGATACTTAATCGTATATCAAGGATGAAGCATAATACTCAATTAGCATTCAATGACGGTCCCTCAGAAAGGAGAAGATAGAGACAGCAGCGCAACCAAAGGTTGCAGGTATATTTACCTAAAGTGCGAGAACCAAACCCCTTGGCCAAGGAGTTGGTAAAGATAGGACCCAGGAAGGATGAAGAGCAAAGACCTCCTCCAGGTTCAGGACAGGACCGGTGACCTCTCTACCAACGACGCCTGCGTCGTTCCCCTCTCTGATACTCGACTTCTCCTCGATTCTCCCGTGCCTTCCTTCTAATGGACTCCGCCGCCCCCTCCTCAGGACCTCTCTGGACAGCGGTTCAGTCTGCAATCGATCAGCTTGTCGGTCTGGAGCTCATGCCTCTCTGTGTGAACGCCTGTTCTGACTAATTAGCTAATTCTATATCTATTATACCCCTCTACGCCCATGTACCTCCCATTAATGTTGCCAAAATATGGGACCACTATTTCTGATTGGACGGGGACAGGGGGTTGATCCTCACACCATATTGATTTAGTTCAATTTCCTAAAGCCCATTGTTTTAAAATACCGCCCATCACATTTAATACATTTGCTTTATTTCCCACCCGTCTCACGACAAAGTTTATACATTCTTCATGTACATTGTTGCATATTAGTAGGGACATTCATGGGTACAGCAGTATTGGCCATCAGGTCACGGCCTTGGACGACGTCCAGGTTGACTTCATCCTTTTCTCTCTGGGCAGCCATGCAGGACGCATGTGCAGGATCATTGTCACACGAGTTTTCAGTTCACCAACCCCAGGCCCAAATTTACAAACTAATAAAAGTCAAAGAAGAAAATATTAAAATCACAAATAAAATGTTTCACTGTATACCCACTCTTTCTACTCTATTCCCATTTACTTATAAATTCTGTCCCGCATTAATAGCGTTAAGAAAACGACAATTCAATTATAACACGAGAGCAAGCTGTAGCACGTGAAAACATAGAGCAGCCATTTTAATGCACACTGCGCAGAAGTAAGAGTTTCCCACCAAGCAAAGAAAGACGTCACACCACGTGATATGGTTGAGACATGCGCAGTAAAGTTCCCGCGCTTTTGCGGCCATTTTAGAATAGACAAGCGTTATTTGTTAGTTTAAACACATAGGCAAGCTTCCTTGCTACTTATGTTTGTATATGCAAGAGTTAGTATGAACAATACAAAGTTTAATAAATTAATACTGTGAGAAGATTGCATCCGAGCAAGTCTCATTTGTAAGTCCTTGCTCCATCAATACCCTCTCTGATGGCGTTTCTGAGCCATCAAATACTACCCACATTCAGATGCCAACTTTTAACATAAAATAGTTTCATTTTCATTTTTACACTTTCTATTTTTCACATCCCCTTTCAGTTTCTTGTATAATTCACTTCTCAAATCTTCAAGTTCAATTTCATCAAACTTTCACTTCCTTCCTTTTCCTGTCACATTATACGATTCATTCTTTCTACAACATTTGCACCATATTATTATTGACAGTACTATTATTGCTATCCCTGCTAAGGGTACTAATATTTGACCTATAAGTCCTTTCCCTACATTAGCAAACCAGGTACCAATTGACGTAATTCTATTTGTCAATCTTTCCCATACACTATCAACTTCCAGTGGTTTTAATTTCTTCTCAAGTTTTGTTATATTCTGTATATATTTTCCAATTTCTGCACTTTTATCAGGTATGTAAGTGCAACAGTGTTTCGTCTTCAATAATTTACAGACTCCGCCCTCTTTTGCCAATATAATATCAAGAGCAAGTCGATTTTGCATAACCATAGACCTAATCGCAACCATCTCCGCATTAATCATTAGAAATCCTCCAGCAGTATCCGTTGATAA
The DNA here is from genome assembly GCA_963921515.1 of Calotriton arnoldi. Classification (NCBI taxonomy): domain Eukaryota; kingdom Metazoa; phylum Chordata; class Amphibia; order Caudata; family Salamandridae; genus Calotriton; species Calotriton arnoldi. The sequence goes on along the minus strand of CAWUFW010012429.1, from coordinate 202,603 downwards.
ACAATCAACCACTGTAGATAATTTACATATTTTCCTTGAGTTCAGAATTATTCCCACTGAAGGTATCAATGCACCAAATATATCACCTACAATTTCTGAAAAACTAGCTCTTTTACTACGTGTTAATTCACCATTGTTTTCATTGCTCCCAGTGTTTCTTTTTACGTGGTATATCTTTGGAAATATTATTCCAAAATAACAACTTCCATACCACCGTGCAGGAAGCCTAAAGTAAGCCTTTTTCCCACACACATAATAGATTCCAGGAAAAACTGAATCTGTTCCTCCTTTGAGTCCCCAACCTCCAAGAATTAAGAAATTATGTTCACATTCACTGGTACCGATGAAAACATTGTTATACTCAGTTTTAACCTATGTAGACAAATTTTCCCTGTCTTTACAAAATCTAGAGCCATAGCAGCTTGAGCCTTGCCAGGTGTGTAACTCCCTTCTTTCTCAGCCCAAGGTGGCAAATGAGCCTTATGCTCAGAAGCTTTCTTTTGAAAATCTTGTCTTCTATCTTCTACTAAGTTCAAAAATATCTTTTCTTCTTCATGTAATGAACATGTTAGATTGTTTCTATGTGCATGTGTTATATCTATCGATTTCATTGTTAAGAAAAATTCTCCCATAAACTGTGCATCTTGACTACTAAGCACTGGGTTCATACTCTTTCGAATCGGAACCTCAGAAAATATCACATCTATGTTTGAATAATAATACTGAAGTCTTCCTGTTCTATAAAATAAACTAGCCAATACACTACATGATATGCCATAGGTTAATGGCAAGTGATGATACGTTAACCCTTCTGCTACTGATTCTGGTAATTTCATACAAACATAACAATTACTAACTTCCATGGTATCTACATATTGAAACAATAACTTTGTGAAAACATTTAAACTAGTGTCGTTATCAGTTATTTCATGATGAAATTCTGGTTCATTTTCTGGCATCAGTTCTACTCTATTACTTTTCAAGTTTGCTGTCCTTTCCTTAGTTTCGTTATTAATCTTTTTATCCATTATCATAAGGTAAGGAACTGCTACGATCAGAACTAACCATACTATAAGCACCATTACTAGACTACATATGCATACTGCACAGCATCTTTTACAACATTTCTGTTTTGATCTCCCAGTAACTCTATCGTCAGACATTTTGACAAGGAAGATTGCTCTTCTTATCTATTTTTCGATTCTCTTTACGTTATCAAGGTGGTCTTGTTTCTTTCTTATAAGTCAGTTCAGCACTTGTTCCTTCGTCACCACTTTCACTTGACTCTGAGCTCTCGTAATCTTCAAGGATGATATAAGTCCAATCAGGACCCTTGAATTTGTTATTCACAAGTTTCAGTCTTTTACTTCTTCTTTTCTCAGTTCTACTTTCTTGTCCTGTTTGGCTTGTTACTTCATTTACTTGATCTGGATCTCCACTTCTGGTTGTAATGTGGTATTTTACTCTTTTAATGACACTAGGCCAATGATCACCTTTTCTTGTTTTCTTTGTTTGCACTGTCTCTTTACTTTCTTTTTCAGAAATTCTTCTATTTTCAGGTTGTCTCACAATCTTGTTTTCAACAATTACAGTTTCTTTAATTTGTTCTTTTTCAGGTCTGATTAGTTTTTCTTCAGCAGCTCCACTGTGAGTTACTAATAACTGACCTTGTTCTTGATTTATTACTTCATGTTCGTGTTTCTCGAGATTTTCTTCTTCTGTGTATTTTTCTGGATCTAACTGGTTCTGATCAGGGCTTATTGCACTTTGTACTTCTGCAGCCTGACCGGGTTCTTCTAAACCTGTCTGTCCCTGCTCAAAATGTGTTGGTTCGTCGTTAATTTGAGCCCAGTTTCCTCTCCCTATCTGGTCCTGCTCAGGTTCTCTTATTGTGTCTTCTTCTTCTTCCTGAGCTGCTTCTTCTTCACCTATCTGATCTTCTTCAATTTCTCCAAAATTTGCTTGACTTCTTGTTCTGTGGTAAACTTCTGGAATTTCCACCACTGGTATCCAATCCTGACTTGTGCTCGGTTCTTCTTCTTCAGCTTCCCTTGAATCTCGAACCTGAGATTCTTCAGCTGGGCAACCTTCAGCTTCCTCAGTTATTGATGCTGACTGAGGAGTTTCTTCTTCAGGGTCTGGTACTCTTTTGGTGTGGCTTACATGAATCCAATTAGGAAATCCTGCACACTTCACTGCTGTGTTTGTAATCAGTTTGACCTGACAAGGTTCGCCCCACCTAGGTGATAGACACGTTTCTCTCGTGTGATTCTTCACTACCACCCAGTCACCGGGATTCAGATCATGTTCTTGTTCAGGCTGTCTGGTAACTGCGTCTTCTCCAACCTGGTGAGAGACAGAACGCACTAGGTCAGCCAATACTTTGCAATAATCCAGAACCATATCATCAGATATATTCAGCAGTTCATTTGTAGGAACATGTGCTTGTCTCATTGCTCTTCCCATCATTATCTCGTGCGGAATCAATCCGGTATTTCTATCAGGAATGCTTCTGAGTCCCATTAAAACAAGAGGCAATGCATCCGGCCAATCTAATGATGTTGATGCACACATTTTTCCCAGACTGGATTTTATTGTGCCATTTAATTGTTCAACCACTCCAGAAGCCTCTGGACGATATGCACAGTGCAATTTTTGCTCAATTTGGAATGCTTCACAGATTATTTTAATCACTTCACTGTTAAAGTGCTTTCCTCTATCTGATTCCAAAGTTACTGGGAAACCAAATCTAGGAATGAGTTCTCGTAGCAACAACTTTGCGACTGTAATACTGTCATTCCTCCTGGTAGGGTAAGCCTCCACCCACTTTGAAAACAGACACACTATGACAAGTACATATTTCAGCCCTCTGCATGGTGGTAACTGAATGAAATCAAATTGTAATCTTATAATTGGACCCTCCGCCTTTCCAATTTTTCCAAACCCAATTATGGTTTTTCTTCCTGGATTATGCATTTGGCAAGTTAAACATCTCTGGCAAAGACTCTCTGCTACAGCCCTGAACCTTGGATTGTACCAATTTTGTCTGAAGAGTCTAATCATTGCATCTCTCCCTACATGTGTGTCTCCATGATACATCCTGGCCATATGTGAAAGCAGACAGTCGGGCATGACTGGTCTGCCATCGGCATAAATCCATACATCGTCGTCTGCCCTTTGGGAACATCCCATTTTAATCCATGTATTCCTCTCACTCTCATCAGCATCATCTTGTAATCGTTTTACATCATTCCATGTTTCAGGAGGTGCATATAGCATAAGTTGGCAGCTGATCCCCAATCTTTCCACCCTTTTATTTACTGACAATCTATTTTTGGTGCAATGTTGAGCCACAAGATCTGAGTATCTGTTGCCGACTACCACCCAGTCATCTCCTGACTGGTGTGCGGCACACTTCACCACAGCCAATTCTTTTGGTGATTGTATTGCCTCTAGCAGTTCCTTTACGAACTGTCCATTTTTAATGGGGGATCCTGAAGAAGTAATGAAATCCCTCTGCATCCATAGTTGGCCAAAATCATGCACAACCCCGTCACCATATTGGCTATCTGTAAATATAGTTACTTTTTGATTCCTCCCAATTTTGCAAGCCTTTATCAATGCAATCAATTCAGCTATTTGTGCAGATTTGACTCCTGGTAAATAGGATGCTTCGACTATTCCAGTTAATTCACACAATGCATAGGCAGCAGTTAGTTTACCATCTTCATGCCTTTGGCATGAACCATCAACAAACAGCTCCCTGTCTGGCTTCCTGAGGGGTAGTTCTTGAATATCAGGACGTGGTTTCGTGCATAACTCTATGACTTGTAAACAATCATGTTCTTCTTCGTCATCTTTAACTTCTTCATGAAATGGGTCTGGTAGTAAGGTAGCGGGATTTACTATTGTGCACCTTACAATGGTCACATTTTCAGCACCCAGTATTATTCTTTCATATTTAGTCAGTCGACTAGGAGTAAGATGCTGAGTTCGGGTTCTTGTCAACAGAATCACAACCGCATGTGGAACAAACACCTTTACAGGGTGTCCCATTACAATTGACTCACTTTGTTCAATGCTCAAACAGGTAGCCGCCACTGCTTTTAAGCAGCCTGGCAACGCGGCTGCCACTGGGTCCAATGTAGCAGAAAAATATGCTATAGGACGTCTGTCTAAACCATGTCTCTGGGTTAGGACTGAAAGTGCACAATTTTCTCTCTCATGACAGAATAATGCAAACTTTCTTTTATAATCAGGCATGCCTAGGGCAGGTGCTGCACACAGAGCATTTCTCAATTTTACAAAAGCTCCTACACTTTCATCATCCCACTCAACTGGGTCCCTTGCCTTCTTTTTCGTCATTTGAATTAAGGGCTTTGCTAACAGAGAAAATCCTAGTATCCATTGTCGACAATAACCTACTATTCCAAGGAACATTCTCACTTCCCTTTGGGTGACAGGCATTTGCATTTTCTTGATTAATTTTACTCTCTCAGAGGTTATTCTTCTTTTTCCCCTCTCAATTTGGTGTCCCAGATATTTAACTGCTGTTGTACAAAACTGCAATTTTTCAGGTGAGACTTTATGCCCTTCTTCAGCTAAATGATTTAATAATGCAATAGAGTCGACAACACAGTCCTCTCTGGTGTTAGATGCCACCAGTAAGTCGTCTATATACTGCACTAGGACTGAGCTTCCTGGCATCACTAGTTTCTCTAAGCACTTTTTCAATATCTGATTGAAGATGGAAGGACTCTCTGTGTACCCCTGAGGAACTCGGTTCCACACATAGACTTTGTTCTCAAATTTAAATGAAAAAAGATATTGGCTATCTGGGTGCAATGGTATTGAAAAGAATGCTTGGCATAAATCAATCACAGTAAACCATCCTGCACTCCAAGGAATCTGATATAGAATTACTGCAGGATTTGGCACTATAGGACAACATGGTTCCACAATCTTATTTATTTTGCGCAGGTCTTGGACAATCCTATACTTTCCACTAGGTTTCTTCAGACCCATGATTGGTGAGTTACAAGGGCTACTCATCACCTCTTTTAATATTCCCTGTTTTACCATTCTGTTTATTTCTTCAATGACTCCTGCTTTTACTTCTGCACTCATTTTGTATTGTCTGGTATTTGGGAAAATTGCACCTTCCTTTACAGTAATTTTAACTGGGTCTATTTTGGCCATAAGTCCTACTTCTTTTCCCGTGAAATCCCATACTTTGGGATTTACTGTAGTTTTTAATTCTTCTGGCAACTCGTCTTTTGTTATCAAAGAGAACATCTCATCTACTTCTGTACCTTGCTTTGCGATCATAAACTTATATACATGGTCTTCATCTGGGGTCTGAACTGCCACACCATCCGGTGTGCAGAAAATTGTGCAATTCATTTTGCATAACAAATCTCGGCCCAATAAATTTACTGGACTGGAATCACACACTACAAATTGATGCATTTCTCTAAAATGTCCGATTTTTACTTCCATTGGTTCAGTAAGAGGTGTTCTAATCTTTCGATTAGCCACCCCCACAACTTGGATAGCTTCTCCAGAGAGAGGAAGGTCTGGGATGTCTTCTGTTCTCACAGTAGACCTGGTAGCACCAGTGTCCAAAAGGAAGGTAATATCATTACCCTTCACATTCCCTTCAACATATGGACCTGACTGATCTACCGGTAAGGATGCGCCAAGTACGCACTCCTTCTCCCCCTCTCCTAGGCACCGTCATTTGCTATAGGAACAGAAGTCATCCTGTAAAAGAAATTGTGATGTTACATAATCATTCTTACCACTTCCTCCTTGATATCCGACGTCTGTACCGTGTTTTGCTCTGCTTACATTACCCTGTATAGGTGCAGGTGGCAACTGACTCTGAGGATTTACACCCTGCTGTGAGTCATTCTGCGTCTGTGGATTTAAATTTTGATTTGGGCTATTATTATTCCGAATCTTTTTACATTCATCCTTCCAATGACCCAATTTTCCGCATCCATGACAAGGAAATTTCTTTTTAGCCTCTTCTCTGCTCATTCGTCCTCTCAATTTTCCACCATTCCCAGTGTCACCATTCGTTCCAGAATCCTTTCCCTGATTTTCACTCGGATTATCCAAATTAATTCCCTGTTTCTCGGCCATTTTTACCTGAGCCCACATTACTTTCTCCTGCAATTTCTTATGCCTGTCCTCGATGTCATCTCCACAATATTTTGCATATTTCAATATTTCATCAATTGGCTTCCCCTGCCAACACAACATGTGCTGACAAATCTCTGGCTTCAGACCATAGACAAATCGGTAGACAAACTGACTCATGTTTTTATCTCCAATATCCTCAAATCCACTATACTGCTTGAATACCTGCAATAAACGTTCATAGTAGGCGTGTACCGATTCACTGGCTTCTTGGGTAGTTCTGTCTATTTTCACCCAATCTGTTTCTTTTGGTGGTATTTTCCCTTTCAGGTAAGTTATTACCTGCTGATACTTTTTCATTACATCATTTGACGGGCACCTGTCTTTGGATCTCTAGGATACTCTTCACTGGGCCAATCAACTGTGATTTTACAATCTGTCCACAAATCGTCAGGTACCACTATGTCGAACAGACCATCCAAATCCTTCAACGATACCTTTGACACCTTCACAAACCTCTCAACCTGCTTGTACCATTCAATTGGCTTTTCTCTCAACTTTGGAAAATCATTCGTAAATGACAAAATATCCTGTCTGCTCCATGGGACATGTACATATCCCCCTCCTGGAACTTCTCGCATCGGGTACATTTGATCTGCTTTCCCTGTTTCCTTCATTAAATATTCAGAAGTTGTTCTACTGCATCGTGCCTCTTCCTTTTTCTTGGTCCATCCAACTTTCCATTTATCTAGGTCGCCCCATTTCTGTAAGACTGTCATTAATTCCTTTACTTGTAATTTCCGTCCAGAGGCATTCATGTTTTCCAAGTCTTTGTCAGAAAAATCTGCTCTATAGGGTTTCTGTAACACTTTTGATCTCCCTATTTCAATTCCCATCTGCAGAGCTAAATCTGATAATTTCTCATGAAATAACTTTACATTTCTTGTGATACTTCTGCACACGAACAATAATTCTTCATCATCATAAGTATTCAAACGATCTACTCCTACATTTCCTGCTATTATTTCTTCTAATTCGACCTTTAATTTATAAATGTCCATGATCTTTGGGGGTGAACTCTGTTTGTCTGATCCTTGTGCCCACCTTTCTAAGTCTTCTGGTGTTACTACTGTGGCACTTTTGGTTCCTGATGAGGTTACTATGTTCACATCTCTTGAGCAACCAGGTGTAGCTCTTCTGGGGGTACTATTTACAGATTCTCGAATGGGCAAGTCCATTAACGAAATCATAGATTCACAATCACTAAAGTGATCCTCAACCATTACTATTGCTTCCGGTTTAGGAATATTCACAGGTGTAGGCATAACTAAAGGTTTTGGGTAATTTCCTTTGTCACCATATAAGGGAACCACTGGACAAATGGTTACAGGTATGGTTAGTGAATCAGGATGAACACTTAATTGTGTTACTCTCTGTATTAATTCTGCTCTGTTTTTATCTATGGCTTCCTTTTCTTTATCGTGAAGTACCCTACTAGCTGGAGAATCATGTAATACTTGTGGTACCAATGGTGTCCTTAACAGTGGTGCACTTGGGATGCATCCACTTGTCCCTTCCTGATATGGTGGCGGGTTCTTTAATATATCCTCCATAAATTCATTTTCGGAATCTCCAAATCTAGTCAAGTGTTTTGTCTTTTCTGTGCATTTGCTCCCTAATGGCTCATCTGCCATTAATATCGGATACAAACCCTCTGTAAGCATTGCTCTTCTCCACTGTTTCATCTGACCGTCCCTTGACTCATTTTGGTTCCTAGGGAAAAATCCTCGATAACCCCTATTACTTCTGGATCGGTCACGTTCAAATGCCTCAGTTTCCCACTCCTCTAAGGCTTCGTATTGGGTTAATCTAGGTCTGGGTTCTAAGTCATTCATCCTCAATCTCAAATTTTGAAGAATTCTCCCATTGAAAGTGCCATTCTCGGGAAATGCTAATATTCCATCATTTTTGGTATATTCTATCCAATTCTCTATCCATACACAAGTATGATAACCTCTCTCCATCATCATGAATGAAGCGGGCGTTTTAGCTGGTGGAATGATAATTCCTTCCCTAGTTTTGATTGGTTTATCCTTTTTAAAATAATTCTTAATCTTTTGTAGGAATGACATTTTTCTCTTCTCTCCGTACATTTTGGGTAAATCTCGATGTATAAAATTATATTCTGCAAAGCCTAGATATCTCCTATCCGGACGAGTTCCTGTTAAAGTTGGATCGCGTTTTAACATGCAATCTCCTATCCACTAGGATTTCAGCTTCTATGGTAACAACCAATCAAATGCCAGCTAACTTATGTCTTTGAACCAATCCTAGCGCGGCCTTTCTGTGACGTTTTGTCTGGCAACCCCTCCTTTACAATCTGCGCTTCTCTGTCCCTTGCTGTTTCAACCAATCCCAGCGCGACACCTGTGACGTCAGTACTACTCCCGACTACTGACCCCTCCTTTACAAGAGTCTTTCCACGCCCGCTGTTTCAACCAATCCCAGCGCGGCACCTGTGATGTCAGCTCCCTCTCCGGCAACTGACCCTCCCTTTACAAAATCGTACGCAAAACTTTATTTTCTCTACGACTTTAATTAATATTCAGTAACAACATAAAACATTCGCTATCGTGCCAGTTTCTCTAAAATTGGAAAAGATAGTTTCTCTCACACTTAGTAAAACCTTTCCGTTTACTAAACACACACTACGAGTAAAACCCTTCCGTTTACTCTTCACACAAGCTTCAGAAATACCTGTTACTTCTTCAATGTTACCCTTTCTAGGTGATATAACATCAAAATTTACCAGAGTATTCCTTTGCTATTACTCACACACAGAGTCCCTAACGAGTACTGATAGCCCTGCTTAACTTTTCAGTACTATTTCTGCCTGACAGATAACCTCACTGCAGTATGGTTTCCACTTACCATCCACTATTCAACTTTTCCCAGGGGAATTCTGGACAACATAAAACAAACTTTTAAACACGCGGATGCTAGTTTAAAAAAAAAAATGTAAAACTCTCATTACTTAATTAACAAAGTACAACCATCCTCTGATAACCAGAAAACTGATCCAGCGCGATACTAGCAACGAGCATTCATACACCAGATACTCACTTGGGCCCATTCATTCATACTACGCTAGTACTTACGCTGATGAGTCAGTTGTACTCTTTATCAAAATCCCTGCTACCAATTACTTTTCTGATTGAAGAGTAATGACTTACCAATGAATCCTTTGCTAATTGGGAAGTTTAAAATGAGTGACATTCATCACAATTCATAATCCTGAAATAATCACTGAGTCAGGAAGTTTCAAAATGTTTATCTAAAGATTTAGCAGAGTAAAGTACAGAACCACATGATACTTAATCGTAAATCAAGGATGAAGCATAATACTCAATTAGCATTCAATGACGGTCCCTCAGAAAGGAGAAGATAGAGACAGCAGCGCAACTAAAGGTTGCAGGTATATTTACCTAAAGTGCGAGAACCAAACCCCTTGGCCAAGGAGTTGGTAAAGATAGGACCCAGGAAGGATGAAGAGCAAAGACCTCCTCCAGGTTCAGGACAGGACCGGTGACCTCTCTACCAACGACGCCTGCGTCGTTCCCCTCTCTGATACTCGACTTCTCCTCGATTCTCCCGTGCCTTCCTTCTAATGGACTCCGCCGCCCCCTCCTCAGGACCTCTCTGGACAGCGGTTCAGTCTGCAATCGATCAGCTTGTCGGTCTGGAGCTCATGCCTCTCTGTGTGAACGCCTGTTCTGACTAATTAGCTAATTCTATATCTATTATACCCCTCTACGCCCATGTACCTCCCATTAATGTTGTCAAAATATGGGACCACTATTTCTGATTGGACGGGGACAGGGGGTTGATCCTCACACCATATTGATTTAGTTCAATTTCCTAAAGCCCATTGTTTTAAAATACCGCCCATCACATTTAATACATTTGCTTTATTTCCCACACGTCTCACGACAAAGTTTATACATTCTTCATGTACATTGTTGCATATTAGTAGGGACATTCATGGGTACAGCAGTATTGGCCATCAGGTCACGGCCTTGGACGACGTCCAGGTTGACTTCATCCTTTTCTCTCTGGGCAGCCATGCAGGACGCATGCGCAGGATCATTGTCACACGAGTTTTCAGTTCACCAACCCCAGGCCCAAATTTACAAACTAATAAAAGTCAAAGAAGAAAATATTAAAATCACAAATAAAATGTTTCACTGTATACCCACTCTTTCTACTCTATTCCCATTTACTTATAAATTCTGTCCCGTATTAATAGCGTTAAGAAAACGACAATTCAATTATAACACGAGAGCAAGCTGTAGCACGTGAAAACGTAAAGCAGCCATTTTAATGCACACTGCACAGAAGTAAGAGTTTCCCACCAAGCAAAGAAAGACGTCACACCACGTGATATGGTTGAGACATGCACAGTAAAGTTCCCGCGCTTTTGCGGCCATTTTAGAATAGACAAGCGTTATTTGTTAGTTTAAACACGTAGGCAAGCTTCCTTGCTACTTATGTTTGTGTATGCAAGAGTTAGTATGAACAATACAAAGTTTAATAAATTAATACTGTGAGAAGATTGCATCCGAGCAAGTCTCATTTGTGAGTCCTTGCTCCATCAATAGCCTACCACATTTTTCTTCATGCTAATTTTTCCTACACGTTTAGAGCAAGCACACTTTCTCTATGTATGATTTACTTATGCATTCTTTTAGTTAAAAAGCATTCTAAAGTGATTTTGAATATGTTTAAAGCAGGCACATATTTCCTGTGAATACATTTCTGCAGGATTTAAACGCCTTCTAAGATGCAATTTTAATATGGTGTGCAAGTCGAAAGTTGCTCTTAAAATGTATTTCTTACACATGTGTAACATGGAGTGGTCAAACCTCTGCCAAATCTGCAGGTGGAGCGGAATTTATACCCCACCCCTAGCATTAAACCAATCCTAATACATTTTTGCAACAAACATTTAAATGCTTTTTGGTGTGTTTAATTTTGCAGTAGAGACTCTAATTTTGTTCTTTTTGTTTCCAAGCAACCTATTTCTTTCATATGAAAGAGCCCCACACCAATGATTTAAGTGGTTTATGGGAAAGATGATGGTTTGGCCATGTGTTATAAGCAATAAAGATATAATTATTTTGCAAGTAACCCTTGAGTTTCATGACCTTTTAAACAAACTCAGCCTTTGGTCTCTTGTCTCTATGTGGTCTGGTAACTCCTCAGTGACTTGCGATATTTTTATAATATACAGGAGGGTGTACTTTATCTTTTAAATAATTGCCCTTCTATACAGTTCTCCATGACTTTGTAGCAAGGTTCACACTTTATAAACGACAAACCAACACACATACAGGCAAAAATAGCCCTTCCCACTTGTGCCTGATACTACATTGATATGGTTTCCTGACTCTGTAATTGAGAAAGAGTGAGGTCTTTACATATGCAAATTGCTACCACTATAACTCACTGACTATAATCAGTGGAGTAGCTAGATTTCTCTGACCTGTAATGTAAGGCTGAAAAATAGGCACCATAGACTTTGGATAGGTGGAAATGACCTCTATATTGGAGTACAGTTGAACCCTCACAACTTCTGGGCCCTTCTGCCACTGCACATACCTCCCTATTGGTAGCTAAACCCCCACCTAGAATATAGCAAATTGATAATTGTGGTCACAACCAGACTAACCTGAGGTGTGATTTTGATTTTTAAGGTACTCCCATCTGTGTGTTGCTACAAATGCACACAACATGGCTATCCTAAGAAATGCCAATTCCTATATTATCATGTGAAGCTAAGACTTATCTACCCTTCAAATGTGACCTTTTCTTCTTTAATGAGTTAATTCACTGATTCAATACCGAAGGACAACATTACTCTTTGTGGAGCACAAGCATGTAAGAATCTCCTCCATGTCTATAGTGAATGTGCCTTTGGCTCAAGGGACACATTCTTAATTGGGCACTCTTGATGTAGTTACTCAACAGTGCTTAGCCAGTTCTCAACATCTTCAAAACTATATGTACTTATCTTTCTTTGCGTCCCTTTGAGGTCCAAGGTCATAACTCATTCTACCGTATCACAGAATGTCTTCCAGCAGCTGTTTTATAACTCAACAGAAATTATTTGCTGCTGTCCCCTGGGCTTTACATCTGTCAATAACCACTGCTGGAAATGCCAAGGTGCACACTGGTTGTAAATTATGTAAAGTGATGTTCTCAAAAGTGTAGCCAGCATCTTCTCAGATTTCAATATAGTGCAAGATTACAGTGATCCTGTTTTCAGACTAGAACTATGCTGTCATTAGTGAGACCTAGGGGCTTATTTACAAGCCCCTTTCACCGCCGGTATGACACTTTTAATATGGGAAAAACTGACGTACCGGCAGCGCAAGGTGCTTGTAAATGAGCCCCTTATGTTTTTTTTTGTTCTTACGCAGCTGTCTGTACCAACTCTCACCGATGGACCATTATTATAAAGGTTGGTGGACCATACTTAATACCTGTGCCCAGGAATCAACCTCAACAAAGGTAGCCACTATTACAGATTAGAAACTGAATCAGATTTGCCACATTGATCAAGGCTGTCGATAAAGCAGCACTGATATGCTCATATATTGCATATAAATAAGGGTGCTCTGATAAAGGGAATTAGATTCTCGAAGCACGTGGCAGCACACAATCATCATTGGAAAGATAGTTGAATTGTGGATTGTATACACTGACATAAATACCCTTGTTTGATACTAGGATGAATGATGGACTGCATACTTGTGAAAAGTAAAATAAAGAATTGTTTTAAGCAAAAGGTAATGATGATTTTTTTGGAACATGATCAATGTTGGACGTTGGCCCAGTATTGTCTTTGATGAACTTCTAAATATGTCTGGAGAGTGGCAACTCTCCACATCATCAAATGGGCAAACAAACTCTATTACCTTTCTTCTGTAGTGTAATGACTTCATGCACATGTGTCATACCACAGGACAACTTATGAATACTAGTGTGTGACGCAATAGCACTGCTGCGGGATTTCTTGTAGTAGGGTTTGTGCAATGAACAGCAATTGCCCAAATAGATGAGTATGAAATTTGCATAAGGACCAATTTTCACTTCAGGTTCAACAGTTGTGGTGATTCAGAAGAACCCATAGATTCCTGTTGATGAGAGACACAGAACTATGTGGTCCTTCACGGGTCGGTACTTTAGGTTCTGACAAATCCTCTCAGGTTGCACTGAAGGCTGCAGTGTCCTCGATGAAGGTCATTCTGAAGTAGTACAGGACAACCAGGGAAAATGTAATTAGCATCTGGAACATGTCAAAATTATTTAACATGCATAGTGATTTGTATTTAAAAACTAGGACATGGGTATGTACATTTTGTGTGTCCTGAAAGTGAAAACTCAGTGTTATAAAGCCTATCTCTCCCATTAACTAACACTGGGTTATCTTATTACATGTAATAAGTTCTAACTTTATAATGGGAGCAGATAGAGAAATGTTTACAGTCAAATGAATTGTAATTTAAAATCCTCTTTAATGGTGAAGTCGGATTTCAAATTACAGTTCTGAAAATGCCACCTTTAGAACATTGGCAATTTCTTGTCCCAACTATCTGTGCCTTCTGCCTGTGTCCTGGGTGACATGACTGTGAATGGCACTGCTGTTGGGGTTTTTATATTGCCTACAGACAGTAAGTCAAAAGGGCTTAGGTGTGGACATGATGGGTCATCCTGGCAGGATGGCTGGTGGGGAGCTGTACCCAGCCTCACTTACACTTCAAAGGGCTTTACCTACAGCACACAAAAAAGTACCTGACACCAGCCCTGCCCTGCCTTTTGTCACCCCAAACAGTTTGGCGCCTTGACAAGGGAAGGGGAAGAACGTTCCAGATCCAGGTGCAGGGTACAACAGGGAGTCCCACCCAGCCAAAAGCTGGCACCAGGTATAAATATAGGACCTCCAGAGCCACTCGTCAGTGAGTACACCCCTAGGCCTGTGAAAGATTCAGAGGACTGCCCTGCTGCCAGAAGAACTGCCTAGCTGCTTGAAGGACTGCCTTGTTACTTGAAAGACTGCCTTCTGATTGCCTTCATCCCAGGCTACCTTGAGTGACTCCAAGGGTCACTTGGCTGACCTCCTGGGTGAGTTTCGAGAACACAACAAGCTTCAAGACGCCTCCCTGGAACTGCCCCGCTGAACAGCTGGACCTGCACCTACGTGGACCTATATGGACATGCCTGAGGCCTGCTGTTGGCCTCTGCTGGAGTGAATCCTGATCCCCAAAAGGTGCACCCAGGTGATGGACCCTTGTATGGCATTAGTGGAAGGTCCTCCAAGAAAGAAAAAGGTTAAAATTCTGGAGTTGGGCCATCTCCAACATGAATCGAACTCTTCACGCCAGACTTAGGAAGGTAACTTTTCAGGTACACTTTCGTGGTCCCTGTATCCGGCCTGCACTTCATCCTAGTTCACCTAAAATTGTGACTTTCCCCCAGTCTAGTGCAACCAGATGACCGCAAATGGTGGTTTGGGCCTTTAGGGGCTCTTTTCTTTTAAAACTTAGAAATTGGATATCTCTGTGTTTGTTGTTGTGGTATAATTTCAGTTAATAAAATGTACTCTATTTTTCTAAAATTGTTTTGGAATTTTCGGGGGATATTCTCAAGAACGTGCGATAAACATCGCCAAAATAGGCTAACGCAACTTTTCATATCGCCGTCTATCGCGGGAAAATAACTCTGTCAACGTCTTAGTCTCAACACGGCGGTAACATGCGATAGTTTCCCGATAGCGCCTCAAATGTCCGCGATACAACTACTGTGACGGCGATAAAAAAGGAAACACGAACGTGAAAAAAGTTGCGATGGGCCCAACCGCGATAGAAAAATCAGCGACAAGCAGCGCCAGGCTTGCAATTCCCACGTCAGGCGGGAAAAATCATCATAAAAGCTGCAAAAAGAAAAAAAAAAACATAACAACTGCGAAGCACAATGGAGGTAGCCGGAGCAAGTACAGAGGACAACCCGAACCCCACAAGCCCCACAGAGGACCAGCCTGGGACCTCGGGGTCAGGGAAGGGCAAGGAGAAGAAGAAGAGGAAGACGCGGTTCAGTCCGCAGAAAAACAGGATCCTGATTACGGAGGTGATAGAACACCATCAACAACTGTTCGTCACCTCCACAGTGTCATTGGCAACAAAAAATGGAATATGGCAGTCCATCATGGACAAGGTGAATGCAATCGGAGTGCTGAGGAGGACAATGGACGAGGTCAAGAGGCGCTGGAATGATGTGAAGCGCAAAACCAAGCTGAAACTTGCAAACAACCGCAAAGCAGCAATGCAGACTGTGGGTGGGAGTCCTGCGCCACAGGAGGAGCTGGATGAGATGGAGGAAATGGTGTCCACAGTCATCAGTGTGGAGACGGTGGCAGGAGTCAGGGGACCGGACACTGCTCAGCATGACCTGACACAACAGCAACAGGGTGAGTAACCACCAGGGACTGGGGGGACGGGGGGAGATGGGCACAATGGCACACATGCACATTGAAGTATAGCACACTGCACAACCACAATGACTCTGGATCATGTCTCTGATCTCCTTGCCATTCTGCAGCACACATAGAAACAGCAAGTAGTCCCCCGTCCACAATGTGCCCAGAGGGGGCCCTCCCCACACATCACCAATCTCACAACAAACCCATGCACATGTGCTGAACCCAGCAAAGCTGCGGATCCGTGAGCCCCACTGACAATGCAAGTGACACTGCATGACGATGAGCAGGTCTGCAGGCCACTCATCATGACATGTTGCACGCCACGACACTGAGGTGGCTGAGTGTGGTCCACATCCGGAAAGGAGCAGGTCACACACTGACACATCCACGTGCACAAACTACCCCTGACGGCAACAAGACATCTGCGGACAAACCATGCCCAATAGTCCCAACTCCCACCAAGAGCCCAATTTACCCAAGTATGCAACATCTCAGCACTGCATAAGCACAGAAGTCAAAGGCACACCGCCTGAAAGGGAGAAGGCCAAGCAAAGTCTGAGCTGCAGGGGCGACTCTCCCACAATGCAGCACACACACAAGAATCAGAGCACATCAACATTGACAACAATGTGGTACAAACTGCAACACTTTCACAACAGAACAGAGGACACAACTGCTGCCGCTGGTGTGTAGAAACTGGCCAATCACATTTGGCATAGCAGGAAATTGTGACATGATAATGGACAAGTACAACCCCACATCCCTGATGGTGCACAAATGTCCACTGTCCCGCTTCAAATAGGCAGCTCCTCCTAAACAGTCACAATGTACATTGTCATGCAGTCTGTTTGGAAACTTGGCCAATGCGTGAACATACATCAATCAATCAATCAATCAGGGAATTGTAAGCGCGCTACTCACCCGTGAGTGTCTCAAGGTGCTGAGGGGGGGGGGGGGGTTTAGCCAAAGAGCCAGGTCTTGAGGGTCTTCCTGAAGGTGTTCAGGGAGGGGCGCGTCTGATGTCTGCCGGTAGCTCATTCCAGGTCTTGGCTGCAATGTGGGAGAAGGATCTTCTGCCTGCTATGGCTCTGTGGATGCGCGGGGTTTCGGCCAGTGCGAGGTTGGAAGATCGGAGGTTTCTTTTGGGTACGTGGAAGTTGATTCTGTCGTTGAGGTATTTGGGTCCGTTGTTGTATAGGCATTTGTAGGCGTGAGTGAGGATTTTGAAAGTGACTCTTTTCTCCACGGGGAGCCAGTGGAGACTTCGTAGTTGTTGGCTGATGTGTTCGTGTCGGGGGATGCCGAGGACGAGTCTTGCGGCGGTGTTCTGTATTGTCTGGAGTTTGCGGAGTAGGGACTTGTTGATGCCGGCGTAGAGTGTGTTTCCATAGTCCAGTCTGCTGGTGATGAGTGCATGGGTGACTGTCTTCCTTGACTCAGGGGGGATCCACTTGAAGGTCTTGCGGAGGATGCGGAGGGTGTTGAAGTAGCTGGAGGTGATGGCGTTGACCTGTCGGTTCATGGTGAGTGATGAGTCGAGTACGATGCCGAGGTTCTTGGCGTGGTCTGAGGGGGTAGGTGGGCTTCCGAGGGCGGTCGGCAACCAGGTGCTGTCCCATGCAGAAGGGGTGGTACCGAGGACGAGGACTTCTGTCTTCTCGGCGTTGAGCTTCAGGCAGCTGTTGGTCATCCAGACTGCGACATCTTGCATTCCTTTCTGGAAGTTGAGTTTGGCAGCGGTGGGGTCTTCGGTGAGGGAGAGGATGAGCTGGGTGTCGTCGACGTAGGATACGATGTTGAGGCCGTGTTGTCGGACGATGGCTGCGAGGGGGGCCATGTAGATGTTGAAGAGGGTGGGGCTCAGTGATAAACTCTGTGGGACTCCGCAGGTGATTTTCGTGGGGTCGGAGAGGAAGGGTGGGAGTCTGATCCTTTGGCTTCTTCCGGTGAGGAATGATCGGATCCAGTCCAGGGCTGTTCCTTGTATGCCTGAGTCATGTAGTCTGGCGACTAGTGTGCCGTGGGAGACGGTGTCGAAGATAGGTCGAGTAGGATGAGGGCTGCGGAGTGGCCTTGGTCCAGGAGGGTGCGGATATCATCTGTGGCGGCGAGTAGGGCAGTCTCTGTGCTGTGGTTGCTTCGGAATCCGGATTGGGACGGGTCGAGGATGGCATTCTCTTCAATGAATAGTGTCAGTTTCCTGTTGACTGTTTTCTCTGCAACTTTGGCTGTGAAGGGGAGGAGCGAGATGGGCCGATAGTTCTTGAGGTCGGTGGGGTCAGCTGTGGGCTTCTTGAGCAGGGGTCTGACTTCTGCGTGCTTCCAGTCATCTGGGAAGGTGCCTGTTTTGAAGGTGGTGTTGATGGTGTGTTGTAGTTCGGCTGCGATGGCGGCCGCGGCTCTGTGGTAGATGTGAGGGGGGCAGGGGTCAGTGGGGGCCCCCGAGTGGATGCTTTTCATGGTCGAGGCGATGTCTTCGGCCATGATCGGTGTCCAGTTGGAGATGGTGGGCTGGCTGGTGTTTCTGGGGGGCGGGGGCCGTCTGTGGCAACTGGTGGATGGTCGATGAAGTTGTCATAGAGGTTTTTGATCTTGAGGTGGAAATAGGTTCCAAGCTTCTCGCAGAGGTCTTGGGATGGGGTGATGTCTGTGGCTTCGCTGCGTGGGTTGGTGAATTCCTGAATGACATTGAAAAGTTCCTTGGAGTTGGTGGAGTTGGCCAGGATTTTGTTGTGGATGAAGTTCCTCTTGGTGGCTCTGATCTGGTTGTGGTAGTCCGTCATGGTGTCCTTGTAGGTGGTGTGGTTTTCGGTTGTCTTGGTGTTTCTCCAGTTCTTCTCCAGGCGCCTGCAGGTGCGTCTGGCTTCTTGGAGAGTGGTGGTGAACCAGGCGGCTTTCCTGGGGCGTTGTCTGTTGGGGTTGCGGCGCGGTTGAAGATCCAGGTGTGGAGTTCTCTGGCTGCGTTGTTTGCATGGAACACACTGTTAAACTGCATCTCCCCTTTACATTGCAGAGGGAGAATCATCACCTCCTGCAGAGCAGACCGAACACCTCCTCACTGATGAGGAGGACCTCCCCACCTTCGACACTGATGCCCTCCAAGAGCTCATGGACAGCTTCCGCACCCCACCCCCAGGAGCAGGGCAGCCCAGCTGCATCGAGGAGACCCCACCCCCTGCACAGACCACACAGCAGGAAGCACCCACCACCCCGGCAATCTCCCAGGATCCCCACGACCAACACATGGCATTTCAGCGCCGTGTGTTGGAGGGCCAGAAGGAGATGGCTGAGCAGGTGCGGGTGGGGTTCGAACTCATGGCAGCCAAACTAGATGTCATCCATGGGTGTCTACATCCCATCAGGGACCAGGGACATTCCCTAACGGACACCAAAAGTCCGATCCATGGTCTCCAACGAGCCATGGCTGACATCGCTGGAGTCATGACTCAGAGACAAGAACACCTGTCTAGTCAGAGTGGCTCCAGCGATCTCAGCCGGGAGTTGGGACACATGCGGAGGCACACGGAGGACATGGAGCGGATGGAGGCGGAAAGGATGGCTGCCATGGCTGCACATCAGCGCGATGTAGCTGGGATCTTCCATGCCCTGCAGATCCTCATCATGGCATTGCTGCCACAAGGCCTGGCGCAGATGAATGCTGCTGCTCCTACACCATCCACATCTCCGCCCCCTGATGTGTCAGTGCCCCACAGTGCGGCAGACATTCCACCTCCGGCACCTGATGTGCCACTGCCACACAGTGCGGCCGACAATCCACCTCTGGCCCCTGATGTGTCAGTGCCACACAGTGCTGCAGCCAAAACACCACCACCCACAGGTGAGGCACATCACACATCAGAGGACGATGATGTGGATGAGACTGCCGTTGTGGTAATGAGGAAGCAGTAGCATTCATCTCCGCCATATGGCCTGTTTCAGCTTGGTTCGGCCCTTTGCATCATCACCTTCCACTGTCCCCCGATACACTCTGCGGCACTCACCCTGGACCTCGACATGGACTGCCATATTCTGTTTGGTTACCAATGACACAGCAATCAGACTGCGGACTGAACTCTTCCTCTTCCGATGAATTTGTCCTTCCCTAATGGACTCTGGCTGGACCTCCACGGGGCAACAATGTCAAGTGGGTTGTGCATGGCCCTGTACTGCTCCAGCTACAACACTCCACTGAATGTGAATAAAACATTCAAATTCACACAGATGTATCATGTCTATGATCCTTCAAGTATGACAGTATGGATGAATGTAGGGTCACTGATTCCCCCTCCCGTCCATTTTGCACATGTTGTGGGGCTTGGGTCACAGTGTGCAACATTGCCGATTGCGATCCGGGTGGCGCAGACACTACAACGGAGACACACACATTGGTTACTTCCTTGTCCAGGCCAGAACTGAACCACGCCCAGAGCCCCGGGCTCATTGTTCACACCCCTACGCTGGACTGGCATACGCCAGCCCAGCCCACTCTGCTTACGCTCACAGGGGGTGACGACACAGCTACATGTCCCAGGTCTTCCCTGTAGTGATCTGCTGGTCACTGGTCTAGTTGTCAGCATGCCACAGCCACTCCCTGAGGGCTGGTTTACACCCACACCACACCCATCCAGCACAGGCGCCACGGGACATGTGACCCTGCCAATAAAAGGGGCCCACCACAGCACATCCCCCACTGCTGGAGGTGACATGATGGCGTCCGCATCCACGGAACACAATCATAAAGGGTCCGTGATTTGCGTTGCACAGAGTTAGTGGCACCCGATGGCCTGCGTCCGGCACAGGCATACCAACACGTGGCGATGACTTGCGTTGCACTGAGTTAGTGGCACCCGATGGCCTGCGTCCGGCACGGGCCTACCGCCACGTGGCGATGACTTGCGTTGCACTGAGTTAGTGGCACCCGATGGCCTGCGTCTGGCACGGGCCTACCGCCACGTGGCGATGACTTGCGGTGCACAGAGTTAGGCCCACCTGAAGAGCTGAGCGGATGTGCAGCCTGCGATGATGCGTTGGCCTTGATATGGCGTCCAGCAAATCAAGACTCGATTTGAATTGTGAGCCCTGCTGGACCGCAGTGTACGCGCAGGCAGCAGTCAGCACACATATGACTCCCCGGTGCGGTGCCGCAGGGTGCGCTGGGGCCTGTGGCGCGGAATCCAGCGATTGGCTGAGGAGGTTGCACCGGCACGTGGAGGGCCCTCTTGGAGACACGCCGTTGGCGGCAGGTTAGCATTGAGGCCTGGGTGCGCAGGGGTGGGCAGTCATTGCTGGGCGGCGGACCGGTCTGGGGACCAGGGGTGAGGTGCAGCAGGCGCACAGGATCGCACAGGCACCACCGGTCATGGCGGCAGCCTCGTGGCTGGGTGGGGGGCGCCGCCCTGGCAGATACAACCTTGCATGCGCTGACAAGATGTGCGCGGGTTGGCTTGGGACATAGTCACCTCGTCTCCAGTGTGAATACGGCCGTTGAATGTGGTCGGGCACGTGTGTGTAGGCCTATGGTCACGATATGGCGGACACAGAGACACATGCAGTAGTTACTGTGGTGGCCATCCCGGAACTGGACCACGCCCAGGGCCCCGGGCTATTCATTCGTGACATATGCCAGCCAAGGCCGCTCCGCTCAGGCTTACAGGGGGGGACCACATGTCCAAGGTCTTCCACACTGCCTGGAGTA
The DNA here is from genome assembly GCA_963921515.1 of Calotriton arnoldi. Taxonomy (NCBI): domain Eukaryota; kingdom Metazoa; phylum Chordata; class Amphibia; order Caudata; family Salamandridae; genus Calotriton; species Calotriton arnoldi. The sequence continues at coordinate 181,226 of CAWUFW010012429.1, read as the reverse complement.
ACCTGTATGCGTTCACTGTCCACTACACTGCAAACACCAGCAGTAGATGTCCACATGGACATGTCTGTGCTCTGCATACTGCAGTCTGTCCAGCACATCTCCGCCACACTTGGCAAAGTGTCCTTTCTTATTGCTGGGTCACTTGCCTCCTTCGCACATTCTTGGTTCCCACCTCTCCCCACATTCTGCAATTGTGTGGCAGAGGGGCTCTGCCTTTGTGGATGGTTTGTGTACATGTCTGGCCCCTGTTACCACGGTTACTTGTGTTGTCGTGTCCGGTAGTTGGGCATGTTGGTTGGCATGTTGTATGTGATTTTGTTACGTGTGCTCTCCCACAGTTGTGAGTTGTGTGATTGTGGAGTTGAGATGTGTGGTGTGTTCAGTTAGTACTTACCAATGAGCAGTGCATTGCCATAGGTGCCATCCTGGAAGCGCTGGTTGATGATGGACTGTCGGAAGATGTATGTATCATTCACACTGCCTGTGAAGTTGGTGACGACATTGGTGAACTGTCCCCGGTGGTCCACTATTGCCTGCACATTGATGGAATGCGTTTTCTTTCTGTAGCGGTAATTGTGTGCAGGGTCGGCAGGGGGCACAAGTGGTACATGTGTACAGTCAATTGCCCCCGACATGTGCGGTAAGGCAGCTATGGCGTAATTACCTTGCATGGTCTCCAGCTGTTCATGCACAGCGTGGGGGAAGTGAAGGTGCAGGGGTATAAAGATGATACAAACCGTGATGTTTACAGGTATGATGAATCCTGCATAATGAGACCGTAACAGATGTTTGCGTGGTCGTAACCTTCCTTTTCTTTCCTGCGGAGGTTACGAGCACACAGAATTCTGTTACCGTATATTTGGACTGGATTCATCATACCTGTATGCATTCCGGTTTCTCCAAGTGCAATACACTGTACCAGATTATGTTTGTGACTATGAGGACGCTTGACCATTGTCACCATTTCTCCAACAGGTTTCTGACTACTGATTTCGGGATGTGGAATGGTATTGGGGAGTTCCCGCAGCATTTGCAGTTTATTGGATCCACACGTTGCCCTGGTGAAGTTCCCCGTTGGGAATGGAACGCATTGGCTGAGCATTTCGTCTTGTTGTTTATGTATTTGTAATAAAGTTCTGTTTTTCCACTACCGTTGACTACTGGGCTTCATGACCTGGGGGGGAGGGTCCGGGGGGTGGTTGCGGTAGGTGTTGTGGCCCTCTTGGGTCTCCAGGCTGCATGATCATTGTCTCCATGGCATCTGTTGGTCTTCAGATGTGGCTCTAGGCTGGGCTCCCTTTCATACTGCAGGTTGTCATCCTGATTAACACCAGTAAAAGGCAGGTGTTGAATCCCTGCTGCTAACGCGCCTTATCGCCTGTTTTCGGATCGCATCGCTGATCTGGCTGGTTGTTGAGAATATCGCGAAGTGGTGTTTTCGTGTGTTTTTGCACGGGAACGCCTACTCTGCATATCATTAGCGTTAGTTATGTTATGTTATTTTCATTTCTAACGCGCACAGATACTACAAGAGTGTCCCGGCGCGAACCTTGAGAGACTGAAGAGGAGCCAAGTTTTAGGGAAATAGGTGAGTTTTCAGCTTCTTTTTGAAAAGACTCGGGTCCTGAGTGCATCGAAGCGCGAGGGGCAGATCGTTCCAGGCCAAAGCGGCCTTCACAGCCAGAGAGCTGCTGCCCGTCCTTTGCAAGCGGAAACGCTGAACTTGAGCCAGGAGTTGAGTGGAGGAACGCAGGTATCTTGCGGGGGTGTAGAAGGAAAACCGTTTCTGAAGATAACCTGGCCCTGTGGCATACAGAGCGCGGTGAGCGATAACTAAGATCTTGAATCTGACCCTCTCTGCCACAGGCAGCCAGTGTAAGGTGCGTAGGTGTTGTCTCACGCTACGCCTGGCAGGGATGTTGAAAAGAAGCCTGGCAGCCGCGTTCTGCACCACTTGCAGTTTATTTATTAAGTAGCTCGGGACGCCAGCATATAAGGCGTTGGCGTAATCTAGCCGAGAGAGAATAAGGACTTGGGTCACTGTCTCCTTGGCCGCCTGAGGAAGAAGGGGAAGAAACCTCCTGAGGATTTTTAGAAAACCAAAGCAGGTCCCTGACAGCTTCTTGATCTGGGTCGAGAACAAGAGATTTTCCTCGAACCAAACCTCTAAGTTCTTAACAGTGGTCCCTGATGAGGCAGGCAGCACTGATTCGGAAGGCCATAGTGTTTCCCTAAACCGTGGGGGAAACTTGCCGAATAGGAGGATTTCTGATTTCTCCTTGTTACATTTCAATTCAGCCGCCGCCAACCAGCGAAAAACTGCGGTCAGGCCAGTATTTGGCGGCCGAAATAGAGCCCTCGTTTTTTTCCCATGTGAACAGGAGTTGTCGCTCTCATCCGTGGCGATGTGTTTTGCGGCAGCTATCGCAGGAAAACTGGCAATGTCGGCAGTTTGCACCAGCTTGTGAATAGGGCGATAAGTCTATCGCCACTTTTGTGGCGCTAAAGTGCCGATAAATCGGCGATGGCTCCTTGAGAATATGCCCCTTTTTGTGTTTTGTTTTCACTTTATTACTGTTCATGTGCTGCATAAATACATTACATGCTGCCTCTATGTTAATCCTGGCTGAATTTGTGCCAAGCTACCAGAGGGTTAGGGAGAGTTTGATTTACTGACGTTTGTGGTTCACCCTGACAAGGGTTGTGGTTGTTGCAAGAGTGGAACTTCTACCTATCTTAACAAATAACACAATTTGTTACACAAGTCTTGCAGAGAATTCATCATGTAAGAGTAAGGTGTTGTTTGCTTGTAGCCCTGAAAGTCTTTTCTTAGTCACCTGAGGCTTTCATCCACCTTGGTAGCACTCAATGTGATAGAAGTCATAAGGTCAATCTCATCGCACATGCACAGTATTTCCCCAATTTTTGTTATATATGCATTCTGCTCTATTGATTTATAAGCTGAGCTCTACATCATGGTGAATGAGATTCTGCCCATCCCATTTCCTCATCTTGGTCGACTGATTCCTTTCAAGCTGGGTGACACATCACCATGTATCACACAGGTCCGCTGATTTTCTGCTGCTCAATTCAGCATTTGCTGGACCTTGTTCAGTGTGGATCAGTAGTGTGGACTGACGGGAGTAGATGGGGAGGGGTGGACTCTTCTGTGTTCATTAGAATGCTCTGCTGGGTGTCACATTCTCATAGTGGTTGAAGTCTATCCTCCTCATATTCCCACAATATATGCCAATGCCAAATTATACCCAGGGCACACTAGGTCAGCGAAGCAACGTCAAAGGCTCCTTGACACTACGGAGCTGTAACTGGACGCAGCCATATAAGTTGAGACCAGATATTGTCTGACATGTTTTTCTTTTTTTTTAAATTTCCTTCAGGGGCTGTATTACACTGTGCCCTGGATGCGCTAAAGGCATTTGCGGCTTCTCTGTTCTTTACAATCTTGGAGAACTTTGGAATTACAGAAGTCGCTGAAGAAGCTTATGCGCCCCATTCTGTAATACAGATTGGGCCTGCACACATGAAGCGCTGGTGTGATCTCAAGGAGGCAGGACCTCATTTGCATGGGGACAATCTTTCCCTCTGTGCCCTCGCCATATTAGAGATGCATGAAGTATATAAAAAAGTGAAGTATCCAAAATTGTGACAGCTAGAATGCTTGAATTAATCTCATTGAAGTATACAAAAAGTGATGGATGGAATGCTTGAGTTAATCCCAGCCACTGATAATTTCTCGAGCCGCATCCAAATCCATCATTATTTTGCACACCAGGCCAAATCAGTTTGAACCCAGCCATATGCAAATCAGTCTTGAACGTGCTCCAATGAGAACAGTCCAGTCCGAGCTGCAAGCCAAGTCCTCCCTGAACTTGAACACAAGCAACCTAGGACTATTTTCTCCTTGATTAGGGCTCATCAGCCAGATACAGCTTGCTTCCAGTGACACAGAGTGCATGGGACCCACCTCTGGGCATACCAGTCCCATTAGGGCAACACAGTGAAGTATAGAAAAAAAGTGATGGATGGAATGCTTGAATTAATCTCAGCTACTGGTATTTACTCGGGCTGCATCCCAGGCCATCGGTATTTTGCACGCAAAGCCACTTCAGTTTGGACCGCAGCATGAGCAAATCAGTCTCGACCCTGCTCCAGTAGGAACAGTCCAGCCCGAACAGCGAGGCTGGGTCCTCCCTCTACTAGCACACAAGCAACCCAAGGCAGGTGTTGCCCTTATTAGGGCTCATCAGTTGACAATAGCTTGGTTCCAGTGACAGTCATCTTTGGACCCATACCTGGGTATACAAACCCACAAAGTGCGTTACACTAAAGAATGCAAAAAAGTGATGGGGCTAATGCTTGCACTGATCTCATCCACTGATAATTACTCAAAGCCACCTCCCGGTCCATCATTATTTTGCCCACCATGCTACCTCAGTGTGGACTCAGCATCATCCAAAACTGTCTCGGCCCAGCTCTAATAAGAACAGTCCAGCCCAGCCCGTCTCATAGACCAGGTTCCCCCTGAACAAGAAGACATGCAACTCAAAACCAGTTTCGGCTTTATTCGGTCTCATCAATTGGTTATAGCTTGGTTCCTGTGGTGCCGTGTGCATGGGACCCACGTCTGAACATACCCATTGCACTTAGGGCATTTCACAGAAATATACAAAAAAGTGATGGATGGAATGCTTGAAATAACCTCAGTCACTGGTAATTACTCAGGGCTGTATTCCTGTCCATCTATTTTTGCACACCATGCCACACCAGTTTGAACCCAGCTAGATGCAAATCAGTCTTGACCTTGCTTCATCGAACAGTCCAACCTAAACTGCCAGTCCTCCCTGAACTGGAACACAGGAAACCCAAGACTGGTTTCGCTCTTATTAGGGCTCATCAGGAGGGTATAGCTTGGTTTGAGTGGCACAGTGTAGGCATCCCCATCCCACTTAGGGTGCTGCACTAAGTATACAAAAAAGGGATGTTTGGAATGCTTGAAATAATCTCAGTCACTAGTAATTCCTTCAGGCCGTATCACAGTACATCATTATTTTGCACACCATGCCACCTCAATTTGGACCCAGCCATTTGCCAATTAGTCTTGACACTGCTCCAGTAGGAACAGTCAAGCCTGAACTGCCAGGCCAGGTCCTCCCTAAAGGGGAACACAAGCAACCCAAGACTGGTTACCCCCTTATTATAGCTCATCAGTTAGTTATAGTTTTGTTCCACTGGCACAGTGCGCATATAACCCACATCTGGCCATAGCCGCCCCACCTAGGGTGTTGCACTGAAGTATACAAAAAAAGTGATGGATGGAATGCTTGAAATATTCTCAGCCACTTACATTTACTCAGCACTGCATCAGAGTCCATTGTTATTTTGCACACCTTGCTTCCTCAATTTGGACACAGCTATATGATAATCAGTTTCAACCCTGCTCGATCAGGAACAGTCCAATACAAACTGCCATGCCAGGTCCTCCATGAAATGGAACACAAGCAACCCAAGACCCCATTATTAGGGGGTCATCAGTCGGGTATAGCTTGGCTTCAGTGGCACAATGTGCACGAGACCAAGTCTGGGCATATCAGTCCACCTTAGGGCATAGTACTGAAGTATACAAAAATGCGTTGGATGGATTAATCTCAACCACTAGTAATTACACAGGCCGCATCCCAGTACATTGTTACTTTGCACAACATGCCACCTCAGTTTGTTCCCAGACATATTCAAATCAGTCTCAACCCTGCTCCAGTAGGAACAGTCTAGCCAGAACCGCAAGGCCAGGTTCTCCTTGAACCAGAACACAAGCAACCCAAGACCGGTTTCCCTCTTATTAGGGCTCATCAGTAAGTGATAGCTTGGTTCAAGTGGCACAGTGTGCACAGGACCCAGTCTGGACATACCTGTACCACCTAGGGTGTCGCATTGAGGTACACAAAAGTGATCAGTGGAATCCTTGAATTAATCTCAGCCAGTGGAAATTACTTGGGCCAGCCTCCTGGTCCATTGTTATTTTACACACTTCATATTATAGATGGAGGCCCAGAGGCAAAGGTACTGTCTGGAAGTGTACAGTCAGTGCACCCCAGAAGGCAACCTTTGAAAGGGAGCCCCATGGATCCTCTGGACATGACCTGTAGGTGGGTGTTGATTGCAAGGCGGGGTGTTGAGAAGCAGGCACATACACAGTTGTGTAGAAAAACTTGCTTTATTCTCAACTTGAACCCATACAGCACATGAGAGCCAAGTACCTCCACCTCTTCCCCACTCCATTTCCAAGGAAGCAGTGACCTCGTAGTAGTCCACAGCTCGGAAGGTGCACTTGCCATGGAACCTCACGAGCCCACTAGCTGGCAGGAGTACACCAACATAACACTTCCCCCTCCTTACAAAACAAAGGTAAACTTAAACATATAAATATATATCTGGGTGACTACAAAAGTGTACGTGACCTTGGTACCCAACCAGAGCTAAAATTAAAATCTAAATTCCTAAATAACCAATAATAACAAAATGACTGCAATGCTACAACAAGGTCTATAATAAAGCATACATAGTTAATAAATAACAATTAATCGTATATGTTAGTAATGTAATCTTCCAATCTTTTAGGTTTGACGCAAGTACGTTTTGCTCGAGTGACCTCCCCACTCTTTGTATTTTTTACATTCATGTGTACACCACATGCAGATTTTTTACATGTTGCTCCACTCACATCTTCTTCCTGTGTGGCATGCATAGATTTTGTCCCTTCCGCAAGACCTTGTGGCAATTGAGCTTGTGAGTTTGAGTTCTTTTCGCTCACATTCTTAGTGGAAACCGCATCTTCAACCCAATCGTAATTTTTTACCTTGGCCCCCAACTCAGTGCCTTGATTGGAGTCCTTGCCTCTTACAACTTCTTCAGGAGGATCCCGGACACACCCCTTGAATAGTGCAATTCAGTTTGCATGCTACACCTTGCCATCACTGAATAGAGCAGAGTTGCTTAAAATCTTCACTACTTTAAGGGGAGCAGAGAATTTACTTTCTCCCTATGTGTCAACCTTCCTTTCTTTATTTTGACAACATCCTCCACACGCAAACTCACTTTTCTTGCTCTATGTGCCTCATCATACTTGTTTTTTAATTTAGCCTGACTCATTTCAAGGGAATTTTTCACTTCTTTTGCAGACCAAGAGACGATTTTAGTACCATCCCATATTCTCCTTAGCATGTAGTTTTCTCCCTCTCAACAACTCAAACGGAGAATGTCCTGTGGACTCACACTGGGTAATTCTGTATGCACTCACAGTCTTCCTCAATTCATCCTCCCAATCCATATCATTACTGTATGCTTATTCAATAATTCCTTTTATCACCCCGTTCAAGCACTCAACGCTTCCATTCCTTTCTGGATGATAAAGGGAGGTCATTCTGTGTACAATCCATGTCTCCTTTATAAACTTCTTGAAGCACTCTCCAACAAATTGTCCTCCATTGTCTGAAATTAAATCCTTTGGTAGACCTTCTCGTCCAAATACTGCCCCCAAGAAACACAGCAGGTTCTCGGAATCCGCCCTCTTGACTACTTAGACCTCTGGCCACTTTGAAAAATGATCAGTCATTACAAGAATGTATCTTTGTATTCCATCAATACCTCTTATTGGACCAAAAATATCAATACCAACTCTCTCCCATGGCATGCTAGGAACAACAATAGGTTGTAAAGTTGGCTTGAGCGTAAATAAACTCTTATCTGAATTGGTGCACTTAACACATTCTCGGACAACACTTTCAATATCTTTGTCTACTCCAGGCCACCAGTATGAGTGTTTAACTCTACACTTGCTTTTCACAATTCCAAGGTGTCCTTCGTGGCAAAGGTTGATCACCTTGTCTCGGATTACCTTAGGTGAGACCAATCTCCCACCTCTGAGCAACAATTCTTCTTCCAAAGACAATTTATTCCTTACTTCCAAGAAAGGAACCAAATCTTTGATTAACCAAGCCTTCTCTGGCCCTCCACTGTGAATATATTCAACTACAGCAATTAATTCTTCATCCTGAGAAATGCTCTTGATCCAATCTTCATGAGAGATGCTTTGTAACTCTGCTCCAAAAATTGTCGCTACTAACCAGTCATCCCACTCATTCTTAACTTCATCAATAACTGGTAATTGACATCTACTTAGAAAATCTGCAACTCTGTTACGTACCTCAGGCACATACTTGATCTCATACACAAAGTCCAACAGCTGTACAGACATGCGTGAAATTCTGGTAGACACATTATTTAAACCTTGAGACGTGAGGACTCTGGTGAGTGGCTTGTGGTCTGTTCTCACCATGACACAAGTCCCCCATACATACTGTCTAAAGTGTTTGAGTCCCCAGACACACCCTAGGGCCTCTCTCTCAATAGCAGAGTACTTTTCCTCCATCGGGGTGAGTGCTCTAATGCAAATGCAATCACGTACTCAGTTCCATCTTCTTGCACCTGGGATAAAACATCTCCCAGACCTCTACCACTTGTGTCTGTTGTAATGACACTTTTAAGTTTAGGTTCAAAACCCTAAAGTGCTGGTGCAGAACAAATATCTCTCTTGATGCTTTCCATACTAAGCTGACATTCCTCAGTTCATACAAACGTACTTCCTTTTTTGAGTAATTGCCTAATGCAAAACATTTTGTCAGAAAAATTGTAGACGAACTTCAAATAAAATTGGCTAATCCCAAGAAAGACCTGACCTCATGCTTACTCTGTGATGCAGGCGCTTTCCTGATGGCATCTACTAATTCAAACTTGGGGCAAATTCCTTATGAACTTATCTCATGCCCCAAGTATGTTACGCTCTTCCTAGTAAACTTGCATTTGGATTTTTCTGCTGTTTAACCCATTCAACTCCAATGTCCTTAGTACTTTCAACAAGACCCTATTGTGTTCCTCTCTGTTTTTGCCCATGACGAGAATGTAATCTTGGAAGAAGACTACATTCTTCATGACCTTAAATATTAGGTGCATGAGACGTTGGAACATGGCAGCAGCTGATGCCAATCCAAAGGGAACCCGTTTGAGCTGGAAAATACTAATCAGGTTGACAAAAGCAGTAAATTGTCTGCTGCTTTTATGCAGGGGCACTTGGTGGTACACAGAGGTTAAACCATTCCATGTTCCTAGTGACAGACAACAATTCTGGAATCCTGGGGAGAGGAAAGACATCCACAAAAATATTTTTATTAAGCTCTTTTAAGTCCACACTCAAATGAATCCGGCCGTTAGCCTTGCGTGCTACAACAAGGGGGGCGACCCAATCTGAGGACTCTACTCGCTCAATTATCTCACTATCCACTAACTTCTGGATTTCGCTAATCACCTCTTCCTTGACACTCATGGGAATGTTCCTCACTCTGTGGATGCAAGGACATGCGTCCTCTTTCAAAACTATTTTGTAAGAGAATCCTTTGAGTTCACCTACACTTCCCGTAAACACATTGGGAAATTTGGTTACATATTCACCACACACCTCTTCTTTCTCTCTTTTAACACTTAACACTGGCTCAGGACTGTTGGGATCAAGTAGTATTCCCAACTCTCCTTGATCCTACCAACCTAACACACATGGTCCAGAAATGGAAACGTAAAGTTTGCATTCTGCTTGTCTTCCTTTAAATTCAAATGATAACTTGCGATGGGCCAGTAGGTCAATAGGTTCGCAGGTATAACTCACAGGATGTACATCAGACTTTTCCAACTCTTCACCAATTTTCCCATAAAATGAGTCTTCCCACGTGTTTTTGTTGATGATGGTGTACGGTGAGCCCGAATCAGCCAAAAGTGTCACTAGCACACCACCCACCACAATCTTACACACATGCTTTTTCCTTTGTCTCCTTCCTGCTCCACCACACTCCTTGTGTAAACACAGGACTTGTGGGTCTTCAACTTCCGATTTTAAACTCTCATTCCCATGTTCATACTCATCAACTACACACTTCACAGACCTAGATTTGCGACATACACGTGCATAATGACCTGTCAATTTACATTTAGCACACTTCTGACCTAAAGCAGGACATCTCTTATCATGTGCTAAGTGTGAAGAGCTACCACAACGATAAAATATCCCTTTTAAGTCAGAAATTTCCCCTTAAGACTTTATTTGTACCCCCGTCTCTTTCAAAGGTTCTTTCTCAATTCTTTTCTTTGCCTGTTCTCCCATGCGTGAATAATTTCCCTGTACCATTTTGACTATGTCCTCACTGTTATCTATTATACTAGATGAAACTACGGTTTTGGCACACCTTGAGGTAAGTTCAGCTTTACTAATAATGGCGGTAATATCACGTAAACTAGAATCCCCATTGATCCAAAGTTTGTCCTGAAGATTTGTGTTGTTGCAGTGCATAACAAGTTGGTCCCGAACCAATTCTTCTTCTATCACTCCAAATTTACAGGATAAGGCCAATTTCCTTAAAGCAGCCACATAGTCTTCAATCTTCTCATTTGGCCCCTGTTTCCGGTGATAAAAGTTAAAACTGTGAACCGCTTTACATACGGTTGGGGCAAAATAAGAGTCTAAATCCGCTATAGCTTGTGTGAATGGGTCTCCCTCACCTCCTGAGCGAGGCTTCTACTCTTTATGGTTGTACACCCTTAGTCCACCTGGACCCAAACAATGTAAAAGTATTTTTCTCTTCCTTTTAGGTGATAATTCTTTATTCTCAAAGGTGTCTAAATAGTTTAGAAGGTACTCTTTCTATTCTTCCCAATTTTGGCTATTTATTTCACCATCATTAATCATAAAGGGTTGTGGAGCAGGGAGATTCATTGCAGCCATGGCTGTAGACTAAACTCAATAAGTGCAAAGCTATCTACACTGCTATGCACCCAATAAGACTTGAGCAACGAACAATGCAAAATGAACCTTCTTGTAAAAAGATGTGCCCACTGTACTGCTGCTAATTACAACCTTGCACAGCCCTGCTGGCGCACAGCTGTTTCCACAGTACCTTCCAAATGTCTCATAGAGCAAAAGCTGCGTCAATGCTAAATCCTTGCTGTGACATGCTTTGAGTGCATGTCACCGTAGGTTGTCACTTCTTCAATGTGACACGCTTGGTCAGCGTGTCACCATAATTGTTGAAACAGTTGAGTCTCACACGAGAGTGAAGACGCTTCCTCAATGTGACGCAGTTGGTGTGCGTGTCACAATGAATAACAAATAAGTTTGGTATCCAGCTGAACGGACACAACCTTGTTTAGCGTGATCGAAATGCCCAAACCAAAATGGCTGCTCCAAAGATCCTCTGCCAAGGCTGCCCGGGGGGCCCCGTAGGGGACCCTCCATCAGGGCGGCCGCCTTAGTGCCACAGGAAGGCACAGAAGTCCGCGCTCTAGGCTCCCTGGGCCAGTGACCAGGGGGGTCTGCAGGCCGCGTCATATCCGGCCGGGGGGGGAAGGGGACAGGGGTATATTTGCCTCCCCCGCCCACTGCACGGTCTCTTGACCGCTACGTCGCGGAGGAGTTACAGGGCGATCCAGAGTCTGCACGGTACAGAAGGGTATTATTTTGCAGCAGCACAACAGGGTGCTAAGCCAAGGATACCCAGGGATGTATTAGCGGGTCCCCTGGAAGAACTTCGGCGCCCCGTTAGCCTACAGGCGGTTGTGGGTCTGAGCAACCGGGGGCTGCCTGGAACGCTCCGCCCACCTGCGGGGGGGCGTGAGTAAGGGAGTGGACTGGCGGTCCACAGAGGGGAGAGGTGGCCTCTCCCAATAATTGGTAACCACCGGTGGGCGACGGCCACGGTGCAATTTGGCTCATCAGACGGGCAGGCGGCATAGGGGCTGGCCTGCCCTGGGATCGCCCGTAAGATAACCCACCATGTTGGCATATTGGTTATGCAAATAAACCTGCAGCAATATTCTCCACTAAAAAAGGTGTCGTGTGGTTTATTTATGTATGTTGCTGTATGGGAACTGAGGTTGCCGATATTGGCACTATGTGGGTCAACGTCACATGACACACAAGCTTCCTGTGACAGACTTCCACCAGCAGCTCTCCCAATGTCACTGTGGGGTTCATGTCTACCTGTGATCATGCGCCCCCTCCGCATGAGGCTCACACCTGCTCAACTGTCAACCGACACTCTGGTAAGATAGTAGGAGTCTTACCATTAGCGAAAACGCATCTTTATACCTTTCTCCGGTAGAACCATGAAGATAGCTGTAGTTACGCTTGCCCAGAACTTCTCCTTGTGCTGTTAAGAATTATAACTGATCCGCACACGTTCAGGGTGGACTCAGGCGAGTGGATTCGTCGGGGTTCAAGTCGCTTGTCGCCATTTTTGCGAAGCAGGCATGCACACGGTTGTGTAGAAAAACATGCTTTATTCTCGACTTGAACCCATACAGCACAAGACAGCCAAGTACTCCCACCTCTTCCCCGCTCCGTTTCCAAGCAAGCTGTGACCTCGTAGTATTCCACAGCTCGGAAGGTGCACGAGCCATGGAAACCCACGAGCCTACTAGCTGGCAGGAGTACACCAACATAACACGGGGTAGGGGGGTCTCTGTTCCTTTTTGAATGGCAAGCCAAGTTGCCAACTGTACAGTAAAAGATGGTCTGGCTCTTTCAGACAGCTGGGCTACCTACCTTTCACTAGCGCACTCAGGGCAGGTGGAAGTTTGCTGCGCAGACTAGCGCAGTGTGCCCTGTACATAATAAGGCCTGGGGAGCCATATCATCATAACGCTTTTTGAGCTACTCGGTCAAAAAAGGGGTCTGCACATTTCTTTTTCCTGTCTTTAGTCCATTTATTATCTTGAAAAACCTGCTAGTTAGTGCATACTTTGTACTCCTTTGCTCAATTAGCAACATCTAGCCACAGAACAATTGGAAAAACATTAATCACACAGAATATGATAAAAGTTGTGAATAGTCAGAAAAATATTCCTGTCAAACAACTTAAAACATATGTGCAGTATTTCTGAGTAGGCTGTCACCAAGTTATATAAGCTGGGAGACATCCAGGATTGTCCTTCGATTAAAAGATAGTACCCAAACTGTTGACCTTGAAAGGATGGAATGCTGAGTCTACCTTGCCGAATCGACCTTGTCAGCATTTGAACATGTAAACTTCAGATCACTGCGTAGTAAGTGTTCAGCTCACTGAGCCATCCTGCCGGCTACCCATAAATGGATTCAGCTCTTTTTATCAGGCTCAATATTAGGTCCACAATAAACATTTTGAGCAGTGGCATGTTCTGATACTCTCCTTTCAATTGGCATATTAAATGTCCCTAACGACACTCTAACTTGAATTGTGATGTGTGTTTTAAAGGACGTGATGGACTTTGCAAATATCTAGGTCTACCCATTTCGCTTTCATTTATTGGTTACACGGTAACACTGTTTGAGGTAAAGAGTAAGAAGTTCAATATAATGCGCTATTTTAACATACTGTGAGCGGGCCTCCATGGGACTGAAATGCGATCACATAAGAAAAATGCAGTAAAGAAGTAAGCTAGTTTGAATCTTTGAAAGGAAGGCCAAATTTGCTGAGTTCAATCGAAACTGTCAATTTAAATAATGTACTTTAATGGCATTGATCAGAAAGCAAAGTGGATGGCCTGTTTAGAAGCAGATCAAAGTATGACTTAGTGCAAGACTTTGAACAATAATTAAAAATACCGCGAGTGCATTCTGAACATAGGCAAACATCATACAAATGCAAAACACACAAGATGATGGACGGAATGCTGCACATTGGCAAACATTCACCCCCAGTCACAGATCTGGGTTTAATCCATCGTTATTTTGCTTCACCACGCCACCCCAGTTCAGACATAGCCATATGCAAATCAGTCTTGACCCTGTGCCTCATGGGAACAGTCCAGACCGAACTGCCAAGCCATGTCTTCCCTGGACCGGAATCAAGCATCCTAGGACCGGTTTCAGGCTATCAGCCTTCATCAGCCAGGATAGCTTGACTCCAGTGGCGTAGTGAGCACGGGACCCACGTCTGGGCATACCCTTCCCACATAGGGCGAAATGCAAAACACACAAGATGATGGACGGAATGCTGCACATTGGCAAACATTCACCCCCAGTCACAGATCTGGGTTTAATCCATCGTTATTTTGCTTCACCACGCCACCCCAGTTCAGACATAGCCATATGCAAATCAGTCTTGACCCTGTGCCTCATGGGAACAGTCCAGACCGAACTGCCAAGCCATGTCTTCCCTGGACCGGAATCAAGCATCCTAGGACCGGTTTCAGGCTATCAGCCTTCATCAGCCAGGATAGCTTGACTCCAGTGGCGTAGTGAGCACGGGACCCACGTCTGGGCATACCCTTCCCACATAGGGCGAAATGCAAAACACACAAGATGATGGACGGAATGCTGCACATTGGCAAACATTCACCCCCAGTCACAGATCTGGGTTTAATCCATCGTTATTTTGCTTCACCACGCCACCCCAGTTCAGACATAGCCATATGCAAATCAGTCTTGACCCTGTGCCTCATGGGAACAGTCCAGACCGAACTGCCAAGCCATGTCTTCCCTGGACCGGAATCAAGCATCCTAGGACCGGTTTCAGGCTATCAGCCTTCATCAGCCAGGATAGCTTGACTCCAGTGGCGTAGTGAGCACGGGACCCACGTCTGGGCATACCCTTCCCACATAGGGCAAAATGCAAACACACAAGATGATGGACGGAATGCTGCACATTGGCAAACATTCACCCCCAGTCACAGATCTGGGTTTAATCCATTGTTATTTTGCTTCACCACGCCACCCCAGTTCAGACATAGCCATATGCAAATCAGTCTTGACCCTGTGCCTCATGGGAACAGTCCAGACCGAACTGCCAAGCCATGTCTTCCCTGGACCGGAATCAAGCATCCTAGGACCGGTTTCAGGCTATCAGCCTTCATCAGCCAGGATAGCTTGACTCCAGTGGCGTAGTGAGCACGGGACCCACGTCTGGGCATACCCTTCCCACATAGGGCGAAATGCAAAACACACAAGATGATGGACGGAATGCTGCACATTGGCAAACATTCACCCCCAGTCACAGATCTGGGTTTAATCCATCGTTATTTTGCTTCACCACGCCACCCCAGTTCAGACATAGCCATATGCAAATCAGTCTTTGCATATGGCGAAGCATCCTAGGACCGGTTTCAGGCTATCAAGCTATCCTGGCTGATGAAGGCTGATAGCCTGAAACCGGTCCTAGGATGCTTGATTCCGGTCCAGGGAAGACATGGCTTGGCAGTTCGGTCTGGACTGTTCCCATGAGGCACAGGGTCAAGACTGATTTGCATATGGCTATGTCTGAACTGGGGTGGCGTGGTGAAGCAAAATAACGATGGATTAAAGCCAGATCTGTGACTGGGGGTGAATGTTTGCCAATGTGCAGCATTCCGTCCATCATCTTGTGTGTTTTGCAAACATCATACAAATACCATTTTGTTTTAGTCAGTTTACTTCCATAGTACAGGATGGTCAAGTATGCTTACAGGCTGCTAAACACAGGATGATTCGTCATGCCCTGTAACCAAACTTCATTCCAGGCAGACGTTTCCAGAGGAAATGAGTCAAGTTGCAATTTGTGGTAGATATTGACAAATGCTCGACAGGTCACGAGGATAATCTTTGTTGGAATTTACTAGTGTGTTGCCTGGAAATGTAAATCTATTTTTAATGCATCAATTAAGCATGCTGAGCACTGCATGTCACCATGCAATGGAAATTTACGCTTCATGGCGTTTGCCCATAGAAAACTAATGCCATTTTATAAGGATTGTTTTGTAAAACGTCCTCCAAAAAAATTATGAAGTTGTACTTAATGTAAGATGAAATCTAGGACCATATTTATCAATATTCACATAACGCAGAAAGGCGTCTTGCTTTGCTGTGTGAAAGGGAGAGGGCAGGAATGCACCATATTTATCAAGATATGGCGCATTCCTGCTTTCTGTCTGTGGTGATGCACAGACGACTGCCTAGCACCAACGCAGGCACCCTTGCACCATGGTACAAGGTTACCTGCGTTCTAGGCAGGATTGTTTTGTGCAGGAAGGGGCACCTTCCTTCACAAAAACAATCCTTTGAGGCTTTTTCCTCTTTCTTCTTGTGCTGCAGAACACAAGTAGAAAGAGGAACAAATGTGGAGAAATAAAGATATTTCTCATAGTATTCTGACGCATTCCCAGGTCTACCAGTATTAGTAAAACTGGGAATGCTACCGAATCAATGGGTGGATGCATGGGAACACCAACTCTCCACCCAAGGAACACCTGCCTGGGGCAGAGTAACGCAAGGCATTACTCCAGATTTACCAACCAACGCAGGGCCATGCAAGGTGGCCTCGTGTGGCTTAGTAAATCTCATCTAAGTTTTGCTATGAACGTCTGTTACCTTGTGTGATGAAAGGGCGATGCAAAACGTTGATAAGTATGGCCCTTAGGTATAGTTAGAAGATCAGTACATTTTGTGCGCAGCAATAGATCTTTTGATTTTGAAAAAGTATATTATTGATAGATTTTCAACTGTTTAATCTTGTGTCAGTTTTTTTATGCAAGCACACATCTCAGGTTAAAAATTCTTGCAAGATATTAGGGGACACTGGTGCACCTAGAAAACGTCTTCCCAAGAGACATTTTCTCCTCGAACCAGTCTCCTTGTCAGCATCCTTCCCTCCTGCCATCAGGGTGGCGCTACTTGAAGACTTTTTGTGAGCCTGTATCCATTGTGAACATTAGTTTGGAACCTGTGTTGCACTTGATTGTTCATTCACAGATTTTACAAATCCCATTGGGAATCATAAGCATTTCAAATACAAGTCCAGGGTTTTCTTATCAGCTCCTAATGCATTATGGTACTAGCATGCCTTACCAGAGCCTGGAAGCTGGAGAGGAGCCTTTGGTGAATGTTATTATATCCTGAACTCTGTCTTACCATTTCCAGCATGCTCTTGTGCTCCGTTGCATGAATTCCTGCCAAGTTCTGAAACAAGATCCAATCCTTGTTTTACTTTGGTGCTTCGTTACACCCACTTGTTGCTTCCTAGAACCTCAGTGCACCCCTTCAGGCAGAGAGCTAAAGGAGGGACGTTAACTGCTCTCACTTGAATTGTGATGCAGCAGTTCACACCTGTTCTGAGTTCCAATCACCCTGTCTGGCCGCAAGAGTGTTTAAGACTAGCTTCTGCATTCGGAATTCATGCTTCAACTGCCATTACTGGGAGCTCTTTCTGTTTTATCACTGCACTGCTGAAAGTTTCAAATCCTGAGGGTAGTCCTGTATCCTGTTACTGATGTTTGCAGTGACCTGCTTTTCTCTGTCTGCCCTGTGCAGCATTGCGCTTTGTGTTTTCCTTGCTTCACAGCCTCACCTTTCTTTCTGCCTATCCTTTCTATCTTTCTAGCCTAAATTCTGTGTTTTCCCTGTTGGGCATTATGACCACTTTTGGATAGGGCATCACATTTAAACTTTCAAGGACATGAGAAACTGAATTATGACTTTTAGGAGAGGAAAATAATAAAAGTGCAGCAACTACGCGTTCAAGAAAATATGACAAGACAAGAGAATTGTAGTTACTGCATCATAAAAGCATGCAGAAAAAGATGTAGTCTAGATAATATCATTTATGTAAATAATTTAGACTGTGATTTATTAATTGAAAGTACTATTTAACATGTGCTAGAAATGTGTGAGTGGTGAACTCTCACGTTATGAAGTTTATCTCTAATCATTCTTTATTTTCATTTATATGTGTGTACAACTAATGGAATTAGTTAATTATCAAGATTTAACCTGAATATGATGACAAATTCAATATAAAATGTGTATTTTTTGTTTAAGCGAGTGCACCGAAATGACAAAAGAAAAAAAGGTGTTACACATTTCTAATTAATGATGTATTCGTGAAACTTTCAGAGAATGTATCTTACACATCTACTAATGTCATACACGTAAAATGAGTTTTTAATACTTTTATTTATAATATTGTTACACGTTCGTACTTTCAAAGTAGTAATACATCATACTGACACATATTATTTGTAACCATACTAAATGATTTTAAATGCATCAGAGTAATATTAGAATCATGAGATCTTTATATTGTCTTTCAACGTATGTCCAATGATCATATATATTTTAGGTTAAACTAGCTTGATTTAATGTGGCTCTGACTGAAAATGTGAAATCGCTTGACTTGCTGTGTCTACTGCTCATGAGAGAATTACTCAATATAACCAATAACATGAAACAGTGTTTTCTTTCCTGAGTTCTCATGTGCTGAACAAGCTATTTTGCTACATTTTTCGTTACAATCCCAAACAGTGCCTGAGAAACTGTCCTCTTGAACTTGCCTATCTGCTCTTGCTAAAGAGGCATTATTTCGACGTTTCCCTTATTACATTGCTTAAGGACTGTATAATTGCCCCACCTATTTCTCTACATTTTGTGTCTTCTTTATGTTGCTTGACACTCATTATATATGAGCTCACCAATGAACTGAGTGGTCTGATCAGATGAGGTGACTCCAGGAGGTGTCACCCCTCTTTAAGAATATAATATTGCCTGATTAAATAGACACTCACTTGCTCTCTCTCACTGTGCTGGTTGGCAGTTGCTGGTTGGGGCGAGCACACATGCTGATGGTGACAGATGGGCTGCTGATTATCCTATTATGAAGATTTGCGGACTTTCTTGCCAATCTTGAACTTGCCTGATGCGGACTCACCTAGCTTTGCTTTCGAACTGACGCATATGCCATATGAGAACTAGTGGTCTCTTCTGGGAAACTGCTTGAACTGAGATATTTTATTTCCCCTCCTGAACTCTTGAGCTTTGGTATATGTATTTAGAATTTGTCCGAATTACCTTATGACCTCATGCAAATTTAATGATGCACTTATTTTACCTTAACCTATGATAAACTGTACTAAACATTTCCATATTCACTCAGCTATCATGAGTATTTCTATCCAAATTAATGTGCATTCTTAATTCTGGTTTATCAATGATCAGGAAAGATCATATTGGAGAGATTGCAGAGCATCACATACTAATGTTATTATTCTTTATTCCATTAACTGAGCTTTTGATGTGTATGATTTTGGCTCGCCTATGGTTCTTCAGGAGATTTGTGCTAGCTGTGATAATCCTTTACCTTTATAGCATTGCTGTATTGAGAGTAATTTACATGAGGACCAAGACAGTGGTATAAATATTTGACAGGAGGAGAAAGAAAAGAAAACTTTGCTTTGTGGCCCTAGTAAACACTACAGCACCACGTATTTGCTGAGTTGGCAGCGGTTCCCTTCACTTCCTTGTCCTGATTTATTCCTCTGACTCTGTTCCAAATTCCTGCGTTATTCCATGTACCAGCATGGCATTACATGCCCCACTACCTTTTGAGTACATTCTAGAATCCCTTATTATGAATCCTAATTCCAGTTTCACTGTGCGAACAGGGTGTTACCTGTTGGGTACAGCCTGCTCTTTATCCCAGTATTCCTGTTTTAGATTTCAGAAGCCCTGTTCATAATTCTTTGGCTTGGTTTTCTCCCTGTCTCCTTGATGTCTTGTCTTTCCTGTATTCTGGCTATTCTTTCAACTTGGTTTTCTGTCCCATTCCAAAAATAAGTTCAGTTCTTGTTGCAGTCCACATCCGTTTAAAGTGTGTCCTCTGTCTTGGTCTCCATTCTGACCAGGAAAGGGAAAGGCCTCTGCTGTTGTATCCAGGTCCATTGGAGTCTTACTTGTCTCAGCGATGGGTCAGTCTCAGCCCACCTTGCACTGAGTACAACAGTCTCTCTAGCAGCAGACCCAAACTATGACTTTGCAGTATGACTGTTGTTAAGAGAAATCTGCTAGTGTCAACCCTAAAGGCGGCCTTGGAAAATCATAAACATGCTATCAGACATGCACTTCTAGTGACTTGAATAATCTACTTGACCTAACTGTAATGTACTTGACCCATCAACTGGTCTCAAATTGTGTCAAATATTTTTTTTTTAACGGGGGCACATTTTTCCTTCAATATCACATATGAAACCACCTTCAAATATGCAAGTGCAACATTTATTTTGATGTAACAGAATATTTTCAGTTTAAATTGCCACAAACTTTATCACTAACATGCAGTTTTACTGACAAAACTTTATAGTGTATAAAGAATAATCTGTGGAAATTGGGTTTCAGCAAAAATAGTTGTCATTTGCACATCATCAAGTAAAGTGTAGTGATTAGTTTTCATACTATTAAAATTGTATTTTTCATCACACAGAAATACAAAAAATGTGATTTCATAACTACTGAAATATATTTTGATATGTTTGTACAGTTCATTCACAAACTATTTAAATGTTGTAGGTTAGAATAAAAACCTGCCATTCTACAGCATTTAATTTCACACTGTTAGTACAGCACAATTGCAGACAGTTCACTTTACAAAGTCCTCCAACTTTGCAGTCAGAGAAAGAAAAGTAAACAGCAACCTCCAGGATAAAATAAGCAGCAAACTGTATGAAGACATAAGCTGGCATTGGACCTCTGTCTTTGAAGGCAGAGTAAATGTCACAAGAAAAACCAAGATTTAAAGGCATCTTTATGGCTTCTTCACTTTCTGAGTGAACAGAACACCTATTCTTTGTCAGCTCACTAGAGCAGGCCTGTGGGTCTGAACAGTAGCTCGCCCTGATAAAATCTGACTGGCCATAGCAAGTGGAAAAGTAGATTTCTTGAGGCCTGTAAAGGGGTTTTACTAAACTAATAAAAGAACTCTTGTTGTATACCAGAACATCCTTTAATTTGATCAAACCTCGTTCTTGGTTGTCTCATGTCTCTCTCCTTGCCCTGCTTACAGTCATCTACTATCCCCTGTAGTTCTGTGACCACAGTTATACTTTGAGTAGCCTTGTATTTACCTTTTTCTGTCACCTTGCTAAGTGTTACCTATGGAACCACACATCCCTTCCTTCGCTCCCCGACAACCTGTCTGATATCTCATCCAAAACATTTTAATGTGAGATGTGCTTTTGTAAAACAAGAATGGCGCAAGATACCAGCAAAGCACATTTGGCTGCATTGTGTAATGTGGTGACTTTTTAATGAAATTTTGTGAAATTTTGCAAGTCAAAATTACACAATTTTACCAAGCAACCTGCTTATGTAGGCAGGGACAGACTAGAAACCAAAATGAGCTGTGGCAAAACTGTACAAACCAGCCCTATACTGGAGGGAGAAGCAACAAGATTGGGACCATGGGGGCATGATTGGATCATGGCGGTGCATACAAAGCTGTCCACTAAAATGCAGCCATCCAGCAAATGGCAGAGTTGCAGAATAGCCAGTCCTGCCCTGGATATGGGGGCATTAATTCTGTAGCTCTGTAAGTATCAATACCACAGGTCTTGCCAACTCCAGAGATGCAGATTTAACTGTGATTCAGGACTAATCCTTGAGAATGACCTGACTAATTAAGATTTACTGGGGGCATGGTAATACCAGGTCCTATTCCACTGGCAATTCCTCATGCTCCCCTACAGTTCTTCCAAGGACATTTGTCTGATTTCAGCAGCTGAAAGCAACTTGAGACACATAAGTGGAATGTGGTTACTCCATCAAGTATAATACTTTTTCTCAATTTAACTTTAAAAACCTGTCAACAGACAATAGAAATCGCCCCGTAGCACATGTCACATCTAGAAATCTCATTTCAACCATTAGTTGGATTGCTTGTCCCCTATCCCTAGTATCGTATTTTATAAACACCGGTTTTTAAAAAGTCTTCCATTAGGATAAGAACCACCAACAATGCACAAGGTTGTGAACTGAATTCCCTTTCATGTTTAGACCACATTGGCAGATTTTCCCTTCATTTAAAAACATACCATGACTACCTGACATCAACACTTGATTCAGCCCACATCTAAATCTCAGAAGCCTCTGACACATCTTGATATTCGGGAGTCTTTCCAGGTAAGGAAAGGTTTCACCATTTGTTCCTGAACTTAATAGATGGGAGACAGATTCCTTTTCTCTCAGGTAAGTCAGGTCCTCCTCCCTTGATACCTGCTATATTATTCTTTTCAATTCTACCTTACTCACCATTATCAGACTGATATCATCTGCCATATCTAATTTTAATTCCCAACAGCATGTTTGAATTCTCCCTCTAACTCCATGCGCCCAAGTTAGCTCACTAAACATTATCTCCCTTTTACACAGCTGGGTGATTTTAGGTGTTTCCCCACTCTCTGCTCGTGTCCAGAATTTTGTTAATTCTGCATGGACCAAGTGAGCTCACCCAGGGAGATCCGTTTGTTCTAGGACAGCCTAAACCATAGTGGAGGATGGGAGAGAAAAAAGTATTTTTAAGCACCGTTCTTCTTCAAAGCCCCAGCACTTTTTACCCCCCAAGCCGACTACCTCAGCGCCATAATTAAATTGTGGTCTTTTCATGGCCTGATAGGCCATCAACACTGGGCGCAGTGAGGGGTCCCTATAATGTATGTCAAATTTCCTCAAACCCCCTACTGTCGACAGCGCCTATGCTTGTGTCGAGGCAAGGTGGTCCTTCCATCCTAGATTAAGGGAGAACCACACTCCTAGGTATTTATATTTGTGCACTCTCTCTAATTTAACTTTATTTATTACCCAACTTATGCTTTTCCTTCGTTTCCCTATTTGGAGCACTTTGGTTTTTTCCATATTTAATCTTAATTTTTTCTTCTTGCAGTAGTCCGCAAATATGTTTAATTTTCTTTGGAGCCCAATTCCAGTCAGATCAAAGACCACTAAGTCGTCTGCATATAAAAGGCAGCTGATATGTGTGCCATTCATTTTTGGGCTAAAAGTATTTGGGTGCTATAGGACCCTGGGGAGATCAGCCAGAAACAGGAATAACAGCGTTGGTGCTAATACACACCCCTGTCTCAGGCCGTTCCTTATGTTCATTCTTTTAGACAGAGACCCTTCACTATCCAACTCGACTTGGGCCCAATTATCCCTGTGGAGTTCCTGCAAGATCAAAAGCAAATCTTTGGCGATCTCACATTCCTTTAGTGCTTCCCATAACAAGGCTCAATCAACAGAATCAAATGCGGAGCTAAAATCAACAAAACAGCAGTACAATACTCTGCACTTCTCAATGGATTTCTTAGGGATGGCCCATAGGCTACAGCAATGATCAATCCTCGAGTGATTCTCTTTGAATCCACCTTGTTCACACGGGATAATAGAATTAGCTTCTGCCCACTCCTTTAACATCCCTAAAAGGATCTTAGAGAAGACCTTGCCACATCCAACAGATTTATTTGTCGATAATTTACTAGGAGAGAATATTCACCTTTTTTTATATATAGGTTTGATCACAACTCCCTTCTATCTATCCGGGAATCTTCCTGTTGAGAGTATTTCCTGGAAGAGGATATAAAATAGACTGGACCACCAAGCAGTATTTGTTTTTATTACTACTGCATGCAGACTATCGGGGCCAGCAGCTCTTGTTAATTTTAGCATCTCAACTGTGTTCTTGATTGCTACCTCAGAGAACCTCTCCTTTGTCTCCTTCTCAATCAGAAATCTAGAAGGGCACTCAACAGTGGTGGGATCTTTGTTATAGGCCTCCTTCAAGAATTCTGCCAATGCATCCTCCCCCATGAAGCCCAAAGACTGTCCCTGGGAAATTACTCTGCATCAACCTCCAAAATGCCCTAATATTTTTCGTCTCTATGGTTTCCATAATAGTTTCCCAACATTTTATGTTTAGCTCTTGTTTTTTCTTGGCAACCAAAGATTTTAAATTCTTTCTTTAAGCTAAGATGGCGTAGCCCATCATTCTTGTTTCTAGAGTACCTCAAGTGAAGTTCCAACTTCCGGATGTTACTTTTTAAAGTTGTACATTGTTTGTCAAACCAGCTGTTTTTGGCCTGTGTTGAGGATTTAAGTTTACTCTGTGTAATATTAAAAGTCTTGACTTCTGTTTTTAAACATGCTGCAACCTTTATTTAATATTTCCTCATACCAAACTAGAGGATCTAGTGGTACCTTCCCGGAGTCCAATTTTCCATAATTTTATTGGAGAGTCTTCAGTAAGCTTAAATGCTTCTCAGAGAGTCTCGTTCTTAGACGCTTAGAACAGCCAACCTTTAGGGGGTCTGTCTAGGGGCAATATCCAATTTGAGGGTTGAAATTAGGGGGTAATGATTGCTCCCCTCCAACTGGAGAACCTCAAATTTCTCAATTAATCCAAAGGCCCATAACTGTACAAATATGTAATCAATGAGATAGTTCTGATTTCCAAACCCAGAAAGCTTTCCTTGCAGGGGTATCTGCGGGCATTCGGCCATTTAGGCTCACCAAACCATTCAATATGGGGAAGGCTAACAAGGCTACATCTTTCCCTGAGGACTCATTTGACGGCAATATGTTGAATATTGAAGGCAGCTAGGCACTCCTCATATTTTGCATCCACTACCTCAGAAAGCAATTTATGGTTAAAATCTCCCATCAAGATGATCAGATTGTGGGAGTACTGGCTTTTAATTTTCCAATTACTACTATACTCAGAGACATCCATTGATGACATGGCTAAGTATTTGTACCAAACATTATATACAGTGACAAAGGTGTTAGTATTTAAAGAATATTTTCTCTTGGTACTTGTCACCAGGTGAAGGATTAAGCCACTGACAAAAAAAAAGCAGCTACAATATCCTAGTTTTATTGACATGCTGATTTTACTTTACCATGGTCTGCAGAAAGATCAACAATGACATGGCTTGACTTAAGATACACGTTTCCCTGCTGACTACCCTTGTCAGCACCTCAAAGGATGCAAGCATTTGCATGATGCTTTCTAATAGCAACCATTGCTTAACAGCCTATGACATTGCTTTAACATATGCATCATCCTTCATGAACACCACATAATCCTTAAAACTTGTTCATCTCAAACAGGTGCAGAAGTGTGTAGAAGGTGGTGTTCTAATGGGCTGGAGCCTCCTTTAAAATAGCATCTACTGGAACAATATTGTCCTCAGTGAAGGGCCCTCAGCTGCTTTTGGGGTTATAAACAAATTAGTAAACTATGCAGAAATCCTGTGACAGAGGGCCAATGTGTTAGGGGCTGCTTTTTTCTTTAAGAGAAAGACTTGCGTAATCAGGTTGATGCAATGCACAGAACAAGGTGCCCAAAAGTATGTGACATGGTGTTCGACCTGACATTCTTGGTGTGGTTTTCTCCCAACTTTTTGCCTTCAATTCTCCTGTTTTTGCAGACTTCGTTTTTGCTGGTCTTAGGACTCTGCACACTTTACCACTGCTAACCAGTGCTACAGTACATGTTCTCTGTCTTTACAACATGTTAACATTGGCTTTCACCCAATTGGCAAATTTAATTTACTTGTAAGTCCTTAGTAAAGTGGTACTACATGTGCCCAGGGCCTGTAAATGAAGTTCTACTAGTGATCCTGCAGCACTGATTGTGCCACCCACCTAAGTAGCCCTTTAAACATGCCATTTTGACCTGGCAAAATAAACCTTTTGCCAAGCCTAAACCTTCATTTTTAATCCATATAAATCACCCCCAGGGTAGGCCCTGAACAGCCCATAGGGCAGGGTATTTAAAAAGTTGGACATGTACTTTTAACTTTTACATGTCCTACTAGTGAAAAACTCTTACATTTGTTTTTCACTACTGCAAGGCCTGTCTCTCCTATAGAATAACATTGGGTTACCTTATTACATTTAATAAGTGATAACTTTGAATTGGGAGCTGGTAGAAATGTTGAGTTTGGTGTCTAAAAAATTGTAGTTTAAAACCCCCTTTAATGGTAAAGTGGAATTTTGAGTCCCAATTCTGAAAATGCCACTTTTAGAAAATTGACATTTTCTTGTCCCAACCAATTGTTACCTGCAGCTTGTATCCTGGGTCACATGACTAGGTGTAGTTGGCAGTTGGTCTTTGCGTGTTACTCTCAGACAGTGAGACAAAGGGGGAATAGTTGTTGGCAGGATGGGTCATCTCTGACTTGATAGCTACCACACTTGCACACTTGCACATCACAAACCCTCTGCCCCAGCACACTCACAAAGGGTTTGCCACTGGTCTTTTGCGTACCCAGACAACCTGGGGACCAGGGCAGCGAGGGAGGAAATTCCAAGCATCTCAGAGGGTGGAACCCTCGAAAAATGTCTCCTTCTTCAAAGTTGACACCAAGGATAAATAGTGGACCCTCAGACCCAACTCTTCAGTTCACCTCTCAACCTGTGGATACTAGAGCTGCTGTGCTGGTCTGCTGCAAGAAGGACTGCTATTCTGCTGCCCTGCTGCTTACTGCCTTGCTTGCTGAGAAGGAAGACTGGACCTGACCCTTCATCTTAGGCTGAAGTGACTCCAAGTGTCAGCCAAATGACCTCCTGTTCTGAGCTACAGGGACATAGCAAGCTCCAGAGACCCTCCTTGCATCTGCCTAGCTGTTCTGCCACCTGGACTTGCAACTGGAACTGCCTGAGCCCCGCTGGCTTCTGATGGACTGATTTCCTGATCCCAAGAGTTGCCCCTCAGGTCCAGGATCCTTGATGTGGCATCAGATGAGCTCTCTCTCTCAAAGAAAAGGAGAAATCCTAAAATTTGGGCTCTTCACAACCAAAAATGAGCCTGTTCGCGCTAAGATCTTGACACCTGTGCAGACTGCCAACGCGAAGCTTTGGTGAACATGGCTCTTCGTGCTACAGTGACCGCCATCGAAAACTGGGAACACAAGATCTGCCCTTCACGCTACAGTGTCAAAAGCTTGCGGTGGCCACCAACACAAATCCACAATGACCATCCGCATCACGTGGCATAATCTCATGCTACAGCAACAACTGACTGCAATGCTCAGCCTGCTCTTTGCGCCACAATGACGACCAACTGCGATGCTCTCCCTGTACCTCGCGTCCCCCTCTGCGCAAACTGAACTCTTCACAATGGACGTAACTCTTTTCGCAGGACTAACCCGGTCCCAGTATCTGGCCCGTGCTTCATCGTGGTCAGCCTGTACTTGTGACTTTCACCCAGACTCGTATGACCAGATAACAGCGAGTGTCGCTTTGTGCATTTAGACACTATACTTACCTTAAATCTTTGAAATTGAATCCCTCCAGTTCTACTGTTTGGATTTTTGTCATTTTGGTATCAAAATTGTTATTAGATTTTACTCTATTTTTCTAAATTGGTGTGGGGTTTTCACTTTTTCTTAAAATATTTCTGTTTGAGGTACTGTATAAATACTTTACACATTGTCTCTAAGTTAAGCCGGACTGCATTTGTGGCCAGCTACTGAAGGGTTCAGCACAGGTTAATTTGGAGTTTGTTTGTGTTTCACTCTGACGAGAATTGTGGTTGCTGCTTAAGTATGGTTTCAACCCCCTCAACCTGCAACCCAATGTCCTACACATGGCTTTGACAATATTCCTGGCAAGGGCAGCTGCATGAACATTTGGTTTGAAGCTGCTTGCAAATGGATTTCACCCTTTTAGTCCCTCAAGGTTTTTTGCTTTTGACTACACATTTTACCTTTACTGTGAGTTTTATTACCAGAACCTCACTCATCGTAAATTCACAGTATTTGAACTGAGCATACTAACCACCAGTGTTTACTTTTTAAGATAACGTCACTGCTATGCAGCTCATTCGGGAGGGGCTGTGCTGGATACATGTGAAAACGTGTATTGGCTGCACGTGTGAGACTACAGTCTTGCGCCACCCAGCATCTGCGAACAAGTAGCCTGTTGCTGAAAGGGCTCTTTAGGGATTATTAATATCCTGCTATAGGCATTATAATGGGAGTTGTCATTCATAGTATAGGTATGTAATGCTTACTGAAAGTCTGGTGCTTGCACAATATAGGGAGCGTCTGCCCTAAAGTACATTTTTAAGCTACTTTGACCTACACGGGACAGAGAGGAGCCAATCTGGGGTTAAACATGCACTGAGTGTAAATTTACAGTCCCTGACATCCCACACACACTTATTAAGACACTTTTAGGTTTATCATATTTCCCTGGATCCGATCACAGGCCTTTGTCCCCACTACTGGACCAAACGAATTACTCTTCTCCCTAGCAGAGGGATCAAAAGCCTACCAACGCAATAGATCAATTAACAGTGCTTGACCCAGTTCCTGGAATAGGAAGGTATGGGGGAAGGAAATCTTCATCTGATAATTAGTTTCTCATGCTGCATCTGGGGGAAGACAGTCCAGGCCCACTGGAATAATGGAGGAGAGCCACACCTCTGGTGCCAGCACAAGAGTGCCTCGATTTTGAAGTTTTGTGGGAATGGATCAGGGAACTGGGTCATCCAGGGACAGAACTGAGGCTCTCAAAGCAGCTCTTTTCACAGATTACTTGAATTTGCCCTATTGGCTTGCCCCAGAATGCTGTGTAGGAGGACTGGGACAGTGTAGAGTGTTGATGTGGCATCCTAGGACTGGTCAGTGGTGCCTGGCTTCTAGAACTTTCCACCCCACCCTTAAAAGCCCTTACACAAGGAATAGACAGTTGAGAAGACACTAGACCTGGGATCGATGATGGCAAAAGAATGCCCAGCTGGAAGAAGCCACCTGATTCTGTGGAAGGATGGGCTAAAGGACTTTGACTTCAGCTGAAACCCAGGGCTAGGTTTGGTATCTTCATTGCTACTGGCCCCCTTTAATCCCTGAGGAACAGCTGGGGGAATGGACCTGCTGGGGGACCCTGGATGGCTCCCCTGAAGACTTCCATGAACTGGTCCTGGGCCCTGCGGAACCACAGGTGACCCTCTTGAAGCCGGCAGTCCCTGGGACCTGGGAGGGTGGAGCAGGATGGGTTTTTCTTTTTACTTGGTTGTGGAGTGGCTGCACAGGATGCCCCAACCAGTGGGAGAAGAGCATCTGGAGGAAGGCAGAAGACAGGTCTGGTGCAGGGAGGCAGAAAATACAGCTCCCCATGAAAAGCATCCCTTGTGAGGCCAAGAGGCTTGAAGTAGATGCTCCTGGTGGCTAAAGCTCACCTCCAGGTGCAAAACTACATCTTTCTCTACTATATTGGCCCTTAGGGGCCTGAAATACTTACTTACTTTACTTATGGCTACTACCTCTCCTGGGGTATAGGCCATCAATCAGGACTCTGCAGCCATCTCTGTCTTGGGCTTTTCTTTCACTCTGACTCTAGGTGTAACCCATCTCCTTGCAGTCAGCCTTGAGTCCTCGGCGCCAGGTGTTTCTTGGCCTTCCTCTTTTCCTTTGAGGGTATCAGGTCAGGGCTTGCATGATGTTGTTTGATGTAGGCTTGCGGAAGGTGTGGCCTATCAAGACACAGCGTCTTTTCAGGATTTCTTCATGAGCAGCGAGTTGGAAAGTTTGCTTGCGTAGGTTGTTATTGCTGATCGTGTTTGGCCAGTAGATTTGCAGAATTTGCATCAGATAGGTGTTGATGAAGGTCTGAATTTTGTTGGTGATAGCCACTGTTGTCCTCCAAGTTTCTGCTACATACAGAAGGACTGATTTTATATTGGTGTTAAAAAGCCTTATCTTGGTTTGCAGTGTTTGGTCCTTGGAGCCCCAGATCTTCTTTAGCTGAATGAAGGCAGCCTTGCTTTGCCGATTCTTGCCTTGATGTCACCGTCTGTGTCTCCCTACTTGTCTATGACACTGCCTAGATAGGTGAAGGCCTCAACCTTTTCCAGTGCATCGCCTGCAAGAGTGATTGTAGTTGTGCTGGCAGTGTTAGCCTTCAGAATCTTGGTTTTTATCCCTTGTGCTGTTGAGGCCAAGTTGTGCTGATGTGACTGCCATATTGTCGGTCTTCTCTTGCATATGTAGTTGGATATGGGAGTGCAGGGCCAGGTCGTTTGCAAAGTCCAGGTCATCGAGCTGCGTCCAATCTGTCCATTGAATCCCATTTTTAGGTCGAGCTTAGAGGCAGCATGCATGCGCTGCTTCGCGAGGCATGCTGTAATCCATCTGTGGTGTTAGACCACAACCACCACTTTCTATTTGTTCCTTTGTGTGCCTTTTTGTAGTCATTTGCTTTTACTGGTGGAACGCTGCTCTTTGTCCCACCTTTGGGTGTGGTTTCAATTTTGAGGTGACTGCCCCGTTACAAGTGCCCTTATGCTTGAATTAATTTATCGTTTGTTCGGGTACTCTTTAATTTGCATGGAATGGTCCACGCAACCTCTTGCTGGCCCGCAGCCGCTATCGTTTCCCTTTAAGCATATCTGTGATATGCTCCTATCTGCAAGCGCTACCCACTGGTATGTTGCAATTGCTCCCGCTCCCTCCCGTTGTCAGTGTTCAGCACCTCCCTCGTTTATCTACAAGGTCATATGCCTAGCAAGTGTATTTTTGTAGCGCCTGGGTTGTGTTAAAGTCGCTCCATTCACAGCCCCAATACTGTTTGTCCCATGGACAGATGGACACAACCATCTTGATTCCTTCCTGTTTCTGTCCCTGTACCTTTTGCAGTGCATGGCGCTGTAAATAACCTAGTCAGCTCACCATTTCCGAGAGATAAAGTGAGCAAAATAACATGCCGAAGAGATAATAATGTCCCTCAACTACTTTCTCCCCATTGTGACACTAGATGTAACTCCTTAAGAAAATACAGCTTCTGTTGTCGCAGATCAACTTTTGGGCACAGCTGATGTTTGTGGGCCTCAGGATCTTTGTCGGAAGGTGACATGTGGATATTACAGCTGCGCCGATGTCACTTGCAAACGGTAGCTGTCCCCGGCTGGCTATCAGAGGCCAGATCTGGTGCTCTCCTCTCTCTTAACTCCGACCACTAATTTATTATCACCCTGGTCGACAGCCCAGGCTGATTGGGAAGCCCTTGCATAATGAAAGGGTCTGCATTGGCCACCGTAGGAGTGACAGTGGGTGAGGGGCGGTGATGTAAGGAAGGCCAACTAGTGAGTCTTCTCGGTACCTTACTTCGGCTCTGAATGGTTTTGGTGGAACTGGGCAGGCGAGCACAAGCCGGAGTACATAAACTTCATGAAACAATGCTGTGCCCCAGGGGCCACATACGCTAACTTTGCACCCGGCTTCACTGCAGAGTTATTCAACCTGAATGTGTGGGCCAAGCTCCTCAAGGCTGCGGGGGCCAAGCGACTGTGGGAAAGTAGTGAGGGTGGTGGATCAGGAGGAATACCATTAATCAGAGCACTCTCTTTACTCTAGTTACTCTGCTCGCACCCCCACCATCCACATACGTTGACAGTTTACATGCAAGCAAATATGAAAGGGAGCATTTCGCACAACAATAAGAAGCACATGGCAGAGCCAGGCATTTCATCATAAATCAGACTGCATAACCCAATATATAGTAATTGTACAGCTATTCAATACCTTGCAACACAGTACATAGTATAATGTGCTGTATACCTAAATGCCTATAAGGTCCCAAAGGCGAGACCTATTGGCTATGCCAATGCTTGTTTCTCCTTGCTGTGGATGTCTTCATTATCCAGTTTATGGCTCACAGGAAGAAAAAAGGCAAAAGCAAACAACTCTGGTGGACTCCGGTCCTCAATTAGAAGGCTTCTGTAAGTTGTCCTCCATGGACTATCTTGCATGCATTCTCTCAGAAGAGTTCCTGATGACTCTTACGAATTTATCTGGCACACCGCAGTGGCAGAGGAGTCTCCAAAGTGTCTCTCTGTCCACCTGTTGAATGCCTTCTCATAGTCGATGAAGTTGACATAGATGGGGGAGTTCCATTCCATCAACTACTCAATGGTGATGCGCAGTGCTGCAGTCTGGTCTGTGAAGGATCTATCTATGTGGAAGCCTGTGTGCGTCGACTTGTTCCTTCATTCTGTTCACGATGACTCTTTTGAACACTTTGCCTGGGGTTGATAGAAGAGTTATCCCTCTGTAGTTTGCACAGTTACTCAGGTCACCTTTCTTGGGGATCTTGATGATATATCCCCACTTCCAGTCTAATGGCACCATTTCCTCTTCCCAGATCCTTCCATACATAGGGTGGTGCATGTCTACCGATATTTCGATGTCTGTCTTCAGTGCCTCTGCAGGAATGTTTTCAGGTCCTTCTGCCTTCGCATTTCTCAGATGTACGATGGCTTGCTGTATTTCTTCCTTAGTTGGTCTGGTGCAGTAGATTGGCAAGTCCTTGTCAGCTGGCTATATGTCTGGTGGAGACTGCATCAAGGGCTGTTTCAGAAGTTCTTCAAAGTGCTTCACCCATCTTCGTTGTTGGCCTTCGTTAACCATGATTGTCTTCCCGGTTTTATCTTCAACAGGTCTTCCTGGCTTGCTGTATCTGCTGGAGACTTTCTTTGTTATTCCGTAGAGTGGCATGGCTTTCTGCTGCCTGGGCTTCTGTGGCAAGATCATCGATTAATCTTTGCTTGTCTGCTTATAAGCTTCTCTTTGCTTCCTTGTTTGTTTTGGTGTTTTCACCTTGACCTTCCACATTTCCTGCTCTTGTTCAGCTGGTGTTGACGGCAGATTTGTTCTCCTTTCTCTATAAGATTTTGTGGAGAGTCTTGGTAGAGATCCATTATTTATGCTAGTGTTTCATGGGACCCAGTAATGTCTGGCAGGTTGATATCACTGTTTCTTTGATCTTTTCCCACTGGCTTTCTACTTGATCTCTTTCATCCTCTAGTTCTTGAAGGACATCAAACTTTTTACAGAGGGTGACTGAGTATTCACTCCGTTTCTGTGCATCTTTTAAGAGAGTGGTGTTATATCGCTGGCATTGGGTTGACGGTTCCATCCATGCTTTCTTCAACTGTAGCTTTAGCCTGGCCATGACAAGGTAATGGTCTGATGCCACGTCCGCTCCTCTTATCACTCTCACATCCGGCAGGGAACGCCATAACTTCTTGGCAATGCAGACATGGTAAATCTGATTCTTTGTTAAATGGTCTGGTGGCCTCCACATTGCCTTGTGTATTATTTTGTGTGGGAATGCACTACTGCCTATCACCAGACTTTTTAGGGCATAGATATCTGTGAACCTTCCACATTTCTCTTTCATGTCGCCAATGCTATAGTTGCCCATGACTTCTTCGCACCTAGTGTTGTCGCTTCCAATCTTGGTGTTGAGGTCCCCGGTCAGTATGGTGATGTCTCTCTCAAAGCAGTTCACCGGGATGGACTGGAGTCTGTTGTAAAACTGTTCTTTTCCCTCTTCTTTGATGTCATTTGTAGGTGCATAGCACTGGATAACATTCAAGTTGATCCTCTGTGGAAGGTCCATGTGAGGATTATGGGACCATGGGCTTCTCATCTAATCAGAGGTCTGTTGGCTGCTGGCGTTAGCATCAGTGTTACTCCATGAGTGTGTGTAGCATTCTCTTCCTCGTGTCCAGAATATAGCAACATACCTCCTGGAGCCAGTCTTTTTCTGTCCAGACTGTATCCATCTGGTCTAGATGATGTCAAGCAGGGCAAGGCTGTATTTTTTCATCTCTGTTGCCACTTGGGCTGTCTTATGTGTCTCGTACATGGTCCTCATATTCCATATCCAGATGGTTATGACCTTGGTCGAAAGCAGGTGGCTTGGCTTTGTGGATTCCAGGGATTTCTGGCTTTCACCACAAGTCGTCAAAACTCTCCATGAAGGAGATTCCTCTCTCCCCAAGGCCAAGATGTCCTTCGGTCGATGTTTCTGTAGCTAGGATTTTTATAAATGGTGGGGTAGCTAGCCCCACCCATAGCCCTCCTCCTTTCGCAGCTGGCCTTCGGACCAGCCATGGCTGGGTTGGTGCCTGACATAACACCTTTTAAACCTCAGTCCCTTGGGGGTGCTGAGCAGGGAGCAAATCACATGTTAGTTTGGCCAACCTTTGGAAATTTCCCTGGAGAGGGGCAAGACCATGAAGATCACCGAAAACCCAATTATTTATTTTTAATGGAGAGGGGGATGCATAAAGCCCCCTCCCCTGGGCTCAGGGCAAGTATTCATATTCAGGACACCCCAGGACAAAAAGGTAAGCCATTGTGAGCACCAGCATCTCTTTCCTCCTCCCGGAGAGGCCTGAGCCCTTGGAGTGATAAGGGCATTTTCTAGCCCCCATGCCCATCTCTGGGTGGGACTGAGGGCACTTAAAAACAAAGGAAAATACCAAAGTGTGAAGCCACAAAGGAAGAGTGGCTTGCTTCTCAGCAAATATTCAAGGATCAGGCGGTAGAAGTGCACCATGTTGCCTAACCAAGGGGACTTCTAACTCTCCTTGTGGTGAGCCAAGGAGGAGCAGGGACATCATTGAATTATTCCCTGGTGTTGTGGAGGGCTGCATGATGAACAGCAGCCCCCTAGGGATGTTTTTTATATACAAACCTATGTCTCCTGGAGCCTTAAAATTATGACCCTGGGAGATGTTTTCATTGATTTTAATCATTCCCGGGACTAGAGCTTTTGTTCTTGGGCTCTGGAGTGCAGGGACCCTTTTTGGCTGGTCTTATAACTGCAGTAACAGTCTGAAAATAGTAAAAGGAGGATTCTCACACACATCTTTTTTTAATTTAAAATGCATTATTGATAATGTTGGTAATGTGCAATACAATTGTTACCATTATAATGAATGCATTTGAATATGGTTCTTGTCCCCATTGATTTTAAGGGTGGCACAACGTGACATATGGATGCTTTTACACTGTGGTGATACTCTGACAAAGACAGTAGACCTGCCTTATTGATAATGGCACAGCCTTATTTTGCTTCAGGTATAGGTGTGGGGTTGTATTGTGATTGTAGGGTTCAGGACCCACTAGAGGTATGATGTCATATGAGGATATCGCTAAAGATATTTCTATCTACTGATGTACATAATTGTAGATTAGTGTGTAGTATTTAGTTGTGTGTTGTAATAAAACTACTTTTCCTTTTTAAAAAGAAAAATATCTGACTGGACAATGATTTATTGAGTGTTTTTGTTGCATACCAGCAAGGTGTTGTTAGTAGCTCACGCTACTTCCCCTTAGTAAGCTTTGGATTTCTCAGCTTTGCTACCCTGCTAGAATCAAGTTCTACAATGAATGCACTTGGTTCACAGTAAAAAGCCAAATGCAGACTTATTAATTGTGAAGGACTCACATCCTTTGCAACTAATAACTCAATTTCTTACAAACCTATACATGAGGTTTGGACTCAAATGCTTCCAGGATGTTGGCAGCAGAATTTGTTTCTCCATTGAAACCATTGTAACCCTTGCTTGCTGGCGAATGCCTTGAAAAGCATGAATGGTCATTGACAACCTTTTCCTAATCTCTTTGAAAGTGACTAAATATAGAGTAATAAATATGTAGAGCCTCATTTATGACCCAGTTTATGTCGCTCTTGCACCACGCAAGATGGTACAAGAGCGACGCAAACCTAAAGTCATATTTTTGAAGCCACACAAAGCCACTTTGCATGGCTTTGAATGACCTAAAAAATATGGAGTAATGAAACACAGCACAAATGGCCGCGGTGCATCACTCTTCCCAAGGGAGGCATTCCATGGGCGTTGTGTGGGTATTCTCACGCACCTTCCATGGTTTTTGATGCATACCCGGATTTGCCAACCCTGGTAAACCTGGGAATGCACCAAAAAGTTATGCCTATCCAGGTGAGGTGTAACAAGGAGAAATATCTTTATTTCTCCTCATTTCTTCCTTTTTCTATGTGTGCCGCATTCTGCAGCATAAATAGAAAGAGGAAAAAGCCTCTCAGGATTGATTTTGTCCAGGAAGGTGCCCCTTTCTGCACAAAAACTATCCTGCCTACAACACAGGCACCCGTGCCCCATGGTGCAAGGGTGCCTGCATTGGCGCTAGGCTGCGAAAACTGCACCAGTGCAAGGGGAAAGGACAGGAATTGGACATATTAGATAAATACAGTGCATTCCTGCCCTCCCCTGTGAGGCAGGGAAGCGCAGCAAGGTGACTTGCTGCGCTGCTCTGCACAACCAATGTCGTAAATGTGGCCTGTATTCTGTAGTTTTGACATCTACCTACATGCCTGTTGTGAGATGGACTGTGTGCACAACACTCGCCCACTGTGCTTCAGCAAATCCTAGCATTTGCCTGTGTAGCAGTGACACAGTGATAGTTAAAATGAGGTCCAGCTTGGAACGTCCAGTTTGAATGAAGGTCACTACAAATTCCAGGAAACCCTCTCTTTCAAACATTGTACAAATTAACCAGTTTATAGTTTCAGTGCTCTGGTGTTCCTTGCTGAAGAGTGTTTCAATAGTACTTAATAATTTCTGTGATGATATCACATGAAGTGACTCCTGCAAAACTGTGATGTTTGGTGAGCTTTGTAGTGCTCATTGCCATATACTTTTTCTTATGTTGGCCAGAGATTACTAATGCTTAACCCAAGCTAGTGGCAAGGCTTGGTGTTCTAAGGTATGGAGAGATTTGAGTTTGTGCATCACCATCTTTATTAATATCATCTTCTTTTGGCACTCTGGATTATGCAGCTCTAACAGTAGACTCTTTTATTTGCTGCTCTTCCCATCTGATTGCCGGATCGCGCCAAATTGTGTCGCCTGCAATCTATTTCTGGTTCTTTTTAATAATGAAAATAATGAAAAAATTAGGTCTTCTTCACAGTGTCAAATTCAGAATTTGTTTGTGAAGCCAGCAGCCAGCAGCTAGACCGCGTACTGCCTTGCGTGGTTAAGGCATATGCGTGGTTCAGGCAGGCATGGTTAAACATGCGATGTTGGAAAACGTGTGGCTGAGGCCGTGGTGTTCCGACTGTTTCCCTCAGTGGACCACTCGTTTTTGTTACCTTCTTCTGAAACTGGGCATAGACAAGCTGAGGAACTGCCTAATCTTTTTCTAGACAAAAGAGATGCTATATAAAAAAATGTTTTGGAAAAGAAGCATTTATTGTACCTTGCTGTTCTTCTACCACAGTTGTTTTGAGTTTTTCCTCCTGTTTTTTATGCTGGGTAGAGTCTGCCTCACTCAGAGCCATGACAACAGTCACTACATTAGAGAGTAAAGTGCTTCTCTCTCTGATGGGTTAATGAATGTGGTGCTTGTGCAATAGATCCAGCAATACTTCATCTATCATGTAAGTGTGCCAAATCTAGCACACAAAAAGGAGGGTTTGATATTAGACTTAGTCGTCTTTTGAGATGTGTTAGATGTCTCATTGGCTACTTGTGCACCATCTTCATTTTTGCCTGTTTAGCAGAGTCAGGAAATACCTGATGTGGGGATGACTGGACTTTCGATGAGATTTGTCTCATCCAATGGCAAGCAAGGAGAACCAATAAGCGAGAGAAGAGAGAGAGAGAGAGAGAGAGAGACAATATCCTTGTAATAGTTACATAGGAAAGATTAAAATAAGTACCAGACATAAATGTGTGCTTTTTGAAAAAATAGAGGATGCTCGAAAAGCACATGCACAGGGGATGCATCCTTATGAGACATACAATTATCCATTAATATAAAATATAAGTAGTACAATTTGGAGACCAGTCTGTCCCTTTATGGCCCCTAGGAGAGCATGGAGAAACTTGCTAACATTACTTTCAATTAAAATAATATTTGTGGCCCACAGATTGAAACCAAGCCCAAACACAACTGCATAAAATGTAGACAAAAAGTCAGTAAATCAGCAATAATATTTTGAGGACAACCAGAGCCCCTCAGGGCCTCTTGAAATCACCTGAGTTAGTGACGAAATTACCACAGTTCGGCAAAAATAAGATCTTGGCCAGCACACACCTCAAGACCGCCCCCACATAACAGGGCAGTAGCAGTATATTTTGGGAAAAATCATTCATATTATCCAATGGTCAGCTGAAACTCCTCGGACACAGGCGCAAAAAGAACAATTGATGGATAGAATGCAGAACAATGTCATACATTCACCCCAGTACAGAGATCTGGGCCTAAATCCATCGTTTTTTTGCTCACCATGCCATTCCAGTATGGACGCAGCCATATGGAAATCAGTCTTGACCCTGCGCCCAATGGGAACAGTACAGCCCGAACTGTCAGGCCAGGTCCTCCCTGGACTGGAAACAAGCATCCTAGGACCGGTTTCGGGGTTTCACCCCTCATCAGCCAGGATAGCTTGACTCCAGTGTCATGGAAAGCATGGGACCCACGTCTGGGCATACCCGTCCCACTCGGGGTGACAAATGCAAAAAGAACAATTGATGGACAGAATGCAGAACAATGTCATACATTCACCCCAGTACAGAGATCTGGGCCTAAATCCATCGTTCTTTTGCCCACCATGCCATTCCAGTTTGGACCCAGCCATATGCAAATCAGTCTTGACCCTGCACCCAATGGGAACAGTCCAACCCGAACTTCCAGGCCAGGTCCTCCCTGGACTGGAAACAAGCATCCTAGGACCGGTTTCGGGGTCCAGGATAGCTTGGCTCCAGTGGCATGGAGAGCACTGACCCATGTCTGGGCATACCCGTCCCACTTGGGGTGACAAATGCAGGTGCATCAGCCAGGATTTCAAAAATCCATTAATATAAACAATAATAACTAACTGTCACAATGTCCCTGATTGAGTGAGGTTTGTAAAGTACATCCTCACGAAGTTAAGTAACCCCATAATAATGTATTGACTGCATGAATTAATCAACACTGGATGCACACATTTACACAAGGGGCAAACACATTTTATATAATATACTAAACCATGTTGGCATAAGTACGTATTAATTGTTTGCGCATTGAAAAACCGTACTACTGCATGTTTATGCTGTGTTGTACATTGCATATTTTGCATGTTGTGCACGAATAATAGAAAAGCTGCTTTTAAACTAATAGCTTTTGCTAGGATTTAATTAATACAGGGTATTAGTATGGTGGGAGGTAAACATAATTGGTTTATTTTCATGAATTAATATTCTTTTGTGTTTGTTTATTTTAGTACAGGATTGGGCCTGCATGAAAATGGCCTCTCGTTGAAACCAGCATGTGGCTGGCCTAGTCGGTGCGGAGTGCGCATGTGCCAAGATGGGTTGCCTGCTCGCAGACTACAGAGTGTACCCGATGATGCAATCCATGTGAAGGCCATGTTGACCTGTGTCTTATTGTTTATGTGCCAAGTTGTGACATCAACTGTGGGAACAGCCATCACTACGTGCAATGCGAATGTGAAAGTGGACGATATAATGAACATTGTTGCTAAAAGTATAATTATGAATGTTAGACTTATATGAATGCAATGGTCTTAAATCCTTCCTTTGTTAGAACCGGTATAAGATGGATTTGTGGGGAGAACTAGATGAGGCGACCCTAGTATGATTTACGACAACCAATTATAGTGCGAGTTTTTACTGATACTGCAACATTGTAAGATATCGTGCTGGAGAGAAGAGTATAATTGATATCCCAAAAGGGGTGTGGCAAGGCAGTATGGCGAAGCAGTGCGGTCCGGTATAGCAGTGTAGTCCGGTGTGACAGATAAGAGAGAAGATCCAAGACAGAAGAGCAGCCCAGCGCAGAGACAGAGAACTTTAGGTACGAGAACGTTGCGGGAGTGCTTGGGAGGAGACTGCGACCGAAGAGGTAGATTAATTGGGATATTAATTTAGTAGCTAGTGTATGGCAAGTTTAGCTGCATCGGTCCTTTTAACTTTGTTCTCTGAGCCTATCTCTGAGGACCTCTTGCCACGACCTCGGCCAAGGAAGTGGGTTTCCTGATTCTTTGGTGGGTATTACCCTCCTTGATTGCTTCAATGTTCAAGTATATTTCTGCAAGTTTTATGCTGTACCTTCTCTTCCCCATTCCTGATGCACGCTTTGATATTGATGCAAATGATTCATTTCATTACATTGCTTGATAATTTGTTCTCTTATATGCAATCTTGTGTATGCACTGATGATCAATTTAAGAGCATTTAATAATATAAAATCATTAACAGAAAAAGTGACTTTGTGGTTATTTAGTTAAGTATTAAACTGTTTAGTTTATCATAGTCACCATCAACTCTTCAACTAATGGTCCATCGACCAAAGGAAGAAGTAAGTTAATATTACGAATAGATAGAATTATATACAAATGTTATTAATGTGAAGTGTAGTGTTGTTCTTAATAAAACGGACAAAATAAACCCCCCAAATCCAGCGCCTGTCTTCAGGGATCATCTATGGGTAATGTGTGATGGGCCCCGTTGTTTGATAAAGCAATTTGTGTGTGATGAGATTTCACTTGGTTCCTGGTTTCCCTAGAATTTAGGGGTTGCGCTGGATCAGTTTTTCTGGTAGCAGAATGATGGTTATTATTGATTAGTTTGGTGATTTATTGATTATTGATTATATGTTTAACATTCTATGTAAAGTGAGTCAGTGTTACGTTTCTATGTAGTCTTTGGAACACAGGTACGGAAGGGTATCTGGGAAGCCGGCAGAAGTAAAAAGTTAGCCTGAAATAAGGCAGAGGAAAAGTGTGAGAAGTGAAATCACACGGGAATAGGTACATTGTCTGTTTAGGTTATTTTAGGGACTATTGAGTGTATATGTGATAGCGAAGGGTCCACCTGTGAAACTTTGGCCTTAACCCCGGAAGAGTAGTGAGACCTCCTTTTCAACAAAAGGGTCCTCTTATAAAATGTTGGCCTTATCCCTAACGAAGTAACAGGTCCTCTCCTAGCTTGAGTGAAGGGAAGGATAGCAGAATTGTTATACTTACCCGTATTGAAAGAAATGTTAGTGAAAAACTATATCTCTCTGTAGTAAACAGACAGTGTGGTATTGTTTAATTGTTGTGACTAATAAGTTATTTTAGAGAAAACAGGACTTAGAAAAGTGCCGATAAATTTTGTAAAGGGAGGGTCAGCAGCAGGAGGAGAAGCTGACGTCACAGAAAGCCGCACTGGCATTGGTCAGTCTGTAAAGACAGAGCGAACACAGATTGGTTGGTTGGTGTGAGCCGCGCTGGTATTGGACAAAATAGCGGAGAAGTAGAAAGCTCTGATTGGGAGAGTTAAGAGTGTGTTGCGCTGACATTGGTTAGGTGTTTAAGGAAGTAAAAGAGTTCAACTGGTGAATTATAGTAAATTGTGTTGATAAAGATTTGTATCGAGTGAAGGTGTTGAATAAGTGACGAAAATGTATTTCGAACCACCGCAACAGGAGAAATTGACTTTGTTTGGCAAAATAAAAAGATTCTTTAAAAAGGACAAACCAGTAATAACGAGAGAAGGAGTTCCTATCCCTCCACCAAAGACACCAGCGTCTTATATGATGTTAAAGTATGGTTATCACACATGTATTTGGTTAGAAAACTGGGTAGGATATACGAAGAATGATGGTACACTAGCTTTTCCAGAGCACGGTTCTTTTAATTTGGCAATATTACGTAACTTGAGATATAAAATGATGGCATTAGACCCGAGACCTAGACCTACACAGTTTGAAGCACTAGTAGAATGGAAAGATGAAATGTATGAAAGAGAAAGACACAGAAGTGGTAGAGTTAATAGATTTATGTTTGGAAGATTTCATGATGAGAAACACGAAGATAGAATGAAGAGGTGGAGAAATGGAGAGATAACTGAAGGATTATATCCAGTTTTAATGGTAGGAGAGACTGCAGGAAATAAGTGTAAGGAGAAAAAGAGACATTTAGAGCAATTTGGTTATGGATATAACCCGAATGAAACTGATGATGAGCTGCTGGATGACATATTAGTTAAACGACCACCACCTTATCAGGAGAATTCCACGATGGTGACACCAAATGCACCGTCAATGGAAGTCCCAATGACACCTCAAACGACACCAGTTCCAACTGTAAGCGATGTAGAGCAGGAAGGAGAAGTAGAATTTGCCATGCAAACTAAAGAATTAGTTGAAAAATTGAATCAGATGAATATGAAAATAGATGCAATAACTGTGCCAGTAACCATAGGTCCAGCAATACCTGTATTCAAAAATAGACTTGTCCATGAACCTTCCTTAACTGTCCCATTAAATGCTGCTATAACATCAGCTAGTAGTAGAATTAATGCTGTAAATGTCATAAGTGAACAGCCAAATACAGTTCCTAGATCAACACCTCCGACTAATTTAACGATTATTGAAACACCTAAGGAAATAATGCAGTTACAGCCCAAAAGGATAGAGTTGGATGAGATTCCCAGAAGTGTGGTTTCAATAGGTCCAACCACTGAAGAATTAGATGATTGGGTGAAAGGGTTACAAAGGAGAGAAACACAACCACAGCCTATAGATGTATGTAAGCTGAAAGTAGATCTGGAAGAAATGATAATTGGAACCATAAGTCCAGACAGGTTAAAGACTTATCAAGATGATGAATTGATGTATCTGTGTAAGAGTATTACTTGGAAAGCGAAAATCTACATGAAAGATTAGTGGAAGCTTCAGAGGAGTTGGGAATGGATATAGGAAGATCAAAGGTGTTGCAGAAGACATATAGAGTGGAATTTACTGAAAAGGATATAGAAAATATGAATACGTCTGGTAGACGATTGCAGATAAAAGAGTTAATGGTTGTTTTAAGAAAATGGGGAGACGTTGAAAGATGGAAAGGTAGATGTATGAGGAAGAAAGAAGAATTAGCTGCTAAAGAAATACATTTGCATCCTGTAGGAGAAGTGGAAAATGTAGCTTTGGAATGTCCTATGAGGGAAGTTCCAGGAGGAGGTTATGTGCATGTTCCTTGGACTAGACAGGATATATTGTCTTTTACCAATGAATTTCCTAGGTTGTGAGAAAAACCTGTGGAATGGTATAAACAAGTTGAGAGGTTTGTGAAAGTATCAAAGGTATTGTTAAAAGATCTAGATGGATTGTTTGAAATTGTTGTTCCTGCAGATATATGGACTGAATGTAAGATTACAGTAGATTGGCCAAAAGATGAATATCCTAGCGATGCCAAAACAGGAGCACCTTCTGATGAGGTGATGAAAAAATATCATCAAGTGATTACCTTCTTGAAAAGCAAAATTTCCCCTAAGGAAACAGATTGGGTAAAAATTGACAGAACAACCCAAGAGCCGAAAGAATCTGTACATGCTTATTATGAGAGGTTATTGCAAGTCTTTAAGCAGTATAGTGGTTTTGAGAATATTGGAGACAAAGATATGGGTCATTTTGTGTATAGGTTTGTGTATGGATTAAGACCTGAGATTAGTCAGATGATACAGCAGCATATGTTGTGCTGGCAAGCCAAAACTATTGACGAGATCTTGAGGTATGCGAAGTATTGTAGCGATGACATTGATTCCCGTCATAGCAAATTAAAAGAAAAAATGATGTGGGCACAAGTAAAAGTAGCAGAGCAGCAAGAAACTCAGTTGAATTCTCAGGCTATAAACCAAATGGGAGGGGTTAGTCAGAATGCACAGAAATCTACTGGAGGTAGAGGTAGAGGTCAAATGAGCAGAGAAGAGGCGAAAAAGAAATTTCCTTGTCATAGGTGCGGAAAGTATGGACACTGGAAGAATGAGTGTAGATCAGTGCAGAGGACTAATGGAGGAAATCAAATTTTAACCCCACAGGTGCAGAGTGATATAGTTGTGCAACAGACACCGCAGCAGCAGGTAGTCACTACCCAATATCAGGTCCCGCAACCACCGTTACCACATAATGTAACTGCTCAAAGATACAGTACGGATACAGGGTTTCACGGAGGAGAGCAGGTTGGTAAAAATACTAACACAAATGTGATTCCCCAATTTTGGATGCAATGTGATGGAAGTGATGTGAATCAAATCAATGACGGTGCCTGAGGGGGGGAGGTAGAGTGCGTGCTTGGCGCTACTCTAGAGGTAGATCAGTCAGGTCCATTTGTTGATGGAAAAGTGGAAGGTAATGATATCACCTTTCTTGTGGACACTGGTGCTACCCGTTCTACTGTGAGAGCAGCAGACATTCCAAACCTACCCCTCTCGGGAGAAACTATCCAAGTAGTAGGAGTCTCAAATAAACAGATAAATACTCCAGTTACTAAACCAATTGAAGTGCATATTGGTCCCCTTAAAGACATGCATCGGTTTGTAGTGTGTGACTCGAGTCCAGTAAATTTGTTAGGAAGGGATTTGCTGTGCAAGATGAATTGCACAATTTACTGCTCACCGGATGGTATTGCATTTCAGACACCTGATGAGGATGTCGCGTTTAAAATGGTGTTAGCAAAGCAAGGAACAGAAGTGAATGAGTTATATTCGCTTCTTCCAGACAAAAGTGTGCCTGAAGAATTAATGAAGGTAGTGAATCCGGAAGTATGGGATTTCACAGGACAGGAGATTGGGTTAATGAAGAAAGTGGATCCAATTAGAATCACAGTGAAAGATGGTGTTGACTATCCA
Source organism: Calotriton arnoldi (assembly GCA_963921515.1). Taxonomy (NCBI): domain Eukaryota; kingdom Metazoa; phylum Chordata; class Amphibia; order Caudata; family Salamandridae; genus Calotriton; species Calotriton arnoldi. The sequence continues at coordinate 136,884 of CAWUFW010012429.1, read as the reverse complement.
AATACACCACAGTATAAAATGAAACCAGAAGTAATAGCAGGAATAACTCCTGTAATTGATCAAATGATTGAACAAGGAATTTTAAAAGAGTTAATGAGTAGTCCTTGTAATTCACCTATTATGGGATTGAAAAAGCCAAATGGAACTTACAGAATAGTGCAAGATTTGAGAAAGGTAAACAAAATTGTTGTGCCTTTGTTATAGGGATTCTGCACATACACAGAGCTATGCACAGGATAATAGGACCTCGGAATATAGTGGTGAGCCAATCATAAGCCTTAGCACCTAAAACCCCAACCCGACTAGCTGTAGCGTCTCATTAGCAACAATACTACCAATGATTAGACAACCCAGAACACGGTATCTCTCTCTCAGGACTCGCAGGAGCAAGAACACCCTTTCATAACTCACTCATACCTGTCCACAACGCGCGTAAGAAGAGACACTGTATAGTTTAAAATGTTTATTTCAACTAACGTGCTCTAAGATACAGTACACGTGTCAGTACTATCAGCATAATGCATAAAGATAATATAATCAGCATAGTTACAATTCCATAGAATACAAACGGGGAAAGCATTTCATAAAGCAGTGGATATAGAGCTAACTGACTATACCACCCTCCCCGTGCTATTAGCTAGTTTATTATATAAACAGAAAACCTCTGGGCATTGTTAGGCGGACCCTCATACCTCAATCTCTAGATGCAGGTTTTACATCAGTAGACAAAAACAGCTCTTCTCTCTGGAAAGGTTTTTCTCCAAGTGCCTCTAACATTGTAATCACCATATTAAAAGCACACAAATTTCTCCAGTGCAGCTGCACATAGTGTTATGTCTAGGTGCGAGGGACAGGCCAGATCAGCAAGAACAAGGGATGTTGTTTTTCGACCTTGCAGAAGCAACCCACAGGGGACAAGAGAAAAGGTGAAAGACAGAAATGCAGACAGTCCTAATATAGCCGGGCCCAAACAGAGGCTTGAAAAACAAAGTCACAAAGTAGCGTGTGCAGAAAAGGCATCATGGCAGCCAGGCCGCAGCCAACTTAGCAGGGCAGGCTATGTGGCCACAAACCATATGACACCCTCCCCTGGACAGTCCAGAGACCTAGACGGAGTTCAAAGTGAATGAGCAGAACAGAAACGTCTGTATGTGAAAAAGTCCCCATGAAGGACAACGAATGGAAGTGAAAGAGAAATAAAAATCAGCAGAAAAAAATGCAGGGCGAAGCCGAAAGCGGAGGCCCTGTTCAATCCATCAAGGTGTAGGTGCAGAAAAACGCCACACTTTCCAAAAGGACATCGTTGGAACCATCATAAAAAAGAGACGCCATCCAGTCCAATAAATCAAAACTGCAGTCATGTTCCTCATAAGAGGGAGCAGTGAAGAGCATTGCGGGACAACTTGCGTGATACTCAATATAACTTTGTTGTAGGAGAGTCTGAGCAGCCGCACAAACATCCGATTGCGCCAATATTCCAAGTGCAGCCGCACGCACCATAGAGCCATCCCCGGAATAGTCCCGCTCATGTGCCTCTAAGGGACCCATCAAGGGGACAAAATCCGGGCGAGACAGAGACGAATTGGAAAGGCAATAATCCAAGGACCAGGAAAAAGGACATCGGATGCAAGCCATCACAGGTTGCACGCAAGTGAAATACGCAAAGTGAAATGAAAGACTGTAGGACACACTGAGGGTCGCCAATGGCAGGACGCCGAAGCCGGCGAGCATGCGTTCACGGAGCATCTGAAGTCGACCGTGGTCGAGAAGGGCCCAATGAAGTGCAGCCATTGCGCAGTAAACAGACCAAAAGCAAAATACCAGCCACCAAAGCGAGGATCAACGGAATACCGCCGAAGACGCTGGAAAAAATGGAATGAATAAAAGCCGGTATTACACCAAAGATAGTTTGAAAGGAGGTCACAAGGCCAGAGCCCACAACTTTAAAAAAGTGCACCAGACCCTCGGTGCGCGATGCATTAAAAACGCGGTGAATCAGTTCACCGAAATGCTCTGAGAGGTTAGTGTTCAAAAGGGCCTGTATTTCACTGTGGGTACTTGCCACCTGGAGAATGAATGTCTCCCGGGCGGATGTGAGCATAACCTCCTGATTCAATAATAGCGCCTTTATTCTGCTCAATTTATTGAAATCCGCCTTCAAGGTAGGAATGGAAGGCCAAATGGAACTATCTATGATGTCGTGGGGGGGAGGAAAAAGCACATTTTTGCAGCAGACAACTCTGTGGGAAACTGTTCCGATATAGGGTATACCGGCCAGCATGCCACAGCAGTCCTGATTATTCAGAAGCAGATAGCTACCATTTGCAAGCACAGTGAAAGTTGGAGAAATAGCAGGAGCAGGAATACCCTTCAAAGCACAAGCAAGATTCGGAGCTGAAACGTTACGAGCGCCGTGCAATTCAATGTGTTTGCAAATAAGGGAATGACCCATAGTAGAATCACAAGTCTCGCCTGTGAGAAACACCTCCTTCCCGTCCCGAAGACATTTAAACATGAAAGGTAGGGACCACAGTTCATGCAAGAAGGCACTGCCCAAAGGCTGAAAACGGCCAACGGGATAATGTTTCATGCAGGAACTGAATTCAAATAAAGAGAAAGGTAAAGCGATAACCCCGTGTACTAGCCATACCGCAGAATCTAATTCCGCAACAGAGAACGGTAATGGCTCTATTTTCTCGATATGTAACAGAGTGTATGTGGCATCCTTCATGGACATGAATTGCTGCTTGTCAGTCAAATTAAAAGGTAAAAACAAGGCAGTGGTGTTCAGAAAATGCCAAGGAACTTTACCCAACTTAAGTGTCTGCAAAGTCCATGCAAACTGCATAACCTGAACGCAATTGATTCTGACCATGATATAACACAGAAACATCATCTTGTACAATATCAACAACAGAGGACACAATATTCTCTAACGTGTAAATGCGGGAAGACAGGGTATTAATACTATTGTCAACAACAGCAAGCACCTTTTCTAAATTTGCCTGATCAATCTCCCGAAGGTGGGAGGCAGCTTCAATTTGCGAAAGCTTCCAGAGTTCATTGTAAGTTTCATAAATGAATCTCTTAGGTCGAGAGCCACGAGGCCCCAGAACAAAATCGGACAGATCAATGGTGCCTGAAAGGAGGGATAAATGCTGTTTCACAGAATCTAAGGAGGAGTATTGCAACCACTGTTTACATAATTTTCCAACAGAATACGTTGTAACTGTACGAGAGTCAGAAAACCTCGGGTCTGGCCTATCCTGTTTATAACTTGGAGCTGAGTCATGAAAATGCAGTTGGCAGGCGTTCGCCGCTGTTGGCCAAGCCAACCAGGGTGACTGAACAAACGTGGAAACATTAAAGGAATTATTCTGAAACAAAGCTTGCAAATCAGTAAGTGAAATATTAATATGCAAGCTTTCATTAGCGGTGGAAGACAACACAGGAATGGAAGGGGCATTTAATTGTTTGGAAGTAGCCAAACCCCAACACGTTGTTTGATAGATGGAATGATTTAAAAACAGAATTTGGGTAGGGATGAGGAAAGCACGGCGCAAGGCTTCTGTGCCTTGCACCTGACATGATTTGGAACCCCAAATAGATTTCAGGTCAATGGTGTCCCGCCAGTACTCATAACCACCCACAGCCAAAGCAGCCAAAAATGAACCCGAAAACAATAACTTGGTGTGGGTCAACATGATCTTCTGCGTAGAAGAGGTGTTTAATTTAAAATAATAGGACCCAGGGTTCGATCTGTCAAAGTTGGTAAAATAAGTAAACTTGTTTCTAAGAGTGTGGGAGCTGCCTGGCAAAGGGGTAGGACAATGTTCCCATTGGGTGTAATTAACAGGACCCCTAAGGGTACTTGGTTTATGGAGGAAATGGTTGCCCCAATGCTGATAACAATATAAATCGGCATAACTTGCAGAATTCATGTACAAATCTTCAGCATTAAAAGCAGCATAATATTTCAAATCAGTAAATAACGATTCAACGGCATGCACATCCCAATAGTCAGAATGAATATTACTTTTAATGACATCACCCATTGAAACACGGAGGACATTAGGAACATTAATAATTTCAGTAGGTCCATGAATTTGGAAATTTACTGCATCCCATACGATGCCATCAGCGACTGGGAAAGCTGAAATGTTCACAAATGTGTGGTCACGCTTCATGATGTGAGACGAAGAATGCAGAGCCAATGTTCCAGCGACACTGTTCACTGCAGAGCGTTCTGGTAAATAGTGACCATTGATTAGTAGAAAAAAGACTGTGACAAAGCCAATGGACATGAACAAAAAAATCAGGAAAAAGACCAACCAAATATATGTCCAAAGAGGAACCAAAAAATTGTCCCTGGACCAGGATACAAACAAGCTGAATTTGGACGGGATTAGTGATGAGGTGGAATCCGAGTCAAAGGAATAACGTGTTGGGCTAAGTGGCGTAGTTGATGCGTGAACCACCGACTCGTTGGCTGGGTATGTATACTCAGTCTCCTCTTCGCAGGGGGAAGCCGGGAAGTCGAGTAAGCGATCAGGCAACTCTACCATCTCGATAGCAACATCTGTGACCGTTCGGGCAAGAGGGCCACGAACATATGTCCGGGAAATGACTGGACAAGAGATCGCTGGTGTTACACTATTCAGGATCGGCCAGATGTTGTAGCTTGACATTGTCCACTGAGATGAATCTGTTGTCCTTTCGACCAGGAAGCGGCGGTAAGATGACTGTACGAGTACCCTTCAAGCCAAGGACTGGAACTGGTGCACGATAAGATGGGCCAAATTATTTTTTGTTCTCCACTTTCTCTCGAACCAGATCTCCAATTTTTGGAAGCCAGCCGGCAACCGGAATCTGCAACGCAGCATCTGTGGCTGAAGGTAAATGTTCATTTGCAAGTTTGTCTCGGTCTTCTTGTAAGCCCTGTAACATAGTAGAATGGTTATCTACATCAAAGATGGCGGACTGTGCCGCCATGTCTAGACCATCAAGGTCGGGCACAAACATTCGTATGCCAAAGAGCATTTCATATGGGGTCTGCCCACCCAGAGGTTTTCTAGGGAGATTATTAAGTGCACGTTGTACGGTATACAAGTGGGCCAGCCAGTTCCTGCCAGTACCTAAGACTCTAGCTGTCAAGGATTGCTTTAAGTCACGGTTCATTCGTTCAACGATCGAGTTGCCCTCAGGCCGATACGGAGACGAAAATTTCACCCGCACCCCCAGGGAACCCATTGCGTCCTTGTAAGCCTTAGAGGCAAACGCTGGACCTTGGTCCGAATGGAAGGTGCCACATGCGAAAACTCCCACAAAGACACGCAAATCCCTTATGACATTTCGATAGTCTGCACTCGGTTGTGGCCAGACCCAGAGGAACCGTGTGCACGAGTCCACTGCAACCAAGATGTATTTATATGCAGTGTCTGAAGAGAATGGACCGCAGTGATCCAGGTAAACACACGCAAAAGGTCTGTTTGAAATGCAGAGCGATGTTTGTGGTGGACGTGTAACTGTGGAAGGCTTAATCTGCTGACAAACGTCACAAGAAAGCACATAGGTACGGGTTTGTTTGTATAAACCACGCCACCAGTACCGCTGCTGCAAGATGGAAACAGTCGCAGACACGCCTGCATGAGCCGAAGCCATGCCCTCGTGTGCGGCCGTTATCAAGGAAAGCCTGCGGTCCGCGTTGGGAATCAGCCGATCACCAATGTCTGGAATACTTACGAAAGGAGCCTGTTCGGGACCTAAATGATAAGTATATTTGGAAGGGAAACCCCAGGGATATTTGGTACCTTCCTTCGTTGCAGCAATAGCTGCCAAGATATCAGTATCTATTTTAGTCATGGATCTTGTAACTGCTGCGACTGAACACGTGGCTACTGCTGATTTGGCAGCTTCGTCTGCCAAACCGTTACCAACATCGTGTGCGCCCACACGCTGGTGGCCAAGGGTGTGAACCACCTGTGTGAGAGGCAGACGTTGGTTTAAATCTGCCACTCGAACCCAAAGCATTTTATGCTTAATTGTGCTACCTTTGGCGTCTCTGTAGTCGTTTTGCGACCAAAAGAACAGATTGTCATTGAAAGACTGAACACAGTAGTAAGAATCGCATACAATTAGAGTGGTCACATCCGGAGTAGCGAACTCAAGTGCGAGCACCAATGCACGCAGCTCGGCCAATTGTGCAGTACTGTCCCCGAGTGCCTGAGTATGCACTACAGTAGTCTTGAACTTACCGTTCACAAAAGTGCCTGCAACAATAGCGCATGCGGCTGAATAGGCATGCTTGGAACCCGTGGCCGGTTGTGCCGAACCATCGGTATAGATAACACAGTCGTAATCCTCAAGCGGTAGCAAGGACAGAGGAGGAGGATGAACTAATTCATACTGCAAAAACTCCTGAGTCTGAAGAGAAGAATCAAAAATAAAAGTGACATCCGGAGACGTCAAAGAGGTCGCCCATTGAATCCAACGGGGTGCAAAGCTTTAGAGTTCGGAACACTTGCCTTTGTCACTGCCTCTAGGGCAGGATATGGTGTTACCACCAGAATGCGTTTTCCCTGTGCCAGTGCGCGTTCCTTCAGAATCGCCATCTGCACTGCAGTCAGAACTTTCTCCACAGATTAAAAGCGCATTTCCGCGGAAGTGTAAAGATGTGACTTGTATGCGATGGGTACTGTGTCACCTTCGTTAAAGGTTAAATACGTGAAACCCACTGCCCCTGGAATTATTCTAATCACCAGGTTTGTGCGGTTATCACGAGTCAACAAGTATTTAGACTCAAGAAGGTCTGTCTGCAAAGACTGCAGAATGGAGGAATGCTCCGGAAGCCAGCATGACTTCGAAAAGTTAGGTTGTATCAAGGCATACAGTGGCTTGATACGCTGGGCATATTCGGGAATGTAAGTACGCCCAAAGTTCCGAAAACCCAGTAAAGACTGAAGTTTCTTCAGAGTAGTAGGAGGGCACAAAAGTGCACATTTCTCTAGGAAATGGGGGGCCAAGCCCTTACCTTCATTGTTGAGCTCATAGCCCAAAAACAAAACGGTAAATTCAGCAATGTGAGATTTGGCAAAGTTAAACTTATAACCTAAAACCGCAAATTCTAAAATAATGCGGTCCACTCGGGAAAGATGCGGAAATAATTCGTCGTCTGTCAGATAGATATCATCGACGTACGAACATGCATCTGGGTCTATGCCGTCTAACAAAGAGACAACATGGGCAGCGAATACGCCTGGACTGTTCTTGTAGCCCATAGGTAAACGCCGGAATTTGAATAATTTACCACCGGAGGTAAAAGCGCTCCATTGGCTACTCTCCGGGGCTAAGTTGTGCGTGTAGAATCCATTGGATAGGTCAAGTGTCGTTTTATATTTTTTACGAACAAGACTGTCTACAAGCGCAGAACTGTGTGTGTTTTGCACCACGAAGGTCCGACAATGAGAGTTCAAATGTCGGTAATCCAAAACTAAGCGGTACGATCCATCGGGTTTAGAAACCGTGAAAAGGGGATTATTCATCGGTGACACGCATGTTTCAATCACTCCCTGATATTCTAACTGAGTCAGAATTTCGGAAACGGGACCCTTAGCTTCCCGTTTGATGGGATATTGGGGTTGTGGCTGTGGCAGCGACCGCAAAGGTATTTCATGGGGGGAGAATCCTCATCCCATCCCACGTGGTTGCGGTATAACGCTGGAGCCAGGGACACAGCCCATTCAGCTGCTAGAGCCTCCGCTTTGTCCTTTGGGACATGACGAGAAAAGCTCGGAAGGATTACCTCCTCCCCTTTACGCGCAGCAAGTACGAATGGGGGCGGACAATCCGCCTCCACTAACAAAATGTCATACGAAGAGGTCAGATTTTCCCCAAAAATCCCTTTTATAACACGCTGTATATCACCTTCGATCTGAATTACAATATTATATAATCTGTCAGGGGTGCCACTCGGGTGTCTGCTGTCTCAACAGTAATGAATGTATCAGTTGCTGTCGCCTCCACATGAGGACGTAGCGCCTCCCGCACTATGGTAACTTCCGCGGCGCTGTCTAGGAGTGTCACTGCCCACGTCCAATTCAGGAGTCTCGTTCTCACCGTCTGTGGCATATCTCGCTGTAACAGCGGCAACTTTCTTCTTCTGAAATTGTGGGCGAGAACGCGGAAATTCTTCTGCTTTCCCTCTGACCTGTTGTCGAGGTTGGTCTCGTCCCTGGGGAGCCTCTCGACCCCTTCCTCTATCCTGGCGATCTCCTCCACTGGCCTGCGAAGTTGTCGGTGCCTGTGAAGAACGAGGAGAACGCGTATCAGGGACCTGAAACCTATCTGGTGATTTAATTCTCGCCCTATCTCGCAAATCATAAGTGCGTTCAGAAGAGACAGAAACCGGGGATGCGCCTCGCGACCCCGGCTTCTTCTGTTGCTTACCCTGTTTCTTCAACCTCAAGCTCTTTTTAGTAAAGACTGGTTTCTCATCTTTCTCAGATTGAGTTTTTGGTTGTTGTTGTTGCGATTGTGTCTGCGATTTAGCAAAAGGCTTAACTCCCAGGCTATTTCTGGCAATTGTTTTGTAAGCCTGGGCAATAATTTTCGGTAATTCGCGCGGCTTGTCCGGATCTGGGACCAAAGCCAAAGCATTAGCTACTTGAAAGTTCACTGCATCGCCCTTGACATTCGCAAGGATCAAATCAGCTACTACGTCGAACACTCCCACCAGTCTCATCCCTAATTCCACAGCCGCTTCAGGGCCATGTTCATCCTGTACTCGTTTAATTACAGAGGGGAGAACCGTCATGGAAGGAGTGCCGAAACACTTCGCATATACTGCTGCAAATACCCTACCCCAGCTGTTGCATTCTGCCAACTCGGGAACTAAGTCTTTTGGTAAACTAATCGTTAAAATCCGGTGTTTATCCACGGGAGAGGTGTTAGGAAAAACTGCCTCCAGCTGGTCAAATTTTTCTGCAAGCCAATAAGGAAAATCATCCTTATTTTGTGGGCGCTTGCCCATCACCGAATTAACCATGACAGGACTTATGGTCACACCGCCCGCACCAGCTGGATGGGCTGCAACTCCAGGAGGGGCTCCTGGATGTTGCCTGTAACATACTGTACTAAAGCTCGATGCACTCGTATCAAAGACGAATGCATATCACGCAATTCAGTGACTGCTACCATCATATATCGCGGATGTGGGGTATACCCGGCCAAAACAGGCCAAGTGGCCCCGTCAATGGATAAGGGGCCTAAACGAACCGTGGTAGTCGGTTGGGGGAGGGCGCCATCAAACCAAACACGGTGTTGCCAAGCCGTGAGCGGTACTTCAAGGTTCCTATACGGTCTATAGTGATTAGGAACTACGGTGGCTTCATATTCATGGAACAAATTATCGTTCGCATCCACCGCCAGCAAGGTGATCCAAGAGTAAAACACCTCAAAGTGGTAAGCCGGATCTGCTTGTACCACAAAGATCAAATCGACACCCGCGTCAGGCACTCCAAATACTGTCAAGTGAGCCCGGAGCGCTGCACGTCTATGTGCCGCTATTTGAATAGCCATTCTAGGCTAAAAGCTTTCGACAACCTAATGTAAGGCAGCACAATAGAGGGTATGATCTAAAAAACCTTTTAACAACTTCAAGCTTGAAAGAACCTATAAAAACGTCAATATAGGAGGTATCACCGTCACACACGCTTCCGGAAGCGTCTGCAAGGGGAGTTGTTGACAAGCATAAAATACTACTCAAGCGTCTCGCAGATAAGCAGCCCACTCGTTGGTTGCGCCATGTTATAGGGATTCTGCACATACACAGAGCTATGCACAGGATAATAGGACCTCGGAATATAGTGGTGAGCCAATCATAAGCCTTAGCACCTAAAACCCCAACCCGACTAGCTGTAGCGTCTCATTAGCAACAATACTACCAATGATTAGACAACCCAGAACACGGTATCTCTCTCTCAGGACTCGCAGGAGCAAGAACACCCTTTCATAACTCACTCATACCTGTCCACAACGCGCGTAAGAAGAGACACTGTATAGTTTAAAATGTTTATTTCAACTAACGTGCTCTAAGATACAGTACACGTGTCAGTACTATCAGCATAATGCATAAAGATAATATAATCAGCATAGTTACAATTCCATAGAATACAAACGGGGAAAGCATTTCATAAAGCAGTGGATATAGAGCTAACTGACTATACCACCCTCCCCGTGCTATTAGCTAGTTTATTATATAAACAGAAAACCTCTGGGCATTGTTAGGCGGACCCTCATACCTCAATCTCTAGATGCAGGTTTTACATCAGTAGACAAAAACAGCTCTTCTCTTTTTAAAGGTTTTTCTCCAAGTGCCTCTAACATTGTAATCACCATATTAAAAGCACACGAATTTCTCCAGTGCAGCTGCACATAGTGTTATGTCTAGGTGCGAGGGACAGGCCCGATCAGCAAGAACAAGGGACGTTGTTTTTCGACCTTGCAGAAGCAACCCACAGGGGACATGAGAAAAGGTGAAAGACAGAAATGCAGACAGTCCTAATATAGCCGGGCCCAAGCAGAGGCTTGAAAAACAAAGTCACAAAGTAACGTGTTCAGAAAAGGCATCATGGCAGCCAGGCCGCAGCCAACTTAGCAGGGCAGGCCATGAGGCCACAAACCACATGACACCTTGTAGTCCAGTTGTGCCAAACCCAGCAGTGATTCTATACCAAATCCCACATGATGCGGAGTGGTATACAGTGATTGATTTGTGTCATGCATTCTTTTCGATTCCCCTGCATCCAGATAGCCAGTATTTGTTCGCGTTTCGGTTTGGGGATCGTGTTTTGGGATGGTGCTGAGTTCCTCAAGGCTATACTGAGAGTCCTTCAATTTTTAATCAGATATTGAAAAAGTGCTTGGAGGATTTAAGAATGTCCGAAGAGTCTGATTTGGTTCAGTATATTGATGACCTACTGGTGGCATCAAAGACTCGAGAAGCCTGCGTTGCAGACACAGTTGCTTTACTGAACTATTTGGCAGAGGGTGGACATAAGGTGTCCCCTGCAAAATTACAATTCTGCCAACAAGAAGTCCAATACTTAGGTCACAAAATTGAGAAGGGAGTCAGAAAGGTAACATCAGAGCGTATTCGAGTGATCAGAGATATGAGGCCTCCAACGACACAGAGGGAAGTGCAAATGTTTTTGGGAGTGGTTGGATATTGCAGACAGTGGATCAGTGGATATTCACTGATAGCAAAACCTCCACAGAGGTTAACAAGGAATGATGTGAAAGATCCAGTTAAATTGGATGAAGAGAGTATGGATGCTTTTGTTAAACTGAAAGATAGTTTGTGTAAGGCTCCGGCATTGGGAATGCCGGATTATTCAAAGGATTTTGCATTATATTGCAGTGAGAGAGATGGATGTGCACTTGCAGTTTTAAATCAAAGGCATGGAATGTCAAGACGACCTGTGGCATACTTTTCAGCTACTCTAGATTCAGTGGCTGCAGCATTACCTGGATGTTTGAAGGCAGTAGCTGCTACTTGTGTGAGTTTGGAACAGAGTGAAGGGATCATAATGGGTCATCCTGTGAGAGTGTATGTGCCACATTCAGTTGAGATCCTTTTAACAAGAACACGGACTCAGCACCTCACCTATAGTCGGCTGACTAGGTATGAGAGAGTGATTCTGGGAGCAGAAAATGTGACCAAAGTGAGATGTACAAATGTGAATCCTTCTACTCTATTGCCAGATGTATGGGATGAAGAAGTAAAGGATGAAGCTGAACATGACTGTTTGGATGTGACTGAATTTTGTACCAAGCCCCATCCTGATATCAAGGACGTTCCTCTTGAAGAATCAGATCGTGTGATGTTTGTTGATGGTTCATGTTTGCGAACTGAAAGAGGTGTATTGAGTTCTGCTTATGCTGTTTGTACTGTAGCAGAAATCCTGGAAGCATCCTGTCTAAAAGGGGTCAAATCTGCACAAGCGGCTGAATTGATAGCTCTAATTCATGCCTGCAAATTGGGAAAACGTCAGAAAGTGACGATAATTACTGATAGTCAATATGGCTTTGGCATTGTGCATGATTTTGGAGAACTTTGGATGCAGAGGGGATTCCGGACCTCTTCGGGGTCCCCCATCAGGGATAGTCAATTTGTAAAAGAATTGCTGGAAGCATTACAATTGCCAAAACGAATTGCAGTGGTGAAATGTGCCGCACATAAGTCAGGAGATGATTATGTGACTCAAGGCAACAGATTTGCTGACCAAGTAGCACAATATTGTGCAAAGAATGAGACTTCCATAAATCGGGGAAAAGCAAAAGAACATACGGTTTGTCAACTTATGTTTACTAACCCTATTGAAACATGGGATGAAGTGAGACAATTACAAGAAGAGGCAAGTGATGAGGAAAGACAGGAATGGGAAAAAGCAGGATGTAGGAGACGAGAAGATGATGATGTATGGGTATACATTGATGGAAGACCAGTCATGCCAGATTGTTTACTTTCTCATATGGCAAGGATGTACCATGGAGTGACACATGTTGGATGAGATGCCATGGTCAGATTATTTAAACAAACCTGGTTTAATACTAGGTTCCAAACTATTGCAGAGAGTCTTTGTCAGAGATGCCCAGCGTGCCAACAGCAAAACCCAGGAAGAAAGACAATAGTTAGTCTGGGAACAATAGGGAGGGCAGGTGGTCCTTTTACCAGACTACAACTCGATTTTATCGAGTTACCTCCATGTGATAAGTTCAAATATGTGTTAGTGATTGTATGTTTGTTTTCCCGATGGGTAGAAGCTTATCCCACAAGAAGGAATGACAGCCTGACAGTGGCAAAACTTTTGTTGAGGGAATACATTCCTAGATATGGTTTCCCAGTCACTATGGAAACAGATAGAGGGACACACTTCACTAGTGAATTGATCAAACTGATTTGTGAAGCCTTGAGCATTCAACCAAAACTTAATTGTGCCTATCGTCCAGAGGCTTCTGGAATAGTAGAACAGATAAATGGCACAATTAAGAACAGGTTAGGTAAAGTGTGTAGATCCACAGCACTGAAATGGCCTGACGCTTTACCCCTAGTTTTGATGAGTTTCAGAAGCATTCCTGACAAAAAGACAGGACTGAGTCCGTACAAAATATTGATGGGAAGAGCAATGAGACAAGCATTTGTACCTGCGAACGAATTGATAAATATATCTGATGATCTCATCCTTGACTATTGCAAAGGATTGGCTGATGTGGTACGTTCTGTGTTTCATCAGGTTGGAGCAGACGCGACCACAACACAGCAGACTCAAGCTCATGATCTAAGCCCTGGGGAGTGGGTTCATGTGAAAAGGCATAGAAGAAAAACTTGCCTAGAGCCCCGCTGGGAAGGACCATATCAGGTCATATTGGTGACGACTACAGCAGTAAAGTGTGCTGGTAGAACAAATTGGATTCATGCCAGTCACACTCAGCAAGTCCCAAGTCCACTTGAACCACGAGTAGAGCGGCCTCTGGAGATCTCAAGTACAAGCTCTGAATCAGAGGTTGAAGTACAGCAAATAGGTGAGGTTAAAGCAATAGACTCTGAAACTGGCGAACCTGAACCAAAAGACTCTGAAGAGCAGCTTGATGATGAATTGCTTAACACAAGTCAAGTAAAGTGGGCACCAGCTACTGGGACTGAAGAAACTTCTGTTGAACAAGAAGAAAGACAAATTTTAGGTGAAGAGGGAAAGTGTAGAGAAGAAGTAGGTGAAAGAAATATCGAAGAAGGAGAAGAAGAAAAAGAAAGCAAACTTAGAGTAGGTACAAAGAAACGGAGGTACGAATTGAATAAAGAAGAAGAGGTAGTTCAACCAAAGAGAGCAAGGAAAGATGAGCAGTGGCCAAGTGGAGTTAAAAGACTGAAATATAGAGTGGTGAAAGGAAGACCAGAAAATAGGTTAGAACAAATAAGCGAAACTTCAGATCAGTTAGAACAGGGAGAGTCAGATGACGAATCAGTGCTGCGATCAAAGAGAGTGAGAAAACCAAACAAAAAGTTCAGGTCACCTCATTGGATTTATATAGTGTTAGAAGAAATTGAGGAAGAAGATTTAAACAAAAGAAGAAACAGCACTGACAACGAACAAGAAGAGAAAAGTGATCTAAATCCACCTTAAGAGACTGTAAACAAACTAAGGTGTCGCGTTATCAACTGAAAAGTTTCTCTGAAGATTCAGAAGACGTCCTGGAAATTGGATTAAGTTAAAATAAAAGAAGGGGTAAAGAAGAAAGCTTTTGAAGTGTGGGATCACACTACATTTTACTTTTGGTAGAAACAATAGAAATAGATTTTAGAAATGTTATCAGAATTTTGTAGAATAATACATTGCTATGGCAGATACACAAGTAACAAGACCTAGATGTAGCCTTATGTGTAGATGTTATAAGGTTTGCTTATGTTTAGTGTGTATATTGATAGTATTCTGGATAATATTGACAATTGTAATACCTTTACATTTGATAAAAGAAGATACACCACGTCCTAGCAATTTAACAGGTCCAAAGGTAGACACTGACATTAGACAAACACCAATTACTCACTTGAATCAAATAGATGCTAGTAGTTTACATCACAACAGATTAGTTACTAATTTTTCCTCAAATGTTTTTTCCAAACTACTTTATGAATACGTAGAAATAATGGATGTGAGTGACTGTTATGTATGCATACAGTTGCCATTGTCTGTTTCTGAAGGTGTGGCTTACCATCACCTTCCTTTGACTTATGGTGTGACCTGTAGTGTCTTATCAAGTTTGTTGTATAGAACAGGTAAACTAGACTATTATTATTCCAATGTAGACACAATATTTTCTAAAGTTCCTGTAGTTTCTGAATTGAATAAGATAGCACATGCAAATGTCATGGGAGATTTTTTCCTGACAACTAAGCCTTTAGATATAGAATACGCTAGGAAAAACAACCTAACATGTAAATTAGGAAAGGAAGAGAAAATCTTTTTAGAGATGGTAGAGGAAAGAAGGGCTAAGTTTCAAAGAAAAGCTGTTGAAGAGAAATTGAAAACACCACCTTGGGTTTTCAGAGAAGGCAACTATGACAAAAGTGAGACTTATGCTGCAATGACCCTGGATTGGTCGCAGAAGGGAAAATTATGCTTACGTAGGGAGAAGACTAATTACAACCACTATTTCATCGGTTCCAGTGAATGTGAAGATACCTATAAAATTATAGGGGGTTGGGGATTAAAGGGAGGAACTGACCCTGCCTTGCCTGGTATATATTATGTCTGTGGGAGGAAAGCATTTTATCGATTGCCAGATCACTGGTATGGGACATGTTACCTAGGGATTGTCTTTCCAAAAGTCTATCATGTAGACAAAAGTACAAATGGAATCGATGAAGGAAGGCAAGGACTAAACCGTGTAAAAAGAGAAAGTTTTTCAGAAATTGTAGGTGATATATTTGGAGCATTGATACCTGGAGTTGGAGTTACACTAAATGCATACAAAATTCGACAATTGTCCACAGTGGTTGATCGTTTATCAACAGATACTGCTGGAGGATTCTTGATGATTGACACTGAAATGATTGCCATGAGATCTATGGTTATGCAAAGTCGACTTGCCCTTGATATATTGTTGGCAAAAGAGGGTGGAGTCTGTGGAATGCTAAAAGTTCAACATTGTTGCACTTACATTCCAGATAAAAGTGAGAATTTGGAAGGATACATTCAGAATATCACTAATTTGCATAAAGAAGTATCTCAACTAGAGGTTGATGGTGTTTGGGAGAGACTAAGTAAAAGTTTCTCTACTATAAGCAATTGGTTTTCTTCTATAGGTAGTTCCCTAGTTGCAAAAACAATAGTACCAGTAGCGTTAGTAGTCATTATGGTACTCATGATACGAGTGACCTATGTTTGCGTGAAGAAGAGTCGCAAAGAAAAGAAAGAAAGGAAATTGAATAAGGAACATAAATAAAGGGAAAGAGAGATAGAAGAAATAGAGATGGAAGGTTTTAAAGAAAAATTGTATGAAAAATGTAAAGAGCAAGGGTCAAAAGACAAAATAACAACTATATAACTTGAAAAACTTTATGTTTTGGGATTTTATGATGGTAAAACCATCAAAGGGGGATTGATGGAGTGAGGTTTGTAAAGTACATCCTCACGAAGTTAAGTAACCCCATAATAATGTATTGACTGCATGAATTAATCAACACTGGATGCACACATTTACATAAGGGGCAAACGCATTTTATATAATATACTAAACCATGTTGGCATAAGTACATATTAATTGTTTGCGCATTGAATAAACCGTACTGCTGCATGTTTATGCTGTGTTGTACATTGCACATTTTGCATGTTGTGCACGAATAATAGAAAAGCTGCTTTTAAACTAATAGCTTTTGCTAGGATTTAATTAATACAGGGTATTAGTATGGTGGGAGGTAAACATAATGGGTTTATTTTCATGAATTAATATTCTTTTGTGTTTGTTTATTTTAGTACGGGATTGGGCCTGCATGAAAATGGCCTCTCGTTGAAACCAGCATGTGGCTGGACTAGTCGGTGCGGAGTGCGCATGTGCCAAGATGGGTTGCCTGCTCGCAGACTACAGAGTGTACCCGATGATGCAATCCGTGTGAAGGCCATGTTGACCTGTGTCTTATTGTTTATGTGCCAAGATGTGACATCGACTGTGGGAACAGCCATCACTACGTGCAATGCGAATGTGAAAGCGGACGATATAATGAACATTGTTGCTAAAAGTATAATTATGAATGTTAGACTTATATGAATGCAATGGTCTTAAATCCTTCCTTTGTTAGAACCGGTATAGGATGGATTTGTGGGGAGAACTGGATGAGGCGACCCTAGTATAATTTACGACAACCAATCATAGTACGAGTTTTTACTGATACTGCAACATTGTAAGATAGCGTGCTGGAGAGAAGAGTATAATTGATATCCCAATAGGGGTATGGCAAGGCAGTATGGCGAAGCAGTGCGGTCCGGTATAGCAGTGCAGTCCGGTGTGACAGATCAGAGAGAAGATCCGAGACAGAAGAGCAGCCCTACACAGAGACAGAGAACTTTAGGTATGAGAACGTTGCGGGAGTGCTTGGGAGGAGACTGCGACCGAGGAGGTAGATTAATTGGGAGATTAATTTAGTAGTTAGTGTATGGCAAGTTTAGCTGCATCTGTCCTTTTAACTTTGTTCTCTGAGCCTATCTCTGAGGACCTCTTGCCACAACCTCGGCCAAGGTAGTGGGTTTCCTGATTCTTTGGTGGGTATTACCCTCCTTGATTGCTTCAATTTGCAAGTATATTTCTGCAAGTTTTATGCTGTACCTTCTCTTCCCCATTCCTGATGCATGCTTTGATATCGATGCAAATGATTCATTTGATTACATTGCTTGATAATTTGTTCTCTTATATGCAATCTTGTGTATGCACTGATGATCAATTTAAGAGCATTTAATAATATAAAATCATTAACAGAAAAATTGACTTTGTGGTTATTTAGTTAAGTATTAAACTGTTTAGTTTATCATAGTCACCATCAACTCTTCAACTAATGGTCCATCGACCAAAGGAAGAAGAAAGTTAATATTACGAATAGATAAAATTATATACAAATGTTATTAATGTGAAGTGTAGTGTTGTTCTTAATAAAACTGACAAAATAAACCCCCCAAATCCAGCGCCTGTCTTCTGGGATCATCTATGGGTAATGTGTGATGGGCCCCGTTGTTTGATAAAAAAATTTGTGTGTGATGAGATTTCTCTTGGTCCCTGGTTTCAGAATTTAGGGGTTGCGCTGGATCAGCCCCCAATACAATATTAGAAAATTGCAAATAGAAATCTGTAAAATAATTAATGCCAAAAGAGGACTCACCAGGCCCCCTTGACAAAAGAAGGGTTGAGGTGGGCATAAAGCCCAAGGATAATGGTGGCAGCAATTTAATTAGGGAAATAGAGGAAACCGATGACCCTAAGATCCCCAAAGGGATTGTCCCAAAGTTTAGTGATGGTGATGACATTGGTAAATGGTTTGCAGCCTTTGCCAAATGAGAAGGGTAGGTCTCCAGCACTAGGGCTCTTTCTTGTGGGAGCTGTTCTTAGTCAAAGGCAGAGATAGACATCTGAACCTTAATGAGGATATGGCTGAATCCTACAAGAACATGAAAGAAACTCTAGTAAAAGGGTTTGGACTCATCACAAAAGGATACAGATTGAAGTTTAGGGACACCCATAAAGATCAAAACCAGAAATGGGTGGATTTCGTAGAATCCTGAGTCAAGGCGGCAGAAGGCTGATAAAAGGCAATAAAGTAAACACTTATGATGGGCTATATATTGTGATTATGAAAGCGCACATGTTAATCAATTGTACCTCAGACAAGGTAGACCAGCATCTGGTAAATTCAGAGCTTTCTAGCCCTAGAGAGTTGGGCAAAAAGAGTAATGAGTGGGTTAGGTCAAGTGCACACGTCAAAACCCAGGGGAGTGATCTCAAGAAGGGGAGTGTTAGGCTCACGAAAGGGAAAGGAGGGAGGTGGTAAGCCCACCAAAGAGACGCCCTCATAACCCCAAAATCCTAAAAAGGAGGAGACGCATCCACCTCAACCCTGGAAAGCAGAGTAAGGGGGAACCAGGGTCAAAACAACTCTTAGATAATAGGCTGTGCTTTGACTGCAAATGGGCAGGGCACTACAGAGGGGATGCAGCCTGCCCCAAAAGGAAGGCTAGCACTGGGGTGGCCTGTGTAGCCTTAGAGGAGGACACCACAGATGAGGAAGTCCTCATAGCTTTTAACTGGGAGAAGGGTTCAGATGGTAAGCTGGTGATCCCTGAGGGAGGTAGTAAGCACTTCCACTCCATTCAGGTGAATAGGATCCCCACCACTGCCCTGAGGGGCATAGGTGCCAGTCATACCATAGTGGAAGCAAGGAGAGTAAGGGTAGTCCCAAGGGAGGTCGCAACCAGACCTGTGGGCTCAGTGTCCCTAGAGAGAGGGGATACCTTTTGCTGAAATTGGCTGGTAGTCAGTCCTGACCTCCCCCTAGATTGCATCCTGGACAATGACCTCCCAGATGTTGGTCTGAACCCAGAGAGGGCTCCGCAACCCCAGGATCCTGGAGGTCCTGTTCATAGGGTTAGGAGATTTAGGCCCCAATAGAATGGAAGAGTCAGACAACTGCTCAGAACCAGGGTGTCACCACTGAACTGACAAAGGGAGGAGTGGAAGGAGGATGTCTTCCACATGAGGTGATAGCCCCTCACTCTGAATAGCTAGGGAGGCTCCAAGAACCCGCAGTTGTCCCTAAGGCAGCCCTACCAACTTGTCAGTGGAGAGCTCAGGGTCTGGTTCTGGGCAGTCCAATACCAGCTGTCAGTGGCCTCTGTTGGGTGCTGGCCTTCATGGCAGCACTGTACTTGGCATGGGAGGCATACCACCTGGCCAGAAGTAAGTTAGGCCCCCTGACCCTTTTGGTCATGTTGGAGTTGCTCAAGTGTTGGGTGACCTCTTTTGGTCAGCTAGGTGTTGCCCTAGCTAAGGTAGGGCTAGCAGAGGTGGGCATCTCACTACACAAAGCAAAAGAGGAGAAAGGTAAAAACACAGCTTTAATTAAGGTCCAATTTAAATTGGATCCTGTTATAGTTTGTAAGAAAACATGCTTTTTGTTGGTTCCCCTGACTTTTTCCCCCATTTGGACTACTAGCTGCTGGTTTTTGAATTTGGATGTGCCCTGGAGCCTGCTCACCAGACCCTAGTACCAGTGCTCTCTTCCTATATCTGATGCATGTGAATTGGTAACCCCAAATGACAAGGACTTTAGCCCCCTTATAAGTCCTTGGTATGTGATACCAGTGGTATCCAGGGCATGAGAGTTAAAAGGGCCACCAGGGCCTGAAGCTCTGATTGTGCCACCCTGAGTGACCCAAGTAAACAGCTGACAGCAGTCGTGCCATTGCAGACTACATGAGCAGTGCAAACTGCTCAAACTCGACTATGCCCTCACCAGGATTAACACAGCACCATCTCTATTATATGCCAGTCACCTCTAGGGTTCAGGGTGCATTTTATTAAAGGTGTGGACATATAAGTGCAAGCTTATATGTCTCTAAAGCAGCCTTTTTCCATTTAGGGCTACTATAAGTGATCAAGGGGCCATAGGATAGCAGGGGCTAGCACCTGGGCACCGCACGGTTGTCAGCTTCATTATGGCCCCCCTGAAATATGTCATGTTTGGTTTCAAACAACTTGTCTCATCAAACCTGACAATATTCCAATGTCGAATTTGATGTGAAATGCACCCAGGTTGTCCAAATACACAGAGAGGGTCCCTGAAACATTGATTCAAACACATAGAAGAAATCAGGGAAAAATACTAGAAACAAAAAGGCAACAAAATATTCTCCAAAATATAAATAGGTAAACACCATGTTTATGATATAAATGTACCATACATCAGACCAGTGTTATTAAAAATGTATTGATTTTTAATATAAACATTTTACTATTTTTGGATTATCATTTGTATAGAAAAAACATATATAGTAATATTTGACAATGATAAATACATGTACAATCTGTGAGCTCCACATTACATTAAGAACAAAGACAACAATAGATTTACTACATGACAAATTCAAACAAGACAATCACATACATTCACATTAAAACACAATATATATATCAAGACATGAAATACAAAAAAATAATGGAATCTTAATTCCTAAAGTAAAAAACAGTAACAGTGCAGTATTAAAAAATTCTCTAAAGTCCAATGTTGTGTAGACACAGGTGCGCCGATGCGCGTTTCGGAAGTTACAAGAAGATGAAAGCAGATGGTGCGACCTTCATCAGGGTGCTGTCTATATATATATAATTATGTGGCAGTTGCCATCCAGTCTGCACTCATTGAGAAAGCATGTATATGGGGCTCACAACATTCTTCAATTACTGGTTGAAAATGGAATGACGGAAATAATTGGAGGAGAGAACAGTCTCCTCATCCTAGCTGAAGCTCCTAAATAAGAAATCCACAATATCAGGATGTCTGGACTAGAGGGGATCCAAGTTCGGAGCCAGACATAGAAGGGCAGTTTTGATGAAAATAAAGGGCCCACAAATCGGCAGGGCGTTCATCAGAAGTCTAGCTACAGGGGGCTAGATGCATAGTCCTGACGGTATCCTCTGCGTCCGGACGTCCGAGGATACCGGCAAAGTTACGCCGACTGTAACGTAGTGGGCCCTAGGCCCACATGCTTTGTAATTAAGGACACAGACACTGTGTGTATGGTTCTTAGAACTGGCCACGAGCACGTGCACCTGGGCCCTTTTATTAGCAGGCTCACGTCACTCGTGACGCCTGTGAGGGATGCGTGTGGGGGTGCAAGTGTGCCCCCTCCCATAGGGGAGTGGCTACTAACTCAGTGTCTGTCGAGACAACGTCGTGGGCCCTAGGCCCACATGCTTTGTAATTAAGGACACAGACACCGTGTGTATGGTTCTTAGAACTGGCCACGAGCACGTGCACCTGGGCCCTTTTATTAGCAGGCTCACGTCACTCGTGACGCCTGTGAGGGATGCGGGTGGGGGTGCAAGTGTGCCCACTCCCATAGGGGAGTGGCTACTAACTCAGTGTCTGTCGAGACACTAGAACGTGTCTCGCAGGACACAACAGCCGACTTCCTGCGGTCTCGCCATACTGTCAGGGCAGACCTTTTCTATTACTGTATCCCAGGACTATCCATCTAGCCCCCTGTAGCTAGACATATGAACGCCCTGCCGATTTATGGGCCCTTTATTTTCATCAAAACTGCCCTTCTATGTCTGGCTCCGAACTTGGATCCCCTCTAGTCCAGACATCCTGATATTGTGGATTTCTTATTTAGGAGCTTCAGCTAGGATAAGGAGACTGTTCTCTCCTCCAATATTTTCTGTCATTCCATTTTAAACCAGTAATTGAAGAATGTTGTGAGCCCCATATACATGCTTTCTCAATGATTGGCACCACTAGGTAAGGAAAATGCTTACTAGGGTAATGGCAGCTTCATGAATCTAGGGGCAAGAAGTGGAACTGAGAGACACTTCTTTTGTGGCTACCTGGGTCACAAGCTTCACAGCCACACAATATCCCGGCTAGTGGCCATGAAAAATAGTAAATTTAGTGAGAACGCCTTGTGGGTTTCACTCAGCAATAAAAAAACATGAAATAAATGAAAACTAGCGCAAATGTATTCTGTTGTGTGTGGTTTATTGGTTTACACTTTACATGGTATATTGCAATATTTGGGAAGGCCTAAGAGGGAGATTTAGCAATAAAAACATTGGAATTTAATTTCTCCATTAACATGCACTACAGTGGACCTTTTAAGAGGGAGCTAGCTTAATTAATATCATTTTACTTTGAAAGAATCAGAAGCCCCTGCCTTCATCAATCGTGTTAGCTTGCATGAATTATGGGCACAGATTGGTACACAGGCAATAGGCAAGGGCTGAGATAAGGAAGGGATAAGGATATAATGTCTCGATTTCATACTGTTAAATACGTCCACTTGGAGTCTATGGCTTCCTTGTCACAGTCTTCCCTTCCCTCCCCCACGGTGACCTTGATTATTCTTATACGCCATATTTCTTGGCATAAACCAGCAAAGGTAGAGACAACCAGAGCTTCTCTATGAAGAGTATAGAAATCTAGAAGAAAGCGAGGTTTTGGAAGAAATTCTACAGGAGTACAATTTGTATTTTTAAGAGAATGGGACAAAGGGTTTGTCTGTCGCCTGAGGGAGTCTCTCTTCCCCAAAAAAAGGACTGTGAAAACAAAAATAATCGTCCATGAACCTCAGAGTGGCAAAAAACACACATTCATTTAGCCAGTCTACTTTTAAATACTGTTATATTTGTGTATGTATGCTATCTACTGTTGTTTATTTAAATAAATCAGAGATAAGTCAGTTTTAAAGTAGGTTTATTGGTTCTTGCGGTGTTTCTACATTTACACGTGTTCTAATCTTTCTCTACGGATGGATTACGCTGTGTTTAACCACACCGTGCATTCCATAGTATTAACATCCATGAAACCGGACTGGCCTGTTGATCGTGTTTCCAGAGGCTTTGCCAATGGTGTATCTAATGGCGATATTGAACAGTGCTGCCTGGGAAGCAGCATGCATTTACAGCGTGAGCGTTCGCTTTTTATTTTAACATGGCTATTATGAAAGGAAACACATGAGAACAGAAGGAGTCATTTCCCTTTACAGACAGGTTGTTTAGCCGAAACTGCAGTCTCCTCTTAGTTTCAAGTGAAAACTTGTACAAGCTACAGAGGACCATGGGAAATGTAGTTCCCTATTTCCCTTGCACAGGTATTTTACTTGTTGTCGGACTTGAAATCCCAAGTATCATTGCAGAAAGGTGTGTTGCGGCATGCCACGGGCAGAAAGGTGTGCCAAAGATAAACTCGCTCTGCTTGACTGTGCAGTCAACTTCCTATTGCTTCAAGAAGGCTGGGGCAGCTCAGAGCCAGGATGCGAGTTACAGAGATGCCCTAACGTGTTTGCTTCGTGACTGAACCTGTTTCACAATCGTAAGTTTGTTTGAAATATTTTTGTATTGCTGTGATACTTTTAAATACGATTCGGGTTCTTGCTTTAAAGTAAACACAATGTTATATAAAAGGTAGAATACACGCATTATTCTGATAGTATTTGCTTCCTTTTGGGTAACAGCCGCAGCAGGATGTGTTTGTGTCGTGTGGCTTTCGGCCATTTCAGGTAATCTCACGGATTTCGCCAGCGCGCCGCGTGAACCTGTCATACGCTCCCGTTTCCATGACCTCCCTTACTAGTGCAAGGACACATTGCCGAACAGTTTATGTGCTGCAAAGGTAGTAGGGGTCAGTGTAGACGTACAGGGTGGGTGTTTTTGCATTCGTATAGTTGGCTCTTGAATTTTGGAGGATCACAGTGGAGAAATCTACGTTGAATAACATTGTGGTACTTGTCATATGTTCAGCTGTGGTGTAAGTAATAGCACTTAAGTGAAACAATCAGTCATGGAGTTTATGCACTTTAAGTTGTTATGAAAGAAAATGTGACATCTGAAATTTTGTAGATTAGGGAATGAAAAGCACTGGTGTTCTGGTCGGAGTAACAGCGATTATTGTTACTTAAAATACATTTTGTCTGTCATGTATTTGTTAATGCAATTAACACAATTGTTAAAGCATTGTCGCAATCAATGAGAATGTATTCATTTTGAAGGTGAAAAGCATCTTTGTTTTAATAATGGACGCGTCCATAAGTTTTGATTAATAAAACAAGTGAATTATAATTATACAAATAGAAAAATACCAAATAAAAGTACTTACAAATGGGGAAATCAGTGTATATATAGGTGAACAAATAGAATAGATGAAAATGAGATATAGCTGCCATAGGGCTGCCTGCCAAAAGTGTAACATTTTCCAGTCCTGACTTTTTAGACGCCTGTGCGTTACCTGCTAAGATGTGGAGGCAAGACCACCTTTAACCATTTTGGGAAGTAGGCACAACTTTTTTGGTCCTTGCAACCTTAGTGTTCATCCAGAGCTGGACCAACCTCTACCATTGATCAGACCCCCCAGGATATTGCGGCATGGATTAGCAAATTTAGCGGCACAAATATGGAAATTTAGCGGCAATTTTGCGGCACTTTATGTTACTCAATCATTCATTTTCAGCCTGAAATCAATGGAAACTGTTTTAGCAGAGTATTCTACTTTGAATTAGGCATGTTTAAAGTGTCTGTAGCTCTACAGAAGCACAGCTCCAGTCCTAACCTCATAGGAGGGCGCTCCCTGGGATGTTCTAGCGCCCATGTATGCCCCCCTGCCGGGGCACCGCTGCCTCCTGGATCCGTAAGGCAGTACACCTCTTCCTCAGGCTCCCTAGGGCGCAGGATCGTAGTGACTGATCCAAATAAGTGAGACAGACTGCAAAGGGAGGTCACCTCCTGCTTACCTGGTGCAGTCCTCATAGGTCGACTTGAGCAAACATAGCCTGGCCTCAAAAGGGAATCTTGTCCTGAAGATTTTGGAAAGGACGCTTGAACATAAAGGATTACTTTCTAGACCCCAGCTTAAATGGTTTGAGAATTTTTACTCTTCCGCTCCTTTTTGCACCATGTCATCAAGTACATTACCAAATAGTTTAGATCCTCTAAAATTAAATTTTTAAGTAGACCTCTCTGAGTGGAGTCTGGTTTCCATGGCTTCATCCAAAGCAGTCTAGGACCAGCTATTGAAGCCCCAACCAATGCTGCGGCTGCCCACTAGCTTTTATTTTCTTGTTTCCTTTTGGTCTCCTATTTTTCTTTTTTCCCCTGCTCCCATAAATGTTACTTCTACGCGCGGTGCCAAGATCCTGTGGCGCAGGAGGTATTTGTTGTAGATAATTTGATAAAGATTTTAGATGGTGTTTGCAATTCCATTTTAGTAAGCAAAATACACGACTAACTGTAATTGCGTTTGCCCAATTTTCAACTTTTGTAATGATTTTAAGTAAACGAGCAATGAATCTTTCCTTCTTCAAGTAGGTTTGCAAATGTTGCTCTTTTTAACACGAAATTCGTGAGCCATAAAGAAGAAGCCCTGCTTTCTTCATCTGACAGACCTTTGCACACCTTGCTAAGAATCTCTGGAGCCGAACAGCACAGACACCACAAAAAGCGATGAGCAGAACTGTGCCACAGCAAAGTTCCTGGCTTGGACAGAAACTGATGTGGGCACAGCACAGACCAATTTGTGTGCAGCGTGGCACAGACAATAGCTGCTCCAGAGGGTATGACAGAAGATGGAAGAAGTGCGGGGGGCTGGGGAGGGGCAAAAGAGTCAGCAAAGAAATCAAGTATGGTTGCTTGACAAGCCTTCGCTTGTGCGTGCTGCACTCAAGGTGGTTGCAGAAAAACATACCTCAGGTTTGGTGCGTAATTTCTGCAGCACCAGAATGGGCTCACACGAGGAATCCGACATCTCGTTGGGTGCTACTGAAATATGTTTAAAAAAAAATCTAAAATGATTCGTAGTACATTAAAACGAAGAACAGATTTGTTTTATATGTTTGTCTTTCGAATGGTGTTGAGACTGTTCCTTTCGGATTGGCAGTCATTTGCCCTACCGATAGGGCAAATGACTGATGGGGTCATTTGCCCTACCGATTGAAAAACAAAGACAACATTTAAAAAATTCCCACGAGTAAATGCTCATGGAGACACGGATGCCGGCCTTTGTGGTGGATGGTAAAAAAAAAAAATCTCCAGCAAATGTGTAACCTTTATGACGTTAATATGCCACTTCCAGTGATGATGCTGGTGATGCATGGATGCAACAGTGTTGCAGCCATGTGACACCATCTGAAAAAATTACAAGTTGACCCGTCTGGAGGAAATCTTATCCATTATAAACTTTATTTAACTCCTAATAAGGAGGAGGTTTTTCCACTGGAAGAAACAGTTCAAGGCCTGCCAGGTCAGAAAACGTGTAATCACAGGAACTGTAAAGATGCCAAAGAAGTACAATAGTGATGAACTTCAACAGCTGCCAAATGTATTTTATAGAGAAAGACTGGGGGTCTCACTTAGTCGAATAGAGAAAAAAGGCAGTATTGTCTCTTCCTGAAAATCTATATGGTCACTCTGTTCACAAAACCAGATGCCAAATCTCTTCCTCTTGGAGGATTAAGAACTTGTTGATGGGAGCTCTGTTTCCTTCAGGTTTGCAGGTCCTTGGTCACTCCATGAGTCAGGGGCTGCCGAGAAATTTTTGATTCAGTCACAGACAATCAAAGTGAGCGCTTCAACGAGATGGCCACAAGAGGTCCTCGTTTCCCAAAAGTTGAGAATTGAGAGAAATTTTGCGGGCAGTTTTTTAAAAATCGCGGCATTTTTACAAAACTGCCGATTTCGCGATTTTTTTGCAAATCGCGAAATCGCGAAATCCTGGAGGGTCTGATTGATTATCCAATGGGTCTTTTCTTTGTCGACTCTGAGATGAAAGGGAGCTAGCATTGGTCAAATAAATCTAATTAACAGTGTAACACATTTCGCTGCACAATGAGGACTAGGAATCTAAGAATAAAGTTAAGAAGTTTTATTACAAGTTAACAGTTCGATTAATGTATATGTATCTCAGTACCATGCTGTAGAGATACAGGATAGCCAAACCTCCTAAAGAACTTCAGGCTCATCAGCATGATACATACAAGGAGTTCAGTTACAGCAATACAGAAAATCAACAATAGAATCTGATGCTCGGAAAGAGTCTCCGATCCTCTCTCCTAAACATGAGTAATGTCTAAAGTCATGTAATTTAGGGTCTAAACCATCAAGCGTGATTAAGTCTAAAAAAGTTGTGAAAATGCAGAAAAAGGGAAATAATATGCGGAAAGTTGTCAGCATTGCAGAACCTCTGTCGAGTCTTCTAGGGATAGGAAAATAAGTGTTGGCTTAAGCTACATTCAACAAAGATTCAAAAGGGAAAGCATAAATGTCTTTAACTCTCAAAGTCCAAAGGGAAATAGGACAGCATCAACCTGGGAGAACACCAGTTAATACCACACAAATCTTCTGAGTAACACCCCTTGTTCACATCATCAGGGGCTCCATTGTCCTTTCCATTCTTACGTTGTGAGCTGCAACATTAGCAAGTTATCCCAGACTAGTCCTGTGAACGATATCGACCTTGGACACCTGCAACTCCTTGATACATTACTGAATAGGGACTGTCAGTTAACACTGGCTCTCTATGTTCTTTGACAGGGTGCTCTTATCAGGCTCGCTATCACTAATACAGTGTTACGTCTATTCTCAAACTAACAAACCGTGTGAACGCACCTGCAATTAAAAAGACATGCAAGCAGAAATGGAAAAGCAGTATTTTATGAAGAAAGAAATACAGGCTTCCTCATGTCCAGCTTAAACGTGTTATTCAATCATGCACATTTAATACGTGTGATATGAACACATATAACTACAAATAAATGAATAATGTTAGTACATAAATTTAACATTAGATTCATGTTGCAGTTTAAGTAAGAGCAATGTAACTAAGAATACATGTGAATGCAAGCTACATTATAAATTCAAACCTAAAAACATTAGTGCACGTTTACATAAATCTTTCTAGTTTCTGAAGTAAATACGTTTTAATAGTGTAAGGATGCTCTTATCCAATCTCTAAAGACCACATTTCATTTTAATAAGGTAAAGGCACACAGTGTATATGTATCTCTAGTTCTACAGTGAATGCACCTCAGTACTGAGTTCAAGTGCAACACTTGCATTGAAAACATTAGGACACACTGAGAATGTAGTGCTAAGTGCATGTATATATTGTATATTTGTGACGTGTAAGGTGGAGACTAAATTATGCTGCTACGCTATCAACATGGATTTCATCTTGGAACAGTAAAACAATAATAAAATATATAAAAAGCTATTCCAAGATGACCCCTATGTTTAGAATCACTTGGCGTGTGGTACAGCAGCACCGGGAAGTAAGAACTGACAAAGCATCTGAAAAATGTTGGCTGCTTAATTAAAGTAACACTTTTTTCTACACCATATATTTTTAAATGTTTTTGTCAGAGTTCACCCTCACACCCCCACAGGGCAGCTTGTAGACTGCTAAAAATTATCTCAGCCATTCCACTGGAGAATGTTGTCATGCTTGAAAATGGAGGAGAAAGTACACCCTCAACCAGCCAATAGAAAAATTGTGACAAAGAAATGTTTCAGTGGAGAAATGTGATTGCTAATGTTTCTAGCCAATAGATGAACATTTCCATTCATAAGAAGCCAATGTTTCAAGGAGGCTAACCCAACGCTCCCTAAAGAATTTATAGAACACAATATGTTTGCCATGAACAGCGCATGCATCATTGGCATCACACCTAAAACTAAGTCTTGGTAAACACACTGACCCTTTAAATATAATACAATTGTTTATCCCATTCGCTGTCACTTAGGACATTCATACCTGCTCACTGACCCTGAAATTGTTTTTGTCTGTTATCCCAAAACCAAGGCACATCACTAGAAGTTGGTCCTCTATCTAGCTAAGTTACCTTTCATTATTTTTTAGATCTCGGCTAGAAATTTCTTTAGCTGTCTGTGCAGCTTCTTCTAATACCAAAAAATAATAAAATAACAATACCCCCAACTGTAGTTTACTGCAGAGCAGGCACAGGAACACGTTTTGCCACTAGGAGTTGTACCCTTATGTCCTTGGTGCGGGGGTCTGTGTGGTGTTGCTTTGCAAGGCTTTGTGCTGCTCACCATCATTTCCATTGAAGCTTGCAACTTTGTGGCAACATTTTACTTGCAGCTGTGCAGTGAGGCTTTTGCTGCCCTTGAGGACGATTATGATGCAGCTTCAGCTAGGTGGTGAGGCTTTGTGGGGCTTTGCACCAGATCTGATGGAACCTGCAGTTAGGCAAGGAGGAGTTCTCTGATGCCAGTCAAGGTTTCAGAACTGGGGGACACCTCTTGGGGACAGGAGTTTACTCCACCAGAGGCCAGCAGGGCTCAGGCAGGTCCAGGAAGGTCTAATTCAGCAGTTTAGCTGGTCAGCTGCAGGGAGGCCTTTGGAGCTTGGTTTGTCCCTTTAGCACACACAGGAGATCAGCCAACTGACCCTTGGAGTCACTCTGGGTAGCCTGGGATAAAGGTAAGAAGGGCCAGTCATTCTTCTCAGACAGCAAGACAGTCCTTCAGCAGCAAGGCAGTCCTCTGGCAGCAGAAAAGACCTTCTTCTGGAACTTCCACAGGTCCAGGAGAGTTTTGATGAATGGCTCTGGAGGTCCAATATTTATAGGTGGTGCCAGCCTTTGTGTGGGGGGATTTCCTGCCTACCCCCACATCTGGATCTGGACAATTCTTCCCCTGTCAAGGCTTCAAAGTGTGACAAGGCGTCAAAGGGTGACAAAAGTCGGGCTGGCCTGGCGTCAGATCGCGCGTGTGTGTGTGTGTGTGTCAGAGTCCTTTGAAGTGCCAGTGGGACTGGGTGCAGCTTCCCCCAATGATCTTTCCAGGATGTTCCATCCTGTCCACACCTAAGTCGCCTTTGTGTCACTGTCTAGAAGGAATACACAAACCCGAACCAAAGCGCCATACACAGTCATGTGACCCAGGATGCTTTCAGAAGGCACAAATGCTTGGGACAAGAAAATGCCAACTTTCTAAAAGTCCTGTGCATACAAATGATGGATGGAATGCTGAACAAATCAAACATTTACCCCCAGTCAAGAGATCTGGATTAAACCTATTGTTCTTTTGCTCACCATGCCTCCCCAGTTTGGACCTGGCCATAGGCAAATCAGTCTTAACCCTGCTCCTCATGGGAATAGTCCAGCCCGAACTGGCAAGCCGGGTACTCTCTGGACCAGAAAAAAGCATTCTGGGACCGGTTTCTGTGTATCACCCCTCATCAGCCATTATAGCTTAAATCCAGTGGCACAGCGAGCAAGGGACTCACGTCTGGGCATACCCATCCCACTTAGATTGATAAATGCTGTGCAAACAAATTTATTCAGCATTCCGTCCATGATTTGTTGCTGCAGCATTTTTCGCCCTAAGTGGGACTAAACCAACTTTGAAGTAACCGTACTGCATTTACCAGAATGCAATGGGTGAACGTTGCTGGGATGAGAGACAGTGTGCTCCCTCTCCCCTTGTGTTTAAACCACAAAGACTTCAGCATTGTGATATTGTTTATTTGTATGTATGTAGTTAACCTGTATCACTGAGATGGTACATGTCTTCCGAGGTTTATCATGGTAAACCTATGATGGTCCCTTGACCGTTTCTCACCCCTTCTTCATTTTGTGCATGCCAGAGCCTGTATTCCCCTGAGTTCTAGTCATTTTGCAGATTGCTTCTGCCATTAACTTCACACCAATCGCCTGCTTGCTGAACTATCATCAGCAGCAGCTCCATCTCTTCAAGGGCCTCAACAGAATGAGACTGAGAGTTTGCCCCACCTGAAGGTAGACACACGTGCTTACAGATCACCAACATTCCTCGACTGAAGTTAAAAACATTGATTCACCCAAATCCCAGTCAAACATGCTCCCTTTGACCCCTGATAACATAATACTTTTGACCCTTTTTCTCACAGTGACCCATCAGCAAACATCTGTGTGAGCAGTTAGTGGAAATCACTGCAGGTCAACAGGGCTCCTGGGGCATGTCATTCTTTCTGTTCCTGCCACTGCCGTCAGGGTACCAAAGTGCCTGGGATGGGTGGCATGCATTATATCTGGCTGCCACTAGTCTACCATATCTTATTTAGAATACCATGTGTTAGTGTACCTATATGTGGGAGTGTATTTAGTTTCTTTTATTTGTTTCCAATAGATGAACTTGATTGTCTGTGACAGAATATTGCCTTTGCAGTAGTGTAACTGAGAGCTCCCATAGTATATAAATGCAAAATCAGTTTTTCAGACTGAATACTTTATTTTTCAAGTGAAGTTTTTAGTTACTCAAATGAGTTCCATATGTGGTATCTATTGAATATTTAGGCTACAATTGCTCATGTACATTGTAGTGAACTAGTTACATTCTCTGTATATCAGCTTCCCCCCTTCTTCTTCTTAGATTCTTCTTATAAAAAAAAGGGGCACAACTGCTGCTGTGTGATTCTAAACTCTATTTCCCTTGTCAATTTTAGTCTATAGTATTTCACTGACTTCTGTTTTTAACCAGACCCTACTAGAACCCACTTCCTCACAACTCTGACCAACTTTGGTCATACCATAATTCTCCAAAAAAACAAAACTATCTGGAGGTTATCTCATTGCCAACTTCGTACAAACTGTCACTGTACCATATCAGAAGTTAGTGTCTTCCCGTTTTTGGAATACCTCTATTTTCACTTTGATTATTTCTGTGAGCTTCTGCACATGTTTACTTTCCACATCTTCTAGCTCAGTGCAAGATTGGCCTCACTCAATTCAAAACTAGCGTACTCTTTGGCAAACTCAGTATACACTAGGGTTTACTTCCACTCAAGTATATTTCTGACATGATACTTTTTTGTTTGCTAAACTCAAATAATATATTGTCTTCCTATTCTGCTTGCAGGAAACATTCAAGAGGTCTCTTTATATCCACAAAACAATGTGCAGGCCAACATCCAATTCATCAGTAATATCAAAACATTTCACAACTCTGGAAGTGGTAATTTTGTGACCTTGAGTTCAAAAGAAAATCCACTACAGAGAGTTTAAGCCCTATGAAACTGAGCAATATTTACACAGGTTCTATTGAAGAAGCTCTGATTGCTATTTTAGACAATCCAGTGCTGTTTCCTATATGAATCATTGTAGTTATGAAAACAAAAACGCTGCTAGCTCTTAACAAAGTATTCCCCTTTCTCCGCAAGACCCATTACAATTCAGTCAGGAGGTCAGTTGTTAATTCAACTAAGAGATTTGCAAGAGGATACAAAAGAAATTTCCCTCAATATTAATTGGACACGTGGTGCACTGTCGACCTCTTCAACGCAGGGCCCCTCGGGATCCCAGAAAGAAGGGGTGTGGCTGTCCCAGGGGCATACAAAGAACAATAAAAAGCATTGATGTAATAGAGGAGTCATGGGCCGAGCACACAGCTCAACTGCAAGAGGGGTCTTTGAGAATGAAAGAGGGTGTTTTGTGGGTAAAGATGTTATAGTCTAAATCCAGAGATGTTCTAGCCAGATATTCAATACACCAATTTAATGATAGTGACGGTCTCTGACCGACTCGCCTCAAATGTTATGCTTGTTTACACTAAGTTTTACTAGTTGGGACCTGACAGTCCCGGAAGTTTTGGGGATGGGGATTTTGTTTGTCTACCAACGTCAATTGTCAGATGCCAATTGGACTCTTAATGGGCTACCTATTAATGAAAGATTGCATTATGCAAGGTACCCAAGGCCAACTAGTCGTCTTGAGGAGAACCTCAAAGGGGGGGAGGAAAGGGAGAAGCCTGGGGCTAGAAATAATAAGGGCAGGATCATACTCTATAGAAATTAGGTGAATGATCACTACTTTATCATGGAATATGAGAGGCCTCAACTCGCCACTTAAGCGCCACAAGATCTGGAAATATCTAATAGACTCCCACTTCGATATTGTGGCCTTATAGGAGATCCATCTCAAACGGTCAGAAGATCATAGGCTCAAACATGGATTGTATCCCCTGATCTATTGCTCTTCGGCCTTGACTAAACACAACAGAGTGGCATTGTTGTTTCGTGCGGCAGTACAGTTCCAGCCATCGGACACAAAACAGATAAGGAGGGACGGTGGGCGATGGGCAAGGGTAACCTCGGAGGGTAACCTCAGAGCGAAACCTTGTACATTAGTCTCAGTCTATGTGCCCAATACGGGGCAGGTGGCTTTTCTTCAGTTATTCCTGCTGGCTCTGGAAGGATTTGCCGAAGGGGAAATTCTTTTAATGGGGGCCGTCAACTTAGCATGGCACTCAGGAGTGGATAGTTCGCAGCCACACAGATCACCCACTGGTAGCTTCCCGAAACGTTTGAAGCTCACAGTACAGGAATTGGGGCTGACAGAGGCAGGGAGATCTCTCCATCCTGCATGACCATGTGGCAGGAGACCCTGGACGATGCCATCTTGAACAAACCCAGAGGCCTGGGCAGGAAGGAGGGAGCAGGGGCAGAGAAGTGATGTGTCGCTGTGTGATAGGGCAAACAGAGACTTCCTGCCAGCCCCCTTCCCAACTTCTTAAAAGAACTTGCACAGGAAGAGGAGCTCTCTCTGGGTTGTGGTCTGCTGAGGCAGAAGGTGCTGGAGCCTGGCGCAATGGGCAGTTGGAAGGAGGAACCCCCTGACTGCTCCAGAATCCTGAACAGCGCCAGGAGAAGAGTCCAGGACCAGTGCGCAGAAGCAGGGGCCTCTGCGCAGGGTAGAAGAGAGGCCCAGGAGGAGAGCTAGGCGAAAGGCTGGCGCAGGGAGCCAGTGAAGACAGCTCCCTGCTGAATCCCCCCCCTCTCAGAGACCCAGAGGGCGAAGGAGAGTGCTCCCAGTGGCTGGGGAGCGTCACCAGGAGCAAGAGGAGGTGAAAATGGCGCAGATCGGTACCCTGGGGGCCGAGTTATGCCCCCCAGAAGGTAGGCGACCTTTGACCTCCAAGAAGACCGACGAAGCACGTGGAGCTCTGCCGCCGGTCTTGCATGTGTCCCCGGGGTGGGTCGGGTCCCGGGGGCTACCCCCAGGAAGAGGTAAAGTCGGGGAGCACCGTCGCGCACCCCGTGAACTGGCCCATGAGGGGTGCCAGGAGCCCACCCTGGTCCCCGAAAGACATCCGTGGAGGGGAAGCACCATTGCGCCCCCCTCGAAGAGAACTCGGGGGGCCCGGGATCCCAACTCCGGGCCCCGATGGGGATGAAGAGGAGGGGGGTGCACCGTCGCGCGTCCCCCCTTGCCCCGAAGCAAAGCCGGGGAGACGTGGCCACGGGGCACCAGGAGCCCACCCTGGCCCCCGCAATGAAAGCAAGTCGGGGAGCGCCGGCGCGCTCCCCGTGAACATGGTTAGGGAGCCCGGGACCCCATCTCTGGGCCCCGTGTGGAGAGGAAGGAGGGTGGAGTTCCGTCGCTCTCCCCCGCGGCCCCGCCTGAACAGCGGGATCCGGCGTGTCTGCCCGCCGGAGCAGGCAGACCAGAAACGAGAGGCCGGCTCCCGCGGCAGCCCAAGAGGGTGCTGGCCGCGCGCGGGGGGAGCTGGGGGTGGGCCCCCGAGGCTGCCCCCGGGTGGGCCCGGGATCCCGGACGAAGAGTTGGGGCATCGCGGGGCCCAGGTGGGACCGGGCCCCTGAAAAATGAGCCGATCGGCCGGGGGTGGGCTCCCCGAGCCGTTACCCTCACCTGGGGGTCCGGGTGGGACTGGGCCCCCCACCGAGACCCAGGAACGCGGCGAAGCCGCAAGCACCACCAGCGCGGCTCTCCCCAGCACAGCGGGAGAGCAGCTCATCTAAAAATCACGAAAGGCCGAGGAATCGCCCCATAATGCCTTGCAGGCCTGGACCGGCCTGCAAGGGAAAAACCGCTTTTTCTCTGCTTGTGGTGGTCCCAGGAGGACGGGGTCACCACCACATGAATGGAAAGGCGCCGGGGGAGCTGCAGGAGCAAATCAGTCTCCCCCAGCCCGAAGATGAAAAGTCCCACCCTAAGTCTCATGGGGACTTAAAAAGAATAACCCCTCAAGGGCTCAGCCAGCATTTTAACTTCTCTTGGGCTGGAACTTTTGTTCTGCAGCTGGAGGGTTGAGAAGTGCATCAAGGAGTGAAGGTCTGAGTTGGGGATGTCTGGAGAAGGGCATCCCCTGGAGGTGAAGAGGTGTAATTGCACCCGTAGTGCATTTAATAATGTTATTTTTTTCAGAGGGACTGAAGGTCACATGTGTAATGTGAAGTACCTGTATAAGGTGATCTCATCACCAAAGTGGGGTTATGTTGCCAGACATTTCTGCTAGGATGTCTGGCTGTATATGCGTAATCCTGTGATTTCATCTGTTTTGCCTTTAGGGGCTGTATTTGCATGCATTCTAATGATCCACAAATGTGATGAGTACTGTCATTCTAAAGTGATGTTTAAACGTATTCTTGCTGTTGCGCTTAGGTGAAGAACCCAGACTGCTAGCCCTTAAGATGTAGAGGTGTATACTTCATGGTCAGTAGGAAATGCTCAGTCAGGGTTGTGTGTCATCAAGGCAGGGTTACCTATTTTAAATGCTTGTTGAGATAATGGGGTGGGTCGTCACTGGGATGGTGCCAGTGCGCAGGGCCCTTGCCCCAGGTTATTTTCAACTAACTGCATTGGGGGCAAGATGATGTGCATCCATGGGAGTGGTGGTACTAGACCCCACCCCCCTGCGGGAGGGGTGGAGATGTTATGCAATGTCACAAAGTAATTCCAACAGCTTATGTATATTTGTAAATTGGTGCATAGTATTGAGTAGTGTGTGTGTTTAATAAATGTACTCTTACTTTTATAAAGCAAAGTACAGACTGGACAATCAATTATTGAGTGTTATCTCTGCGCACCTGCAAATGGCGATTACTAGCCCCCACCACCTCCCTTGAGTAAGCCTCAGACTGCTCTGCAACGCTACCCTCTGAGAGTCAGGCGCTACAATTGGTTGTTTGGTTCCCAGTGAAGGACAAATGTAGTCATGTTATTTGTGCAGGCCTCACAGATGCTGCCTCGTTTTCCAACATTGGTGGCAGCGGTGGGATACATAGTATCCCATTCTGGTGTGCATTTATAGCATTTGATAAGTCCAGTTTTGCCACACATTACCTATGCAGCAATGAGCAAATGGAAGAGCGCAAGGCTCTAAGAAGGGTTCAAAGTTTTGGTTATGTGAACTAAAAGTATGGGAAAGGGAAGCCCCGCGTACATATATGTCATGTGAAGATATTATGGTTTATATGTAAACTGTATTGATATGACTGAGTTAAGTTGATTATCATGTGCTGGCGGGATGGTGCTTTCCAGGAAATGATTGCATACAAATGTTCTAAGCCATATTGTACACCTTTGAACCCTAACACTACATACACTACACCTGCATGAGGAGGGTGTCTCCTCAAGAGATAGGGACAGCAACTGATACCTACATCACAGATGGGTGTGTAGGGGTGAATTGACCTTTATGGGGGACAGGAGAGGAAGGGGGTCCTGGAAGGTTCCAGCGCTTTTTAAGGGCAGGGAGGGTCTCCACAGAAGGGGCCCCAGATATCCTTTCCCCCGCTGAAAGTTTCTTGCTATTGGCGCAGGCCAAAACCACTGGAAGGGTGGGGCAGGAGGTTTCTTTACCCCAGATAGTAACACCCCAGGGGTTCCCATGGTGGGGGACCCCAAGAAACTTTTCCCACAGTGGGAGGAGGGTATGGCAGAGTTGAGTGTCTGGCAGGCCCCCCAGGTTAACTGGTGGGGAGGTGAGCAACCCAGGGGTGGCCCCTGGTAGTGGGTGGCCCCACAGGAGGGTAGTTCTTGAGTGATGGTGTGTTGTGGTAGCCCCTAGGTACCCTAGGTGGGCTAGGTAACTGACCCAGTGGAGATCTGAGTGGGGGTGGTGTACTCCCTAGATTCCAGGTGAAGGGTTAGTGGTGGACCCTGAGGTGTCAGGGTCGGGTAAGTGGTTACCCAAGGAAGCAACAGGATGTCATTCTGGAGCTGGTGTTGTGAACCTGAAGTGGTGGCTGGGGTGATGCCTAGCCGGTGGCCAGTCAGGTAGGTCCTGTGGGGCTTGGACCCCAGGACCAGGAGCATGGGGGTGTTCCCCTAGCTCGCGGAAGGAGGTGGACTTCTGCAAGGTTGTACCACCCTGAACACAGGTGGGGCCCATCTTAAGTGAAGGGACCCTGTGTTTCCCAAAGGAGTGGTGCAGGCCTAGCCGGGATCTTTAGGGTCCCTGGCTGATGGAGGTAGTACCGCCCTGAATACAGGTGGGGCCTATCTTAAGTGAAGGGACCCTGTGCTTCAGAGGAGGGTGGTGCAGGCCTTGTCGGGATCTTTAGGGTCCCTGGCTGAGTGTGGCAGTACTACCCTGAAGGCAGGTGGGGCCTATCTTAAGTGAAGGGACCCTGCTCTTCAGAAGGGGTGGTGCAGGCCATCCAGGGATCATGTGGGTCCCTGGACGGTCTCCCAAGGCGCTGCAGGGAGACCGGGGAGAGCCATGAGAGGTGGGCCTGGGTGTAGCTAACTCAGGGCCACAGGCTCTCTAAGGGTACTCCGGGAGGAGAGCGCGCCTCTCGGAGGGAAGGGTGCATAGGCCCTGTTATCACAGTGGAGAACAAGGAAGGGGTCTAGGTTGCCGGGGTAGTTTCTGTGTGGAGCTACTGACGGGGGGAATGAGCTGTAGGATGTCTGAAGAGGCACCCTCAGTGTTCCTCCCTGGCACTGCCAGTGTAGTAGTGAGGCCGGTCTGAGGTCCTATCAGGGAGCCAGGCCAGTGGCCAAAGGTGCTTTTCTATGTGGGGAAAGCACGAGTGGCTGTGCTTTCTTTAGGGAAGACAGTCATCCTGAAAGGGTGGTGGCAGCTGAATGATCCCAGCGGCAGGCTGAGGGTCCAGAGAGGTTGAATCTTTGGGGTGCAAGGACCAAAAGGAGAGAGGGTACTGGTTGGAACAAACTCTGGAAGGGAGACCAGCTAGTGACCCCGGGGATGGGATGTAGACCTGTCCCAGAAGATCGCATCGGTGCTGAGGCACTGTACCCTTGTCCAGAGAAGGGGCAGGCATAGTGTTGCGTGCCCAAGGGCAAAGGTGAGCCTAGTGAGGCTGAGTCCATGTAGACCATGAGTGACCTAGAGGTATCTAACCTAGAGCCCGGAGGGTTCTTAGGGTAGTCTGGGATCCCTGTCATGGGTGGAGATTTCATGGATGGGAGGAGTAGGTGGTCTGAGCGGATAACTGGTGAGTAAGGGGGGTCTGGTCAGAACCCCTTATAACTAGTTATCGCTGACTACGGGAAGAATACCCATGTAGAGTGGCTATTTCTTCCCTGTAGGAATCAGCTGGGCGCGGCGTGTGTTAAAAGGTGGTTCTGACACTCTGGGCCACCCGGATTTTTCGCTTTTTGAGCACCTATTTGTTGAGCTTTTACTGTGGGAGAGCCTCATAAGTTGGGACTCACCCACAGTGAACTCATGGTGAAAGAGACTGCATGTGGATTTTACTGGTGTCCCCCTAGCTTGACTAGGCCGCTGCGCAGCCGCAGGAGGAAGGGGCACCGGGCTGGTTACATGCAGACCCATGTGTACATGCGTGTGCACACGTGTACGGGCTGCGCAGGGGAGAGTCCTGGCGTGCGCAGTCCAGGAGCAGCTACAAAGTGAATGGTGTGGCAGGACTTATGCAGAATTGGGTGGTGACATGGAATAGGCTTTATACACTGGGAAGAAGCATGCCAGGGAAAGTCAGTGTGTTGTACTGTATTTTTCACTTAATTATTCCCCTATGGGGAAGTGGAGCCCATGGGCTAGTGTCACTTTCCTAAGGCCTACAAATTCCAGACACGCACTAAAGTCCACTGTAACGGGTGTGAGAAGAAGTATTCTGCAGAGTCCAGAGTAATATTTGTACTGCTTTTGGGTCATCCAGAACTGACATATTTCTCTGAGTTATGTTATGTTATATAAACTTCTAACGCGCACAGATACTCCAAGGAGTGTCCCGGCGCGAGCCTGAAAAGGGTCAGAGTCAGAATCAAAAGACAGAGCTAGAAGAGAAAAGTTTTCAGCTTTTTCTTAAAGATCATAGGATCTTTGACGCCCCTTAAGGCCAGTGGCAGAGCATTCCATGCCAGCGCAGCTATCCGGGTAAAGGAGCTCCCACCAAGCCTCTGGCGATTAAACCGCGGGGTCTGTGCCAAAAGTTGGGAGGAGGAACGCAGCTGTCTCACCGGAGAATAGAAAGCAATCCTCTTCTGCAGATAGATGGGTCCCAGACCATGGAGGGCCTTATGAGCAATAGATACAATTTTAAATTTTATTCGCACCTCCACTGGGAGCCAATGCAGGGAACGCAAATGAGAACGCACACTGCACCTGCTGGAGAGACCCAGCAGGAGTCTAGCGGCCGAGTTTTGAATCACCTGTAACTTATTCAGAAGGTAACCTGGAATGCCAGCATACAGTGCATTGCCGTAGTCCAAGCGGGAAAGAATTAGAGCACGGACAACAGTTTCCTTTGCAGAATTAGGCAAAAGAGGAAGAAACTTCCTCAAGGTCTTCAAAATGCCAAAGCAAGTGCCGGCCAACTTCTTGACCTGCGATGAGAAAAGCAAGTTCTCATTGAACCAGACCCCCAGATTCTTGACAGAGTCTCCCTTAAAGCTAGGTAGGGAGAAACCTGGGGGCCATAGCTTCTCTCTGAAGTCGACAGGAAATGTGCCGTACAAGAGGATCTCTGATTTCTCCTCGTTGCACTTAAGCTGTGCCTGAGCAAGCCAGTGAAAGACCGAAGATAGGCAATGTTGAGCAGGGACAACTGCATCCTCATCCTGACCCCAGGAGAACAGGAGCTGGGTGTCATCAGCATAGGCCATCACCTTAGCCCCTAAAGCCTCCGCGAGGTAAACCAGCGGGGTAACATAGATGTTAAAGAGAAGAGGGCTAAGGGATGACCCCTGTGGAACACCCGTAGCCACTGGTTGAGGGACAGAGGCACACGGTGGGAGCCAGACCTGCTGCGAGCGACCCTCCAAGAAAGACCTAATCCATCCCCAAACGGACCCGGATACGCCGATCTCCAAGAGGCGATCAAGGAGCAAGACATGAGGCACTGTAACGAATGCCGCCGAGAGGTCCAGCATAACCAAAGCTGCCCTCCTGCCGGCATCCAGGCACTCACGAATCGCCTCAGACACCTCCAATAATGCCGACTCTGTGCTATATGCAGCCCGGAAACCCGATTCGGCCGGATGGAGCAGGCCATAGGTTTCAACGTACTCAGTGAGTTGGTTTGTGACCACCTTTTCACAAACCTTAGCCAGGCTAGGCAAAAGCGAGATGGGGCGATAATTACCGGGAATCGAAGGATCAAGGGACGGCTTTTTAAGGAGGGGAAGGATTTTCGCCTGTTTCCAAGATGATGGAACGAAGGCGTCCCGCAATGACATATTGATAATCTGATTGACCTCAGGATTAATACAGTCTGCGACAGTGGCCAGAAGTCTGGCCGCGCAGGGGTCAGTTGGAGAGCCTGATTTCAAAACCTTCAGGATCTTGAGAGTAGTAGGTAAATCTACTGGCAAAAAAGATGAAAAAGTATGCAATGGATCAACTAAAGGCCGGACAAAAGAACAGGGCGTAGGCATTAAGGCACAAGATGAGAACGTGGCCTGGATGGCACAGATTTTGTCCAGAAAAAACTTGCTAAGGGTATTGCACCAGGACTCCGAAACAGGCGAGGAGCATACCAAGGCAGTTGAAGACATAAAGCTTTGCACAATTGAAAAAATTTCTTTTGCATTGTTATTGGCCTGGTCAATACGTGACGCAAAGTATCGTCCCTTTGCAGCCGCTATAGCGGCATAGTAGCTTTATTGTTTGGCTCTAAGAGTGAGTTTCGCCAACGGGCAGTAGCCGCTGGCACGCCAAG
The DNA here is from genome assembly GCA_963921515.1 of Calotriton arnoldi. Taxonomy (NCBI): domain Eukaryota; kingdom Metazoa; phylum Chordata; class Amphibia; order Caudata; family Salamandridae; genus Calotriton; species Calotriton arnoldi. The sequence goes on along the minus strand of CAWUFW010012429.1, from coordinate 95,693 downwards.
CCCTCTCCAGAACTTTGCACTCATGTTTCAGAGTTTTAAGCTCCAGTAGATACCAGGGTTTAGAAGGAGAATTCCTCACTAACTAACTCTGAGTCAGCCCTAACCAGGCCCTGGCTGGGGGCTGACCTCAGTAGCCTGGATTGATGACCTTTCTTCCCAGAGTGAAGACCTCCTCTCCACGACGAGAAGCTGGGTGGAGCTGCAGGCTAATTCATCAGCAGCTGTCACTGGGTGCCAGGCACCAAGCTGCACGAAGGGGAGGCAGCTCTGGGGGGGGGGAAGGGGCTTTCAGAGACCATGTGGCAGGAGACCCTGGACGACGCCATCTTGAACAAACCCAGAGGCCTGGGCAGGAAGGAGGGAGCAGGGGCAGAGAAGTGATGTGTCGCTGTGTGATAGGGCAAACAGAGACTTCCTGCCAGCCCCCTCCCCAACTTCTTAAAAGAACTTGCACAGGAAGAGGAGCTCTCTCTGGGGTCTGGTCTGCTGAGGCAGAAGGTGCTGGAGCCTGGCGCAATGGGCAGTTGGAAGGAGGAACCCCCTGACTGCTCCAGAATCCTGAACAGCGCCAGGAGAAGAGTCCAGGACCAGTGCGCAGAAGCAGGGGCCTCTGCGCAGGGAGAAGAGAGGCCCAGGAGGAGAGCCAGGCGAAAGGCTGGCGCAGGGAGCCAGTGAAGACAGCTCCCTGCTGAATCCCCCCCTCTCAGAGACCCAGAGGGCGAAGGAAAGTGCTCCCAGTGGCTGGGGAGCATCACCAGGAGCAAGAGGAGGCAAAAATGGCGCAGATCGGTACCCTGGGGGCCAAGATATGCCCCCCAAAAGGTAGGTGACCTTTGACCTCCAAGAAGACCGACGACGAAGCACGTGGGGCTCCACCACCGGTCTTGCATGTGCCCCCGGGGTGGGTCAGGTCCCGGGGGCTGCCCCCAGGAAGAGGTAAAGTCGGAGAGCGCGGTCGCGCTCCCCGTGAACTGGCCCATGAGGGGTGCCAGGAGCCCACCCTGGCCCCCCAAAGACATCCGTGGAGGGGGAGCGCCGTCGCGCCCCCCTCGAAGAGAACTTGGGGGCCCGGGATCCCAACTCCGGGCCCCGATGGTGATGAAGAGGAGGGGGGTGCGCTGTCGCACGTCCCCCCCTTGACCCGAAGCAAAGCCGGGGAGCGCCGTCACGCTCACCGTGAAGACACCAAATCTACGAAATGGATCAGAAACCTTAAACAAATACCACCAGGTGTACTTGAGGATAAACTACAAGCTCAACTTCATCTCACCCCACACTCTCAAAATGCTACTGAGCTCACTAACCATTTCAATAAGACTGTAAGTGAGGTCCTAGACCAAGTTGCCCCCCTTAAACTTAAACAACAAAGAAAAATCCAATCCAAATCATGGTTCAATCCAGAACTGAATAACGAAAGACGTCAGCTTAGACTGGCAGAAAGAACCTGGAGACAACACCCTTCTCCCTCTCACCTTGCCCTCCTCAGAACTGCTAGATCCACCTATAGGAAACACATTTTTAACGAAAAAGCAGCCTTTTTCCGTGCTCAACTTGATAGGGCCAAAAACAGGCCTAAAGAACTTTTTAACATCGTTAGAAAACAAACATCTTCGGCCCCCCTAGAGATGAAGGCGTCAATCTCGAGATGTGAGGAAATTGCCAGCTTCTTCTCGGAAAAAATTGCTAAAATTGATCAATCCTTCCTTCAAATCCAGGACCCGCCCAACTCCCAATTTTCCTGCAACACTGCCTTCTACACTACCTCTTGGGCTGCAACACCCCTTCCACCTCATTCTTCCAACCTCCTACCCATTCAATCCTCACCGCTTCTACACCTCCTACCATACAACTGAAAAATAACGCCTCCTGGCACAACTTCCGCCCAATGACCGAGCTCGAAGTCTCTACTATTATAGCCAAACTTAAACCATCTTCTCATACCAAAGATCCTCTCCCTTCGTCCCTAGTTCACAACCTTAACCATATCATCGCCCCTTATTGGACCAAGATCATTAATACCTCCCTCTCCTCTGGATGTGTCCCCGACTCCCTCCAACTCGGACAAATCACGCCCATTCATAAAAACCTCACTGCAGACCCCAACGATCCTAACAACCTCCGACCAATACGACATCCACAAATCCCTTGACAATGGTGAAGTGTGCCTTCTCATTCTCCTTGACCTCTCGGCGGCATTTGACACAGTCAATCATGCCTCCTTACTTAACTCGCTTCAATCTCGCTTTGGCCTTAACGGTGTGGTCCTCAAATGGTTCACCTCTTTCCTCCAACACAGAACACAACAAATCAAAATCAAACACTGCCTCTCTAACCCGACGACTGTCTCCTTGAGCATACCTCAAGGCTCGATCCTTTCCCCCTCCCTCTTCAACCTCTTTATGGAACCCCTCACCCTCATCCTGAAACAAGCGGGAATCAACTATCACCTCTATGCCGACGACACCCAAATCTATTACAAAATTAAATCGCACTCTGATATTCTCCGCTTAAACAATACCTTGAATAAGATCCAATCCTGGTTTTACGCCAATCATCTTAAACTAAACCCTAAAAAAACTGAAATTATTTTCTTCTCACCTAAAAACAATCGGCTCCCCATCCAAAGCTGGATCACTGACCTGAATGCCCTCAATTGCGCACTCTCCCTATCTGATTCGGCGAAATCCCTAGGTTTCACGCTTGATAAAAAGCTTGACCTTAAAGACCACATAAAAAACTCGGCCAAAGGAGCACTCTACACTCTCCGTCACCTCAAGAAAATCAAGCCCTTCATTCCCTCTGATGACTTCAAATCAGTTGTCCAATCTTTAGTCCTCTCTAGATTAGACTATGGTAACGCTATCCTCACAGGAACCCCCAAAGTTCACCTGACCCCACTTAGAGCTGTTCTCAACCTGGCAGCCAGACTCATCATGGATTGTAAAAAATCTAACCATATCTCCCCAGCCATGAAAGCCCTTAAATGGCTCCCTATTGAAGGAAGATGCTTATACAAGACCGCCTGCATCACGCACAAAGCCCTTCACCAACAAACCCCGCTTTACTTAACAAACAAACTCAAAAAGGCGGGCTGTACCAGACTGATGAGAAGCTCCAATTCGCTCCTCCTAGTCCCCCCACTTCTAAAAAAGAAATCCACCCAATCTCGCTCCTTCTCCGGGAACGCTCCGAGCATCTGGAATTCCCTCCCACTGGACCTGCGCTGCACCCCCACCTACCTCAACTTTAAAAAAGACCTCAAACTCCACCTTCTCAACTTATACTGGGGTCCTTAATCCCCACACGGACTGAACTTTCTTCTTCCCCCATGTATATTATGTTTATGTTTCTTTTTCCTCTACATTGTTTGAAATAGCACGTTTTTTACCCTAACTCCTCACCTCGCTTATTTTTATAATGTGATGTATTCGCTTGCTTCATTTGGTCCTGTTCAACTGTTTTTCTCCGTTTGCCTATGTTCATGTAAAGCGCTCTGATACCCCCGGGTCTATCCAGCGCTATATAAAACCTTTTTAAATAAAAAAAATAAGTTAAAAGAGAGAAAGAATACATAGGGAATCTCAGGGGGAAAGACGGAAGGTTGATAAGTTTGGAAGAAGGGAAAGCGGAGGAGTTTAAAGATTTCTATGATTGCCTCTATACTGCGGCCCCAACAGACCTGGTAGCACAACTAGAACTCCTAGGCTGCATAGATCTACGGCAAGTGTCAGCAGCACAGAATAAAAACCTGGGCTACACCTTTATAGAAGAGGAAGTGATCAAAGCGATAGGGGAACTCAAGCTACACAAGTCACCAGGTCCAGATGGCCTAACTGCTCAGTTTTTTAAGAGCTTTTGTGCGGATGTGGCAATGTAGCAATGAAGCAAGCAGTCACACACTCTATGAGCGAAGCACTAGTGTCGGTAATACCCAAACCCAGAAAGAATTGGCAGCTCTGTGGATCATATAGACCAAACTAGATGCCAAACTATATTCAAAAATCCTGGCTACACGATTAGAGAAACTAATGCCGGACCTTATCCATCCTGACCAGTTGGGGTTCATTAAAGGCAAGCAAATCCATGATAATATTAGGAGAGTGCTCCACTTGATTGAAAAGTTCACTAAAAAACAAACCCCGGCAGTCTTACTAGGGCTCAATGGGGAGAAAGCGATTGACTGGGTGGATTGGAAATTCTTATTTCAAACCCTGAATAAATTTGGCTTCTGTGATTCTTTCATTACTATGGTCCGAGCTAACTATGTAGAGCCTAGGGCGAGGGTGATGGTCAATAGGGTGCAATCTAGTTTTTTTACACTGAGGAGAGGGACCAGACAGGGATGTCCCCTCTCACCGTTGCTATTTGTCCTGAGCATAGAACCCTTGACAGTGAAAATACCCATCTCCGCCAGAAATTAAAGGTATTATGTTCGGTAATACTGAACATAATGTGCCATTCTTTGCCGACGACATTTTACTCACCCTCGCAACACCACAAAGTTCCCTGGGAGCCTTATAAGTAGATCTTAAAAATATCGAGAGCTTAGCAGGTTTCGGATCAACCTAACAAAATCCTACCTGCTAAATCTGAACCTTCCCCGGGCCGAAATGGCAGAGATAATAGAGAATACCCCCTTCCAAGAAGCGAAAAAGGAATCACCTACTTAGGGATACAATTACAGCTAATTTATCGGCATTATTTAAGGCAAATTTTCCTCCCCTTCTGCAACAATTGAAGATTGATCTTAAAAGGTGGTCATCATTGTTCCTCTCTTGGTTGGGACGAATTCATGCACTAAAGATGACAGTGCTACCAAGATTTCTCTATTTATTCCAGGCATTACCCATAGAAACAGCAGGGATCTATTTCCCGAGCTAAAGTCTCTCAGCGTATGATTTGTGTGGCAAAAGGGATGAGTCTGCTTTCCAAATAACCTACTCAAACGCCCGAAGGAGGAGGGAGACCTTGGGCTACCTGATTTCTACCTCTATTATCAGACGGTGCAACTGCGAGTGATTACTGAATGGTCCATGCGAGAATCAGATAAGCACTGGTTGCATATGGACAGGGCAATTGTAGGCAGGGTTATTTGGGATGTCCTGTGGAAACCTAATAACCAACGTCCCCTCAGCGCATATATAAATACCCCACAGGGACTACACTCACCACTTGGGACAAAGTAAACAAAAGGGCTAACTGGACAACATTTCCATCCCCGTGCACCCCGATTCACAGCAATCCATCCTTCCCACCGGGACTACTCCCGGGACCTTTTGATGTCTGGAGGGAGGGAGGATAGCTTCTACTGTGAGACTTATTCCATAACTGGGGCATACTGACATTTTGCAACTGTAGACGCAACTTTAATTTGCCCGAGTCTGAACATTTCCACTACTTGCAGTTGAAACACTGGGTGCAAGCACCGGAGGTCCATGAAGTGGCAACCAGAAGTTTGACCCCCATTGAACAGTTTGTTGAGAGGGCAGGACCTGTCAGGGAACAATTACTTTCTTATATAAGCTGCTTCTCACTAAGCAGCGCCCCTCCCCCCCCCCCAACCACAATACATCTCTTTTTGGGAAAACACACTGGGGATGAGACCAACAGAGGAGAAATGGAAGAAACGATGGGAGGACATCCCCAAACATAATCACTCCCTAGATGTGAGAGAAGCACTCTACAAATTATTATATGACTGGTACCTATATGGAACAAAGATGACTAAAATCTTCCTGGGAACTTCTGACCTATGTTGGCGGGGATGTGGGATGCTGGAAGACTTTTGTCATATCTGGTGGGACTGCCCGACAATCAGGACATACTGGCCTGAGATCCTGGCACAGATTAAAGAGATTTTAGGCTATCCCATTCCGAATACCCCGGGATGTGTCCTGCTGGGACTGCGAACTGACTCCCTGAAACGTCAGACTAAACAAGACAGAAACATCATGTGGCTTTGTCTAGGGGCGGCTAAGGTAGCACTTGCAATGGCATGGAAGAAGACAGAGGCACCCTCCATGATACAGTGGCACACACTACTTTTGCAAGCCATTACTTTGGAAAGGATGACATATCTTTAGAGATGATTTTAAAAAGTTTGAATATGCGTGGGGTCCATTGGTGACATTTCTCTCTAGGGGACTTCCCCTTGCGGCATGTTCTCCTAGAACGAGAGCACTACATTTATTCCAATTTTAAGAAAGACAGACATGCCCTGGCCACAATCTCTTTACATATGAGCAACCACAGAAAGGATAGAATATTACATGGAAGGGTAGAATCTACAACACAACTAAAAACAGACACTGGCACCTGAGGATAACTAGGAGCATAGAATTAGCAGTTTGATTGCGGGGGAGGGAGCAGGGAGGAGGGGGTTGTTTTTTCCTTTGCTTTTCTTTTCAATTTTTAATCTTTTTACTATTATCTTCATGTTTAAGAGACATGACGGATGGACAGAAGGGAGGGTCCTACATTGATGTTAGATGATTAAGGCATTTCTCTTTCATGTATTTTATGAAACTGCAAAGATACAGTAGCAGAATGTAGCTTGTTGAAAGGGAACTGTGTATACTGGATGGGCCTGTCTATGTTGACTTGCTTTGGAAAATGCTCAATAAAAAGAATTTTGACAAAATTAATTGGAGCAAGTCAAATGAGCCACCATAGCGAAAAAACAGACATCCAAACTCTGACAACCTATGCTGGGAATCCATCAATAAAAATGTTGGGAATATGCAAGGGACTAGTATTATATCAAAGAGACCAGCTGAGGTATTCGCTTTACCAACCACTGTATGAGACTTTATAAACCATCTGCATGGTACAAAATCACCCACAAACATATGATGACATAAATACCACCAGAAAAGATCCAGGTCATAAATATTGACTTTACATTTTTTTTTATGTGAAGTCAGAAATATTGACAACAAACATAGAAAACCACAATATTGTCTTCAAATAGGTAAGTATACCCAATTCTGACTATTATACACTACACTAACTTTCAAACATGTATAACTTAAAAAAAATTAATAAAAAAAATGTACACTAGAAATATGTTGCAGGAAATTCACATTTTCTGAGTGGTTACCCCAGATTTCTTAACTTTTGCTGAGCCCTATATTTATGCTGGCTTTCTAGCTCTGTGAACTTTACCCATTCTACCCAGTGGTAAAGTTCTTGTGCTCCTCCTCTGAACATGCTGAAGTTGGTATACTCCTAACTGGCATATTTAACTTACCTACAACTCCCTAGCACTTGGTACAAAGTGTGCCCAGGGCTTAAGTTAGATGCTACTAGTGGACTGAAGCACATTTTGTGCCATCCAGTTGAGTAATAATGTAAAACATGGCTCTAGGCCTACCAGTGTAACCTGGCTGTACCGCAGCATAAAACCTTTCAAAATAAACTCCTTTGACTGGTCAAATTCTTCCTGTTTAATATTTATAACTCACCCCTATATATACCTTATAGTCCATACGGCAGGATGCATGGTATGTAAAAGAAGGATATGTAGAAATTTGATGTTAGCATGTCCTTACAGTGACAGGCACTCAAAAGCTATTTTCACAGGCATAGCTATTCTGTGTAGAAAACCTTTCTTGGGAAAGGACTGGCAAGAAAAATAATTAAACAACTGTTTTTTAAATGATTACAAATCCAATTCAGTGAAGAAGTTGGATATGTCATGAAAATTCAAATAAAAACTTTTAGAGTTTTACCTTTTCCTTGCCTGACGTTCCTGCAATCTAATTTGCATTGGCATCCCATCTTCTCTCAGCCAGAAATTAACTTGTGAATGAGGTGTGAAATGCCTACAAGGAGCAAATATTAGGCTGACCTGAATGGGCAGAAATGACTCCTCTGAACCTCACACTATGCAGGGTGGTGGATGTGAGCATCCATTTTGACATTACAGTGTCAAATCCTAAAGGAGTCTCACACTCTGCTTGAGAGGTCTGCTGGGGTTTACATATAACACAGGGGGCACACTTCTAAGGAACAAAACAGGATGGCAACACAGTTCTTATGTATCCACTGTTTGGATGCTGATGAACCCTGTTTTGTCCTACCATATGTCTATCTTTGGGTTTATTGTGGGTACAGTGGCTGTTTCAAACTGTATTTTAGTGTTAGATGTGGGAGAGGAGGACACTAGGACTACTATACTCCCCACACGCACACCCCAGCACCCAGAGAACAAGTTCAGGGTGGCTAAAGATTTTTGCCATCTTGAAACTGCCCAAAATGGGTAGTGCTGGCCCTGGGATTGTATACCCCATTGGATAGGGTGCTACCATGAGTCTTTTCCACCCACTGGCTTGTACTAGGCATAATCTCCAGGCACCCAATTCAGAACACTCCTGGACTTGAGGAAGAATGGTGGGGGACTAGACCTGCTGTCTATGAACTGAGATAAGCCACAAAGGACTGGACCTATTTGTCAGTTGTCAGCTTGGCGTGGATGGTACTTGCCAATCCTATGCCTACAAAACTGTGCTAGAAAAACAGGCATTGTTGGTGAGCAGATATAAGTGTTAGTGGTCTTTTAGAGCTTTCCATAGAAAAGAAACTGCTCTCCACCTAAAACCTGGGAACTAGCCTGGGTTCCCTGCTGTTTTTCTGTGTGTGTATGTCTATATAATATATCTTTCCATGCCGTAACGTCCTCGTCACGTGGTCGCACATCAAAAAGAGGATGAGAGGGATCAAGATAGTTGAAAAATAGCAAGGATTTATTGTAAATCTCAAACATAAGCATCAAATTAAATAGTAACAGAAATATATCACCATACACATTCATTATTTTAAAAAAAATAACAGTATAAAATCTAAGAAAAATAAAACAGTACCACATTTTTAAAATTATCTATTAAATAACTATTTTAACATAATTTTCAAATTAGCTTATTAAAATATTTTATAATCAATTAAACAATAAATATTTAACAAACCATATTCGCCTACAAAAACAACTACATGCAAAAAGACCAGCAAGTTATTTCAAACTACTTAACATTTAAATAATAACTTATAGCACAAAACTCAATGAAATATTTAAAAAACAATAATATATATGCAATTATATTTAACAAACTATATAAAAGTATCAAAAAATGATATTCTTACCTTCTATATTCTGTTGCATGATATTTTGACAGCACCATATTTTTGACACTATTTGTTTCTCACCATATTTTTGACACAATATTTTCAGAGTTCCTATAGAGTTCTAATAAAACAATTAGATCTGTTCAATTATCAGAAATTCTGTTCCTCTCCAACACATAATTTCCATAGAAGTATCACTGTTAACTGATATCCTAAAAGTTCACTTGATTTCAAAAACACGTTATGACCTATTGTCCTCTTTTTAAAATTCCTACATGCTGCATGACATCTGAGTTAAAAGTATGTGACGCTTAGCTGAGATGAATTTCTTCTTCGAATGTCCAAGTAACCTCAATCTTTCAATAGTCTGCAAAGTCATTACAAATCCAAATGCAGATGCCAGTATACTGACTTTCCTCATGCCCAACTCAGGCTTTTTCATCATTGTAATAACTCTGGAAATGGTGGTATGACCCCAACAGAATACCCATCTAAAAACCAAAAGTCTGCTGAGCAACTTTCAGCCAGATTCAGACAGTGACGTGGTGATAAGCCACGTTACTTAACTTCTCTGCTCTTATGGCCAAAATCATGTCCGGGCTCTCCTCCTGCAGATCCTCTCAGAAACATTTGACGCTATAAACACAACATACTGATACAAAAGTATGGAAAAAAAGGCATTCTGTTTGAAATCAAATTCTACTATCTCCAAGTCATTGGAAGTAACAAAAATTGTCTAACATCTTTGACTATGTCAAGATTCGTGGTTGTTGCTGCAAATTTGCATAGCAACACCTTGGTATGGCAGTGGGAAATTCCAGACTTAGCCCCTGCATTCTCATATATCTGTACAGCTCTCCCACAAAGGAATTCTTCAACTGTAATGTGTGCATTACCATGCTGTCTAGGTAATCTTTAGTCTGCAGTATTGCAGCTATATCTGTTTTTACATAAGTTCCTACAAGGATTCACCACCAAGAAAGGACTCCTGAATTATTAACTATTCTTCACAATAAGAAAGTGTGTTATTGATTGTGGTGCCTGTGAGTTCACCACAAGGGATAAGTACATGAACGTTTCAAGGTAAAACTAGGGGTGGGCTTAACTCGTGTAATTTGCTGTAGCTGCATTATGCAAAATTACAGCACAATTATGTGATATTACCCAGAATTACATGAGGAATATGAGGCTGCATATAGCGCTATTTTTTTATTAATGCACGTTGCACCCTTGTCTCCAAAATGAACCCCAGGATGCACTTTGCACTAAGACAATAGCGTTAAATGTAACAGAACAGGAACAGCAAGAGCCAGAATTCGCTTGACTTTTTTTTCTGGGCCTTTGGGGGTAGGGTTTTGTGCCCAAACTTACTCTACATTATGCAAAACAGCATAATCTCTGAATCACAAGAGTAACGCTAAACTGCCAAAATTACTGCGGTGTAATTAAATTTTGCCCAGGCCTATGTAAACACAGTTTCAATAACTTAAACCTGAGCACAACCTCCAGGTAGCTACGGCAGAGAGCCGACTGCCTTAAGTTAGTAAAATGAACAAAGTATTTAGCAGCAACTAAACGGTTAAAAATTCAAAACCCAACCAACTTAGAAAAATAGAGAACAAATCAGTCAGCAAAATGACATCAAGGTAAACAAATCCAATAAAGGGAACCGGAGATAAGAATTTTTAAAGATATAAGATTAAAACAACCAAGAAAAAGTAAAGCACCAATCACTAGTCACTGTTTTTCAGTAGACTTGGACCTTGGCATGATTTCATGTCAACAGCGATGGAGCATAGGTCTGATACTCAAAGCAGATTTGTGCAGGTCATAGATTTTGCCTTCTGACTAAGTCTCCCAAAAAGAAGTCAAAATCCTCCAGTCGGGCAAGTTTGCAGGCTGTATGCTGAAGCCCTCTCGAAGTCTGATAGCCACAGGAGGAGGTAGCGCTAGAGCTGTGGGTTTTGTTGGGAAAAGCTCTGAGCTGGAGAAATCAAAATTTCATGGCCATCGAATTCCTTGTTTCGGGCACATACTTTTCACTCCTTCTCCTGGTCAAGATTTCTATCTTCAAACTTAGGTTTTGATTTATAACCTGGTGGACAACTTGTTGTCTCGCTAGGGCGACTGAATAAATTACTCCGTCGCCCTGGTGGAGGTACCACCTGGCCGATTTATGAATGACCGCCAAGCCGGTGGTCCTTTATAAAACATTGGCTGGAACTGCCGTCATAACCGTTGCTGTCAATGCATTTCAGTGCTTGGTGCAGGGCTCCGGCAACAGGATGAAGCCCTGCACCAAAGAGCTTTTTTCCCCCCCCCCCCCAAAGAAAAGCCAGAATCCGGTAAAAAGTAAATGCACCCATCACCATGGTTTTCCTGGTGGTGAGGGGGCGGGGAAAACCTCTAATTCCGCTCATCTAAATCAGGTGGGCGGAATCACAGGTCTGTCTCCAACGGCCCTGCAGAGAGAAGTAGTCTCTGCTGTGATTAAACCTATGGTCTGCCAGCTTCTAAATCAGGCCGTTGCATCAGAGTATCTATCCTGCAAAGACATAAATCAGCCCCTTAATCTTTTTTTTCAATCTTGTTTTTATTAGGATTTTACAAAGTAATACATAACATAATACATTACGAACCCCTCCCTCTATTTCAGTTCATTAAATCTATATGACAAGTCAGTTGCCTCAGGTTTAGGGAGCCTGTGGGTCACAAGACCATGTATGAATAAAATAACAAACATTGTAGCGCTTTTTAAGTTGCTTTTTCAGCATAAGAGTGGTAAATTATAAGTTGAAACATTTTCTCCAATAGCCGTCCCTCCCTAGCCCTCCCATCCTAAACTTTAAGGGTGCACTGCACTACCATCCACGTCATTTTGGCTTAGGAGACTGTCTTCAGGGTGTGTGGTGGACAGGGGTGTACCTCCTAGGAGGTAGCTTTGTCTCTAGGTCCTAGTTGCTCTTGCAAGTTAAAATTGGAAAAGGTGGAGTGCCCGAACCCACATTGGACAAGCAAACAAAGGGAGTCCCTGCGATAAGTACTCTACCAGTGGCCGCCATGTGTATTCAAAGTTCTTAAAAGAATCAGATATTACACTTGCCATTCTTTCCATTGTGATGGCTTGCCATGGGCATGAGTGCCACTGAGATATGGATGGTGCCTCTTTTTGTTTCCACGCCGCTGCCAGTGTTGTTTTCGCTGCTCCCAGGCATAGTCACATGATGGCTCTGTCGCTAACTGTTTGTCGTTTGAGAATGTCAGATCTTAGGCCTAGCAGTGACGCGCCTGAGTCTGATGGCATGGGGTAGCCTAGGATACCTTTAATTTGTGGTAGTATTTCTGACCAGAATGGTCTTATCGTTGGGCAGTCCCACCATATGTGTTTAAAGCCACCTTGGAGACTGCACCCTCTCAGATCAGTTTGAGTTTCTTCGGGTATAGGTACCATTCATATACCATTTTATAATGGGCCTCTTGCATTCCCATTAATTGATTAAATTTGTGTACAACCTGTTCCATTGCTTGTCCGAGATTTCCATTCCCAGTAGTTGTATCCAGAATAATTTGTGTGGTGGTGTGGTGTAGCTGGTTGAAGCTTGTAGGATGACATAGAGGCATGATATTGTACCTTTTGATCCCACTCCTGTCTTTGCTAGTTGCTCTATTTGTGTCAGGGCCCTGGTGGCTGCCTCTCTAAGATCCTCCCTTAATACCCAGTGTCTAAGTTGAGTATCCTGGTAGTGCTCATTGGCTGTTATACTGAATTCCTTGTGGCATTACGCAAACGTTAGAATTTTGCCATTACGGAATAAGTCTGTATTCAGGTGGCAACCTCCATCTCTCCATGCAACAAATGGGCCTGCGTGTTGTGCTGGGGGGAACTCTGGGTTGGAATGTATGGGTGTGAATGGTGATGGGAATGTGGTCAGAGGAGTGATCCTATGAATGTCGTCCCATAGTTTTAGTGTTGTTTTGGTGGGGGTGCTCAAGTAGGTGTTTAGTGGTCACCTTGACCTTGGTTTCCACAGCAAGTCCCGTATGGATCTCTCTGTTCTTGCTCTGTTCATGTGTAGCCAGTGCTTGTCTGACTCTCAGGAGGACCACTCTGTGATCACCCTTAGTTGAGTGGCTTTATAGTATAGGGACGTCTCTGGTAGGGCCAACCCTCCTCTATTTTTTTGTAGGCACAGTTGTCGATAGGATATCCTCGCTCTACACCCCTGCCATATGAATCTGGTGATCATAGCCTTCACGGCAGCAAAGAAGCTTCTTTCTATTTCTATGGGAATGCCCTAGAATAAGTATAAACGTCTAGGTAAAACCATCATTTTAATCCCCTGGATGCGGCCTATCCAAGTTAAGTATAGGGGTGACCATCTGCGAAGGACTGCTTTTAAGTGTTGGAGGAATGGGGGGTAGTTCGCCTTAAACAGGTCTTTGAGACTTGGTGTGATTTTTATTCCTAGATAGGTGATCTCCCGCTGAGCCCACTGAAATGGTGTGGAGGACACTAAGGATTCTATTTCCCTCTGTGTTAGTGTGAGGTTCAGTAAGTAGGATTTCGCTAGGTTTACCTTGAGGCCTGCAACCTGCTTAAATCACTCTAGTTCATCAATCAGCGCCCTCAGAGAGGATTCAGGGCTGGTCAGTGAAAGTAGAATGTCGTCCGCAAAGAGAGATATTTTGCGCTCATCCGACCCAAATCTAATGCCTTGAACATTGGGTGCTGCTCTTATTTTCGCTGCAAATGGTTTGATACTAAGGCCAAACAATAGTGGTGAGAGGGGGCAACCCTGTCGAGTTCCTCTCCCTAGCGCAAAAAGTTCGGAGCTCACCCTGTTGACCAGGACCCGGGCGCATGGACATGTAAAGTTGGCTTTAACCTTAGCTATAAATTGGTCACAGATGCCAAATTTCTTCAGGGTGTGAAATAAGAAGGGTCAATCCACTCGGTCAAAAGCTTTTTCAGGGTCTAGTGCGAGTAGCACCGCTGGGACTGATTCTTTTTTTTTTGTGTGCCTTCTTGACCAAATGGAAGACCCTCATGAGATTGTCGTGGGTTTGTCGGCCTTGGATGAACCCTGATTGGTCTGCATGTATGAGTTCAGTCATTAGTTTTTCTAGTTGCTGGCAAGGATTTTCATGCATATTTTGGCATCCAGGTTGAGGAGTGCTATAGGTCTATATGAACCACACAGGTGGAGATCCTTCCCCGGTTTGGGTATGACAGAGGTGACAGCTTCCCCCATAGATGTAGTCACTGTTCCTACCTCTGGGATCGAATTGTATACATTCACTAGTTGTGGGATGAGCTCTGAGCCGAAAGTCTTGTAGAAGTGGACTGTCAGTCCCCTTAATCTTTTTTTATGGAGCTCAAAGTCCAGTGGGGCAAGCCTCAAGGTATATCCAACTAAGTTGCTTCAAACCCGCCAATTTTGCTACAAGGTCTTTCTGAAGCCCCAGCGGTCTAGGAAGTCCAAAAGTCTAGAGCAACTCCTCTTGGTCACTTTTAAGGCTTCAGAGACCTCAAGGAAAGGTTTCTCTCCAGCAGAGGCCACCAGCAGGGTCCAGTTATGAACAAGGTGCTACTGGCCACCTGAGCACTTCAGGAACATGGCCTCTTGTAGCTTGTCGTGTGTCCGTAGCCGCACATGAGGTTAGTCAACTGACGCTTGTAGTCCACTTAGTCCTAGGTAAAAGTGGGAGCAGGTCCAGCTTGATGCAACTTTTTATTGAAAGTGTTAGCAGCCTAGCATTAACAAAAATACATGTTCATTGCAAGAAGTTGCAGCTGCATAAACATAGCTAACAAGGAACAGCATGCAATAATTTTGATGGTGAGTCTGGGGGTTACTATATAACTTGTGATATATCACATGACCAAAATATTACATCCACTGTCTCTGTATTGCCAAAGAAACTAGATGTAGAGTGAAGAATAATAAATATATACTTACCAAGATGAAGAAGTGGATTCTGTATTTGCTATAGTGACCTCAGTATAGTGACATACAACTTAGTACTAGCACATAGTGATTTATAACCGTTAGTAAGTGGTGGAGGGAGAGGTTATTGACTGCCCAGCTATAATCTAACAGTTTTTGAATCTTGGTCTAATGTGCTTACACCACAAACATGTTTTAGCTTGTTTCCAATTACAAACAATCCCCATTTTACAGCACATGGTTCAATGTCTGAAAAGAACCTTAAGAAAGAAGAGAGATTTAGATTTGGAGATAGAAAGAAATATGAGAAACAAATTAAGACATACTGAGATTTTATGACAAGGGTTAGCATTAGTGCCTTTGCAAGAACCCCAAGTTAGTTCTTGATATTGTGAATTACGATATCCATCAAACAGTGTGCAGTCTGGGAAGGAGAACACATCTTTTACTGAGGGACCTCGCCTCAAGTGAGCTTTCCTTTCCAGCATTTGTATTTGTTCTGATTTTGCATGTGCACCTGAAAAACTGACTCCATATGTCTATTTTTATACAGTCAGTAAGAACACCATAGCTTTAGGGATGATCCATCTAAGCCTTAGGACGGTCTAGCCTGAATTATAATGTTCTATATTTATAGTGTGCTTAATACCACACAGCCAGCAGCTTGTTGCAGAAATTATCAGCTGTAAGCACTAACCCATTGAGCCCCCTTGAGTGCAAAATATACACTTAAAAAGCTTTGCTGACTAGAGTCAGACTGGGATAGAAAATAGGCCTGGGCACCAAAATAAATTTAGTTCCCGTTAATGAATTACATAGCAAAACAAGTGACCCGTGTATGCCCATTGGGGAAGTTTTGAACTTGTAATGACAGGCTGGAAGACTGCATGGATTTGAGCTTGCTACAGGCACTGTTTGTTTTAATATTAAGGAAATCAACAGTGAAAGTGGCCCAACAGACCATAAAACAGGCCCACAAACCGCCCAAAATCTGACCCACACACTTGCCTGTCAAACAAGCACATCGGGCACTGCCTGTTTGCCCTAAAGTCCAGTCCAACCTTGCTGCTGACATGTCCAAGCCTGAGAGAGAACTCTGCAGTCCCTGACCTGTGCTTTATATTCAGTGTCACCTAAGGGGTGCAGATGCTATCTTTTTTCATAAACCTTTAAATCTTTATAAACTGAGAGACAGTGCTGCTACCCTCGGTGGGTGGAATGTTCTAATAGCCTTTTAGCCCTTCTGCCTCAGGTTATACCGGTTGTTAAAGGCCCTCTTCCTTGTTATAGGCCTCACCTGTGGCAAGAGCCTATAACTGGGGTTCAGAGCCTTTAACAACCAGTATAGTCTTTGGGAGTGGGCTATACGGCTATAGAAATGCCTGTTGGATCCGTGTAATCTGAGTCATAGTTACACTGTCCAAAGTGCTTGAACACATGCATTTTGCATGTTATCAACTTATAAACACGAAATGGTGAAGAAAATGTGCACCAGCTAATTACCACAACCCTCGGTATCACAAATTTAAGGTGTGCATATATCGCACCAAATTCTCATCTTTCGTAGAATAAAGAACTTGGTGCATATTTTTATCACAAGTGGAGCACCTATACATTAAAAAATTGTTCTAACTCCTGTCTAACCAATCAGGCGTGGTAAACATTTTATTTCCCGATTGTTGTGGACTGTGAGTTTACTCAGGAGGGTGAGGGATTGAAGTTATTCATTTGTCTTTCCACTGTGCTGATTTTTATATAATGGCATGTAGAAAGAAATTAAACAATCTTTGTCTAATTCACTAACACATGTATACTTACTTACCAACATGGTGCGAGTGATCCAGGAGAAAGCCTCGTGTAATGCAACATGGCTCTGGTATCCTAGTGTTTCACTGGCCCCCATTGTCACGTCTAAACTTTAAATTCTACTCAGATTGTGCTTTTGACGTGTCCAGGTCTTTTAAAACTGATCGGGATGTCTCACAAAAATAAATGGACTGCCATTTCTTATCCGTAATAAAATGTCAGCGGATGCTGTATCACTAATTTGTTTGAATTTTCTGATCATTGTGATACAATGAAAAGCTAGTGTCATTGAGGAAGAATGCCCACAGCATATGGACTTGAGCCAGGGCACTGAAAGGTGAATGATACAGTTCTTTTAACAAGAGGCTTATTTGTCAGTTTATTTAGTGCAACTTGACTCTGTTCATAATTTGCAGCAGCTGTAAATTTTAAATAAAAAGAAGTGTTTGAACGTTTTTTAATTCTGCATGCATATTTAACACTAAAAGAGCAATAAATCAAAGATGATTGCAATTTCAACAGGTTCGGCTTGCCAGATATGGTTAATTCTCTCGCGCTAGCTCTCTCTTGCTCTTCCCCTCACACCGTTCTTTATCTATTGCTCTGTTTAATGGTCACACACATTTTGCTTACACCCATCACAGTGTGCGGCATGGGACAATGGGTTAGCACACCTCCGCAATTAGCTGCTTTCACTGTGAGTGATGGCATTTTGCTTGTGCATATCCACCATCAAAGTAGTTCCCTTAAGTGCCAAACCGAATGGGCCAATGTGCCCTTTAAAAAAAAAAATATATATATATTATTTGCTTTCTCAAACTTTTTTTTAGATTCTTTTTTTTCTTTTGCAAGGGCTCAACAAGTGCCCACGCACTGCTTCTGCAACACCTCCTGCCAAATGCAGTGTGCTGCATCGCATGTGGGCACTGCTTTTAGGGTCACCATCTAAGAATGGTTAGTTTAGAATTCAAAGATGGCTACCTCTGTGCGCTAAAGGATGCGCGGACACCTATATATGTTATTGCCATATATTAGTATTCTTTACCATTCCAAGATGGCTAACACATTGTTTTGCAACACTTTGGCCTTCTTGGAATGGCAAAGGAATGCTAAAATAGCATTCTTTACCGTTCCAACATGTTCAGTGCAATTCTTATAAATGTTTTGATACTTTATAAATACTTTACGCAGTGCCCTAAGTTAAGCTTGTTTTTCTATGTGCCATAGCTATTGGAGGATGCGCGCAAACTAATTTAGTGACTTTAATGATTAACTCTTAACACATTAGTTCCAGTTTTTCTTGAGTTGTACAATCGCCCACCCTAAATAATAATCCCCTTTCATGCACACACACTCTATATGAAAGCAGAACCAGAAGTCAGCAGCAAAATATTAACTTTGCATTGCCTCTACATAGAAAATGGTTATTGTTAATTCGTAAATGTTTTAAAAGATCACAAATATTGATTTGAAAATATTTGGGTTCTTTCATTTACTTTCGGTTTTGTAGTATGTTCCTGAGCCAGCCACTAATGAGATTTCTGGACCATTTTAATAACTATAAAAACCATCCAGCAGAATAAAGCCTCCCCAGACCGCAGGGCCATATGATTGAAATTAAGCCTTCTGGAAGAGGAAGAATGTAGGAGATGAATCTGCATAGGATGATGAACTGTCACCTCTCTAACAAGCCTGGGTATGCTCTTCATAAAGAGAGAAAGGGAAACGGGCAGTCCTCTAGCACTAATCAGCCATGTGGCTTCCATTTCAAGGATGAGACTGAAGGACCCAATTTGCAGTGACACTTAAAGACAGTCCTAATGTCCATTAGACAGCAGAAGCAAAACTAAAGTTGATTCTTCCATCTTTAAAAATACCATCAATATGTGAAATGGATTGTGCCAGCCTGTAGGCGAGGGGCTCCTTTGTGGATGGCAGGTTTAATTTCACTATTTACCAAATTGAAACAAGTACTGAAGATTTACACTGTACCTTTGGAACAGGTACTTTGGTTGTGTTATAGACCAAGGAAAGAAGTGTTTAACTCAAACATTCTATCAGATCTATTAACTACTGAAATAATTATTTGAAAAGACATTCTCAGTTGCACTAAAGATGGTTTCCTAGAGTGACTTAATATGCCAGATTATTCAGATTGACCATTAACAGTGACCTACCCTTTGGACACACAACATTTTGAAAATAGTAATGATGACAACACCTTTCACTGCTAGGCTGAATAAATCACTACTCCTGGAATGGGAAGACATGTGAGAAGGCACCTCAAGACTGGATGGTTGTAAAGACATATGTAAACTAACACAACACTGCTCTGACAACACTGCTCTCACTAAAGTGTGTCATAAATTCTACAACTTAATTTATCAATTTAATACATTAAAGGAATAAAGAAATATGTCCACATAATTCCATTGTCCTGTTCTGAATGTCTCTCCAAAATTTTAACAATGCCAAGTCATGCTGATTCACTGAGAAATCAGTGACGGAGCACATTCCCTGTCCACACTACCCACCCTAGGGGCCCCTGATCTACAGACCACTAGGAGCCCACACTAACTTTGCCAGTAACATCAGATTTCACAGCGCTCCTCCTCATCATCCTCCTGGGAGACTTTAACTTTAACTTGGAGGACCACACCAATCCCAACTCATCCACCCTTCCCAAAAGCCTGGGAAACCACAGACTGCCCCAGCATGTATCCGTTCTGATCCACACCACCTTTCACCTCCTTGATTCCGTATTCACCTCCTTCAGTGACATCAGGATCAACAATCCATTACCTATCATGTGGACAGACCATGCCCAGGTCAGTTTTAACATCCAGCTTCACAGAAGACCACCCACCGTGGGCCTGGCCCATCGCTCCGGCAAGAACATCCCATGACTGGTCCCTGCCATCTATGCAAGCCATCCCAGACACACTATCAACCTAGCTGAATACTTTATGATCTTCAATAGCTAAACACCATGGCCCACTGCAAACAGAGCAAACATACAGTAACACTGGACAGCACTGCAAAGAACTGGAACGCAGGTGGAAAGTGAGCCAGGAAGACTAGGACACAGACATCTTCAAATCCACCTTAAGGCGCTACCACCAGCAAATCCCAAACACCAAGAGGACAGCCGTATCCACGCCAGCATCAACAGCAGCATAGAAAAGTCCATTATCAAAGATTTCACTTGGCTTACAGCCACTGGCCGCATCATCACACCTTTTCAGTAGCGATGCCATGATGTCTAGGACTTCTTCAGCAACATTTACAACAACCTTGACCCCCATCAATCTCCCACATCCTAACCACATGTAACAACATCACCACAGATGAGACTACCACATCCATGAAATCCATCCACTTTGGGGCCTTATCAAACCGATGCCCCCATCATGCCCTCTACAAAGGTATCCTCTCCACCCCCCATCAGAAGAGCACTCAACCCCATCCTTAATGCCTCCATCTATACTGCCACTTTCTGTGAAGTCTTGAAATACACAGCTGTCACTGGTCTACTGAAGAAACCCTCAGCAGACCCAACCGAGCTCTCGAACTACCAGGCTATCTCCTTCCCACCATACCCAGCCAAGATCATGGAAAAGGTCATCAACAGATGCCTCACAGACCACCTCATCAACTACTAACTCCTCAACTCCATGCAGTCAGGATTCAGACCCAACCGCAGCATGGAGACAGCCCTCATCGCAGCGATGAATGATATCCGTCTGATCTTAGGCAGAAGAGGAACTACGGCCCTCCTCCTACTGGACTTCTCGGCAGAGTTTGATACAGTCTCTCACCTATCATCATCAGAAAACTACACAAGACTAACATTCAAGGACCTGCCCACTTCTGGATCTGCTCATTTCTGACTGGATGATTTCAGACAGTCAACCTAGCGCCTTACCCATCTGAAGCCAAAAAACTAATCTGCGGAGTGCCACAAGGCTCTTTACTCAGCCCTACCCTCTTCAACATCTACATGACCCCACTGTCTGATTTCATCCACACTCATGAGATCAACATCCTCTCCTATTCTGATGACACGCAACTCATACTGTCCCTGTCAGACAAATCATACAACTGGAGGAACATATTCACCACTTGTATGTCTAAAGTGGCCACTTGGATGAAATCCAACGATCTTGAACTGACCACCGACAAGACCGAACGGGCACTCTTTGGAAAGTATGTCTCACCATGGGATTCGGACCCCCTCCCGCCCCCTGTACACATGCCAGAAACCTCAGCAACAAAATTGGCGTGTCCACCCTGGTCAACACCATCACAGTTTCCACACTCTCAGGATGCTCAGAAAAAAATCTACAAGCAGCTACCGAACAACACCAGAGAACCTATTACTCAAACACTCATAACCAGCAGACTGGACTATTGAAACTTCCTCTGTTGTGTAATTGCTAAACATCTCACAAGAAGCCTGCAGAGAATCCAGAACTCAGCACCCGGATTCATCACATCATATCTTGAGAAGGTAAACTGGCTTTGGATACACAAACGTACACAGTTCAAGCTCCTCACCCACACATACAAAGTGCTGTACAAAATGGACTTAGCCTACCTGAACAGCTGCATTCAATTCCACCAACTATCCAGGCACCTCTGTTCAGCCAGACACTACTAGCACAAATCCCGCGCAATCATAGACGCTGACCCAGAGGCCGAGCCTTCTCTTACATCACCCCAAAAGTATGTAACGACCTCCTACACCACATCAAAGCCTCATCCTCTCTCCTTAAATTTCACAAGAAGCAGAAGACATGGTTTTTCAAATGAGTCCACCCCCTACACAAGGACTAGCCTCCCACACATGCACAGAGCCAGGATACCCTCATGGTTGATAGTGCACTCAACAAATATAGTTAACATAACGTAACAAAGGTTTGCTGTCATCAGTCTCAAAATGAAGAAGTGTAAAAGTATAAACTTGGAGACTGGCCTTCCCCCTCTATGTATCATTTCAACATAACATAATATCCTTCTGTATATCAGGCTTGAATGATCACTTCTTTAGTTAAAAAAGAATTGCCTCAGTACAGAACGCCTCAACAGACAAAGAATATCTTATCAGCTGTTGTAAGCGTCTTTCAGTTCTGCCAGGTTTTCAAGACTAACAAAAGGAATCTATCCATCTCCAATAGCTTCCAGCCTATTACACCATAATTATGCTATCCTGTTTTCAGTTTCTATTCTTGGTAAATTCTGGTGGGGTTTTTGCTGTGTTTTCCAGTGATTGCAATACCTTAAAAAATATGGTTACACATTTTTGTGCCATTAAAACCAATATAAACAGTGTTTCTCTGGTGTTTATGGAATGTTTTGCTTTTATTATCGCTTGCTTTCTGCACTGATAGTGCATGGTATATAGGCAGTGTATGCTCAGTGTATATGAGATCCAAATATATTTTTACAAATCAAACTTATTGTAGTACACAATACAATACTTCTTCAGTGAGTCTTTGGTCATGCGCGCTCCCTCTTTCCTTTCCATGTAAACCTTTATCTGTAAAAAAGGTCCTCTCAACATTGGCACTTGAGACGGGCAACTCCAAAACAGCCAGTACACTATTTGCTAACTCTGGCCACTGACATAGCTTTCCATGCCAGTACTGGTGCACCGGAAGATTGTGATTCTCTGAGACCGGTTCTGCAACATATGCGTTGAACTAGGCTCATATGGCCTCAGAGTTATTGAAGCGGTCAAAAATGAAGCAGTACTTTTGAAGGTCCGGAGAAAATTCCCCTTTATGGACAGGATATAGAACTTGAGCAGAGTACTACAGTGATGCTTCATTGACTTCAAATGCCATGGCTGATGAAGGGACATTTCTATGCATCATTGCAAGCCATTTCTCATGCATTATAAAATAACATTTCCTGAATTGCTCCTCAACATTTATTTGCTTACCAAGTGGCAAGTATTCTAATATTAAACATGTTGCAGTGCCAAAGTCACTAAAGATGTCACCGAGCCTACTCGATAGGAGATGTTTCACATCTACACCAATTACACTGAACACTTGGTAGACAAGGGTGTTTTCAGACTCTGTTTTTTTATTATGTCCACTACATCAGTTATGTTTTCCTGTAAAAATCTAAGACTGCAGTAGTGTGTACTTTTTTTCACATCACTATCAATATGCAACTGAAGATCCTCACATTTCCTGCTTTTGGCATATGTTCAAAAAGGGACATAGGCAAACAATCCGAATTGCCTGAACACCACAAATCAGCTTGTGAGGATATACTGGTCACATATTTTCACATTCGTTTTCTGGAATGGAGAAGGCTGAACAACTACCAAGTTCAACAATTACAATGAGAATGATAAGTAGGCTGTTGATATAAAGTCAGTGACAAATAAATAGCAATTAAAATGGACACGCAGTAAGATTTACAGCACGAGAACTCAGTGGAGATGAGCGAGAACTACTGATAATTCATGTGACAAGTGTGAGGCCTTGATCAGTGTTCATAAATGGCCATGATGTCAGTTAACAGTGTCTGACATCCTGTAGTCTTATATAAAGCAATCTGGTTGCATGGCTACAGTTGTACTCCTGTTGAACCTCAATTAAGAAATCCTCCTTTTTTGTATTTCCAAAGACCTCTCTAAGATGCTATAAAACATGTTTTTCATGGAGTGATAAAGGCCATTCATTTTGCCTTGTGGATTTTGCCACATGTAGCCAAAAGGAAAACTGGTGAACTCTGCATGTGCGCTGCATTAGGGCAGGCATCTGTAGCTTTTGGGTGGACAACCACCCTTTACCTCGCATTAATAGGCTCCTTGGCAAACTGACCAATGCTCAAGAGTTTGCTAAACTAAACCTATGCCCATATTATATTGAACTCAAACGTGACTTGAGCTCCCATCATTTATTTGCCTTTATCACCCCTGTTGGGCTAGGTTTATGGCACATGCAATTTGAGCTTATGTCTGTGGCTTTAGTCTTTCAATGTATCACAAAGGGAGAGGGGACCAGGGGTGCTTGCAGGTCCAGCATACGTGCCCCTAATAAATCTCAATTATATCAAAAAGGTTTGCAGTTCCTTTAGAAGATGTCAGAGAGCGAATATATGTGTATGGTCTAAAGGAAAGGATGGGGGTCTGCTCCTTTAGGAACTTGGGCCTGTACACACCCAGATGGGTGTTCTGCTTCATCATTGGGCTTGCTCCTCATCGGGCCGGCGCTGCAATGCCCGATGGGCACCAGTAAAGGGGCTCTTTATCGGCAATTTTTTTATTCCAAAGCTGCCATATGAAGTGGGAGCGTAGAGCTGATGGTTGTAGAAGAGTGTCCTTTCCAGTAGATATCTGACCGACCATACACATATATTCTCTCTTTGACCTTTTTGATATAATTTAGTCATTCAATGCCTTGTGCGCAGTCTTTTTTTTTATTTTTAAAGGTAGCGAAGACTATTTTTGAAGCCAAAATCTTGTTCTTTGGAAGGTCTAGGGAAACACATGATGTGGACATTGACCAAGTTTTGCACATACTATGCTATGGTTGCAACAATAAGAAAATATCAATTGTGTTGTTTTGCCACAGCGTAGAGTACTTGGAGTAGGTATCTATTTGTCAACTCATAAAAAAAAAACCCTTGCCCATATTAGAGGCCATCACCCAATCACACCTGTAGTGTCGCGCTCTAGTGTTCCGCGGTCACGTGTGGCCGGGAACGCTGGGAGCGCGGCCGCCATTTTGGGATGATTATCGGCTGCCGATCTCAGGCGAGCAGCGGTGCCCGGCGCTCCTTGTAAAGAGATATATTAAACTGAGTTAACCACTCAGCCCAGGGTCTGTCTTCATTGCTAGGAACCACTCACTACAAATTGGCGACGAGAGTGGGAGAAGACGACCCGAGAGCGACCACGTGGAGTGCAGTGAACACACCACGAGCACCTTGCTAGGAGCGTGGCAGAGGCCCACCAATTGCGGGGATAGTTCCCACGTCGTAGCCCCACGGCGCAGCCAAAGAGACACGAAGGGAGTGTCCGTGTCCAGCACAGGACAGAAACAGTACAGGTCTCCCGGTCCGCACCTGGTCTGAGCGGCGCCACCACTGGTCGGCAGAGCGTCTAGGACAGGTACAGCGCAGCCACAGAGTCCAGCTCTGGACACATAAGCCTTACGCAGGGTCTGAGCGCACAACACATACCCAGCGCTCAAGCGAGGCTGGTGACAGTAAGGGGTGCACAGGGACCACAGCCATCCCATAAACCCCGAGCCCTAGGCACAACCGGCGGCTGAGCAGCGTGAACCTGGCTAACCAAGGTCCAAGTCGTACAGGAGCGACCACGTCGTCCCACGAAGGGGCAGCAACACCGCAGGGACAGAGTGCCCCAGGAAGTCCACCACCGAGAGTGAGTGACGAACCGATTGCAAAGCAAGCAGGGATGTGTGCACAAACGTTCTCCCTCACCAATCCTTTACCGTTCCTGCCCCATCCAGGGGAACCTGCTATGAAATGGGAGGATTGGAAGGAGTATTTCCTGAATTATTTGTCCGCGTTGGAGGATGAAGGGGAGGAAGTCTTCCCAAGCATACGGAAAAAGAAGATCCTACTTCATAATCTGGGCCCCGAAGGGGTCAGGGTATACAGAAACCTGGTAAAGAAAACCAGGCTACCAGAAGAAACGGACGTGTTCCAACACGCCATAGACGACCTGGATAGTCACTACCAACCAGTAGTATGCACGGCCATTGACCGCTTCAACTTTTTTCAGCGGAAGCAGAAGGCAGGAGAATCCGTAGATGAGTACGTAGCCGCGCTGAAGAGTCTCGCCACCACATGCAAATTCGGAGGGTTACACGATTAATTCATAAGGGATCAGATCATCATGCACACGGTGAACACGTCCATACAGGAAAAGCTGTGGGTCAGTGGTGATTCTCCTCTCAAGGAAATTGTGGCACTCGTCAAGAAAGCAGAACTTTCCAAACGATGCGCGGAAGCAGCGAAAAGGGAGGCTACCAGTAGACCATTGGTCGGAAAAGTGACGGAGACCCGAGGGCAGGAAAGGAAGCCGCAGACCACGAGGAATTCTGGATGGCAACAAAGGCCGGAGACGAGAGTGCAGGCGAACACACAGTTCCAGCGAGACGCAAAGAAGGGATGTTACAGATGTGGCAACGTAGCTCATGCAGCATCCGATAGGCGATGCCCAGCCTTCAGGGCAAAATGCCTCTACTGCGGGATAATGGGACACTTTGAAAAAGTCTGCAGACGGAAAACCGGGAAGACGACGGTAAAGTATGTAACGCAAGATTCTGACCAGGAAGGAGAAGAAGAAGAAGAGGAAGTACTGTGCATTGAGGAACACGTGTTTGGTGTGGATGGAGCGCGCACAAGCAAGCCAATGTGTGAAGTAACGATTGGAGGGGTTTCAGTCTCCACGGTGGCAGACTCAGGCTCCCCTTACACAATCATACAACGCAAAGTGTGGGATCGAGACTTCGCCAAGGTGCCAGGCATGCACCTACTTCCCCCAGATATCAAACCAGTCACCTTCACGGGAGAACCTATACCTATGGTGGGGTTCCAGAAACTACAGTTCCAGTTCAAAGGGCGCATGACCGAAGGAAAACTGTACGTGGCGGAGAAAGGACCATCAGTGTTGGGGTGGATGGACCAAGGAGGACTGGGAATCAAACTCAATCCAGGAGGCGCAACCCAAGTACTGATGACCGGCCAAGAACAGGAGTACGAAGCAGACAGATGGAAGGAGGAGTTCCCAAAGGTTTTCGGAGGCACGATAGGAAAACTGACTAAGTTCACGCACAAAATATGCCTCAAGGAGGGGGCGCAGCCAGTGAGCCACAAAGTAAGGAACATACCGTTCAACAGCAGGGAAGCGGTGCAGCAGGAATTACAACGCCTGGAAGATAATGGTGTGATAGAGCCGATAGAGAGCGCGGAATGGTTGGCTCCCCTGGTGGTGGCACGGAAACCCACTGGCAAGGTGCGTTTGTGCATCGACTTGCGCGAACTCAACAAAAACATAGTCGTGGATAAATTTCCTCTACCACGGATCAATGAAATGCTGGCACAGACCAAGGGCGTTCAGTGGTTCTCGACCATAGATCTAACCTCCGCGTACCACCAGATAGCACTGCATCCGGCAAGCAAGAAATTGACATCATTCATCACGCCATTTGGTTGCTATCAATTTCGACGGATGCCCTTTGGGCTGGCGTCCGCCGCGGCTGTGTTTCAAAAGCTGATGCACAAATTGTTCAGAAGCACGGAGGGAGTGCAATACTTCCAGGACGATATCCTGATCATGGGGAAGATGAAGATAGATCACGACAAGAAACTCACAGAAGTCCTGCGCATTCTAGAGTACAATGGCCTCACGGCGGAATGGAATAAGTGCAAGTTAGGAGTGTCGATGGTGACGTACCTGGGTCACGAGATAAGCAATAAAGGGATCACTCCTAAAGAGGCCAACATGAAAGCCATCAAAGATGCACCCATCCCAAGGAATAAAGATGACGTCCGGTCTTTCCTAGGTATGGCAGAGTTCTACAGCAAGTTTGTGCCTCATTTCGCCACCAAGACACACAGCATGCGTCAGTTGCTAAGAGACAAGACAAACTTTGAATGGACAGAAGAGTCAGATGGAGAATTTGTCTGCATAAAGAAGGACATATGCGATGCAGTACCATTACAGGGTTTTGATCAGGGAGCACTCTCAGTTCTCACCACGGATGCCAGCGACAGAGGGTTGGGAGCAGTCCTCATGCAAAGGTCGGAGAGAGGAACATTGACGACGATCAGCTTTGCATCTAGATCACTGTCCACTACAGAGGAGAAATTCAGTGTGGTGGAGAAAGAGATGCTGGCAGTGGTATGGGCAATGGAACGGTTCCGCCAATTTCTGTGGGGATCAAGGTTCTTGCTAAGGACTGACCATAAGCCTTTGATCAAAGTATTGACGTCCAGTGGACATGCGAATGCCACCCCTCGCATAGCCAAGATGACATTGAAGTTGTTGGACTATGTGTATGATGTTGAATACATTCCGGGGGCAAAAAACAAGGTAGCAGATTACTTAAGTAGAGCAGCAGCCATGGAGGATGCACTTCAGCCAACAGAAGAAGAAGACTACACCATTGCCTTTGCCGAAGATCAAGAGGTGGTCATAAGTGCGCAGGAGTGGAATACAGCCTACGCAAACGACGCGTCTCTCAAGGAAATAAAAGACTTCGTGATGTCAGGGTGGCCGGAGAAGAAACGTCTCACATCGGACCAACGGAAGTTCTATGAAGTGAGAGGAGAACTGTCAGTAGAAGACAAAAATGTGTTCTTGCTCAGAGGAGACAGAGTAGTGACTCCAGAAGCACTAAAAAAAAGAGTAATAGCCATACTACATGAGGGGCACTTGGGCATAGTAAAAACCAAACAGAGGGCCAAACAAGCATATTGGTGGCCAGCACTGGACAACCAAGTGGAAAGATATGTGAGAGAGTGTGCACAGTGCAGTGGAGCAGACAAGAGCCAAACCACGATGAGACCTCCTTTGGGGAAGTTCCGCCAACCGGTCAATCCATGGGACGAGGTAGCGATCGACATACTGGGCCCGATCTTAGACGCACAGAGCATACCCATGTACATAGTGGTGCTAGTGGATAGATATTCCAAGTGGCCAGAAGTGGAAATACATGAAAAAATGGATACGGACACGGTGTTGAAATTCCTCACGTCCCTCTTTCTAAGAGAAGGTATCCCCAGGGTCATAACTTGCGACAACGGACCACAATTCACGTCCGATAAGTGGAGGGCATTCATGGAGAGGAATGGTATCCTGATAAAGCACACCCCGGTATACCACCCGGCAGGAAACGGCCTAGCAGAACGCTTCAACAGAGTGGTGATGGGGTCTGTGCAATCCGCCATTAATGCAGGAAAAAAGTGGGACATAGAACTCCTACGAACCGTATGGGCATACCGCATCAAGCCCACGCAAACGGGGTACAGCCCGTTCAAGATCTTAAGAGGTCGGGACCCATTCACAAGGGATAATATAGCGTGGAAGCAAAGAACCATCCAAAGTAAGTGGTCACCCGCAGTAGTGCGGAGCAACTTAGAGAAAGCTCAAAAGCTGTACACAGACCACTACAACCAGCGACGTAGAGTAAAAGAAGAAGTGTTGGAAGAAGGGGAATGGGTCAGGGTAAAACTGGCTCAACTGAAGAAGAAAGGTGAAAGCAAATTCAGTACACCGTTAAGAGTGCGAGAGACATATGCCAGATCAGCCTTACTGAGTGATGGGAAGGTGTGGTCCAAGGACAGGATGACACGGTGCAATAAGATATTGCACTGGGAAAGAACAGGAGACAAGTCAACAGGAGCGAAGGAAGAAGAGCATCAAAGTATAGACAACCAGACACCCAGAGCAGAGGAAGCAAGAGGAAACAAGGTGAACATCAGAGCGGAAGACACCTGAACCAGGGACAACCCGGAGAGTGGTGGAGAAGAGAGTCCCCAGGGGCCGCAAGAGAGTCCGGAAGAAGGACGATCGGAAGCAAGAAATCTATCAGGCAATCCAAATGAAGCGACAGGTCCCCAGGACAACAGAGACACTAACATATCGACACCACCAAGACACACCAGATCGGGTAGGGCCGTGGTGTTCCCGAAGAAGTACCGTGAGTATGAAGTGGAGAAATAATACAGGTACACTCGCCCCCCAAAGACACTATGTTGCAAGACATTATATTGTAAAGGGAGGAGATATGTACTGTCGCGCTCTAGTGTTCCGCGGTCACGTGTGGCCGGGAACGCTGGGAGCGCGGCCGCCATTTTGGGATGATTATCGGCTGCCGATCTCAGGCGAGCAGCGGTGCCCGGCGCTCCTTGTAAAGAGATATATTAAACTGAGTTAACCACTCAGCCCAGGGTCTGTCTTCATTGCTAGGAACCACTCACTACAACACCCACCAGTTAATTAGGGAAATTGTACACCCTGCTTGTGTTTGTGTGAATATTACACTAAATTCATGAAAATATATTCCAGCAAGGCAGATACTTTAAGTATGCTCATAAAAGAGATGGTATGTTTTTTAACGGGGAAAACATTATATTCACCTCACCTTACGAATCATTGGCAAACAACTGGAACCATGCAATAGCGTTGATGCTAGAGATAAGAGACCTATGGAAGCTCTGTCCATGGATAAAAAAAGCGAATATACTCCTGGATTTGCCTCCAAAGTATTGTGACAAGCTGAAAAATATGCTCATTTATTGCAAAAGAACAGCTCTCCTTCCACTGTTTTGGCAATGAGTACATTGCTGTTTTTGGGTGGAAGGCAGCTATGTCTTCCATCGGATTTTCATCCATTAGTTATTATCTTGAAAGTTGTAGCTAGGAAAAAACACCTGCTGGACAGGGAGACTGCACCAAACTGTAGTGGAGTAAATCCTGGTTAGTAAGTGTCAGAACCCCATTCAGATGGCCACAGGGCAAGCAGGAATTACTGGGCCCAGCCATGGAGGTTGTGGCCTTCTACTTGTGCCTGAAGAACTAGGAGTCCTGGGCAACTGGGCCATGCACTAGCCCTTCTGCACTTGACTCTCAGTGAGAGCGTGGGTGGAGCAGTCCAAGGCTTTTCAGGATGAGGTAGGTGCAAGATATGAGGACTCGTTACTCAAAATAAGCCCCAGTAACCCCAATAGGATGATTGTCCCATCCTATGTTGATCGTTAATGTTAAAAGCAGTATTCATCACACACATAATAACAGGACACTCCATAATCCACAGAGTAGTCTCTCAAGGCTAGCTTTCTAGTGCGCGTTAGGGCACTCCTCCTTCTCCTCCTCTCTACTTCTTTCTGTTTCTTCCTTTTCCTTCTTCTTCATCATCATCATCATATTCTTCCTTCTTTTTCTTCTTCTTCTTCTTCGATGCGGGCAGCAGTCCCGATCAGGTTGGATCCGATCAGGGTGGATCCTCTGGGTGATGACCTGGACAGTCTCAGTGACCCTGTCTTAGCATAGTGCGGTCACAGACCTGTGATGGCCACAGTCTCAGATGCATGGGTGACATCCCAGAGTCTCAGTTGCATGGGCGACAGCCCCAATGATTCAAGTGACCCTCCTCTTGGTACATGGGCGTCATGTACATGGGCGACATTCCTAACAAGATCATTGCCACTGGGCGACAGCCTGCCACTTCACGGCAACCATGATGCAAGAGGAAGGATGACTTTCTCTAAACACTGGTCCTGACTGGACAGAGTGTCTCATACTCTGCTCACTGGGATCCACTCGCTAGGATTTCAGCTGGGCCACACTCCCTCCAGGCTCTCTCCTGGTCCTCACAGCATCCACTGTTCTTGGCAGGCCGGTAGGTTCCTCCTCCTCAAAGAGGCTACTGACAGACAGAATGCTGGTGCTCCAGACACAAGACATGTTTTCTTGGCTCCTGGGTGATGGCCCTTCACCCAGATGGGAGACTGGCAGACCTAGGTCACCAGTCCTGGTTCCAGCAGCATGAAGTCTTGGTGATCTTCCGAGCCTTTCATGAGATAGTGCTGTTCAACAAAATATGGGGCACAAGCTCCCACCTTTTATAGTCCAAATCCAGGCATATATTTGATTTAATGTCTTGCCTTTGAAATTCATTTTGGGGTGTTCTCTGCTGCCCTATCCTTTCTCAAAGAGGTAGTCTGCCTCAGCAGGAATGGCTCCAATTCTGAATGACCACAACACAAGCCCAGAGAGTAAGCAAGGATCACACCTGCCTGTCAGCCTCCACTGAAGTATGCTCAATGAAGTTTCAAAGAACTAAGCCTTCCCCACTATTAGATTCCCTGGTAGTGCCAGCCTTATCAGTGTCACCATCACCCAGACAATATGTTGGGACCCCACTGTCCTGTAACTGCTCCTGGAATCAAAGAGCCCTGTCATATGTACATAGGATGCTCTCCTCCTCTGCCCGTCAGTGTGTGTGTGTTCCACCTCAGGAATGTCAGCAATACACTTCTCTACAACTGTCTGGTGGTTGCAATCCTCACCTCTCCAGCCTCTTAGCTTCCCAAATGGAACCCACAGACATCCATTTTTTTACATCATCCACAAGTACACACATGCAGCCCAGCACGCACACGCAAGTAACACGCTCTGTCTCAGCACCCACATAAATGTGAAGTATCACACGCTGTCTGTCTGGCTCTGCATGCAACCCATGCAAGGGTGGATTAAGCACAGTCATGGAACATTTAGACGAGTGAACTCCTCTTCTGTGACACAGGTAAAGGCCTTTAAATATTACAGGCTCAACAACTGGAACACTACCACCACCATGCCCGTGACACTTAACTTCAGGTAAGGGCAGTAGCCCCTTACCTTGACATGGGTAGCACTTGCTGCACCCCACCCAGTCTAAGCAGACTGCATTACCATGAGACAGGCCTAGGTCATGGTGCACATGCATGATCCGTTGACGGCTATGGGCTTCAGCGGACCTTTCACCATGTCGGGCGGGTTTGGAAGAGCTGCTCAGGCAGCCTGGAGTTTCTAGGATTCCCTGGTTGGTGCACATTAAGACTTACTTGGCAAAATTTGGATTCGAACTTTTGTGGACTAATCCTGGAGCCATTTCAGGTGTGCCCTAGGCAGCACTCAAGAGGATTTATTGGAGTTACCGGGATGGAGAATTGAGTAGGAACAGGAGTTCAGGTACCTTGACACTAGCTTTCCTACACTTTTTGCCCTCAGACCAAGGAATGTATTAATCACATATTGTGTTTTTGCAAGCGCTATTATAATCATAGGAAGAAGTGGATACTACCGCTCTGTCGGAGCATGGGGATCGGGAATAGAATCCTCAGATCAAATACATCACCCCCGATTGTGTTTGCTCTGCCTCGCTTCTTAATGGGAGTAAGGAAAATTAGACAGGGCAGTGTAGGGTCCTGAATACTGTATTGCGCTGCCCACCGCTGCTGCTAGCAATGTGACCTAGACAAATGCTCCAGTTATACCTTCAAACATAATGGCCCTACCTAATGAGGTGCTAATTTTGCACTAGAATTCAGAAATGTAAGGCATATGGCAGTAGCATGTTTTATGTAACTCTAAGACAAGCAAGGTCTACTGATCAAGCACTGTGCAAAATGTCCATACGGTTGCTTTTTTTTATTGTATTGGTTTTATCGTTTTTTAAGTTAATTGTATTTAAGTGAACTGTTATAGCAGCATTTGCCGAATAAAGAAAGAAAGCATGATCCGTGTTTAGCAATGACGAAAAATCAGTACACAGGATCCAGCTATCGTTGCAGCTGGAGCACTCAGGGCTGGGTTTCACGTCCATCACCATGCAGGGTACTTTTTCATCTGAACAGCTAGCATGAGAAGGCTGATTCTAAAACTAATCAAGATCTTCTCAGTGAAGATGAAGAGTGTTTATTGACATTCAATATTATATTTGATAGCGATACTGGCAATAATTTTTTTTTGCTAGAGTGCTTTTATACCATGCAATATAATGCACCATTGATAGACATGCTCATATATATTGTCAGTTGGTGGTCACTGAGAAACACATAGCTGCGCATTTATGACCCTTCTGGAATGTGGTAAAAGACCTGATCAGAGAAATGTTGTGTCATGTTTATAACTGACAAGTCAGTTTACCCACATCATATCAGGAAAACAAATCATAGAGATTGTCTATACAGGACAGTTAAGTGCCACTCTTACTGAGTCCAGAATGTGAGATGTGTTGGAGGCCTGCTTTGGGCAAAGATATTGATTGCTATTTAAGGAAGTGTTATGAATGCAGTTACAGTGAGAAGGATTATAGGCCCAGAATTCTTCCTTTATAAAAACAGAAAACCTGTAACAGACTATGGTCCGAGTTAGTATTCAACTTTGTGGGTCGGTATCATGTCCTGGTGAAACACCCGCCCTACATAATTGTCCTTGTCGACTTTTTCTCTACATGGATAGAAGTCTGGTTTTTGGATGAACTAGATAGCCAGAGAGTCATGATCTTTTGAACTGACTAATTCTCAAGTGAGTGATTCCCGTTAGAAATTATGCCTGCTAATGTTATCTAATTTACCTAAGAAAGTGTGGGATTCTAGATAACATTTCTTTGTAGTATCCAGTCTAAATGAATGTTTCAGCATACAACAGCCTGTTACAACATTTAATAGATTTCTATATGTATCCTCTTGTGTGTGTGTGTGTCTTGTGGGTTATGACCAGTAAAGACAATTATTTTCTCTATCAGATTCTCACGTTCCTTGAGCACACTTCTTTCAACAACTGGGAATTCCCGTGTTGTTTTAATTGGGGATCAGTCTGAACAAAGGAATGTGCCCCACTTGGATAAGAAACTGGGCAAACAGAATAATGGACCAGGCAAATATTTTTCAAAAAACTTCTAAAAACATTAAAACTAGCTAATCAATGGCTAAAATGAGGCACAATGCTTCACATACTAAAGAGACTCACAAATTCAAGATTGGTGAGAAAGTGAGCGAGACCTGTCCAAACGGTGTACAGAAACAATCTCTGTTTTCATGATTCCAGCATGGTTGAGGAAGTTGGTGGTAGCTCTGTCAAAGTTGATGGTAAATTATATTTATGTGAAGTAGCAGTGATAATTCAGGCGTACCTCTTAATGACTTAAATGCCAAATTTATGCCCAGCACTGCAGCTTCAGACCCCTTAATTTTAATAATCCCTTTTCACAATTTTTAGAATTACGCTCCAGACAAAAATGAACTGCAAACTCTGGCACATAACTAAGGGTTTTAATATGGCCAATCTGTATATTTCTGTTTTATTTATGCAATGGTCTTATCTAAATTCAAATCATGGTTTTACGAATTTGGAGATAATTTAATACTGATGTTCCATTGCTGCAATGGTTTTAAGTAATCACGTAAATACAAATTTTACTTACTTAAAATTTATGCCCAGCACACATGTTGTTTTTTCTAGCAACAACCAAATGGAGTGACAGAATAGGAAAGTTTAGTGCTTGGTCAACAACCTTCAAGTGAATATTCTCTCTATTCTGTTTATTTCTTATTCTTTCTGTATTGTTCTGATTCTGTGCCATATTTGTCCTGTTATGCCTTAAGTTTTATATTCTCTTTTATTATGAGAAACGAAGGTTGTATATTTTGATATATATTTACATCGTGTGTGGCACAGAAGAAACTTCAGGGAAGTTTTGTCATTCCTGTGACCACCTCCATACATAGTAGACTGTCAGTCCCAGAGTGAGAATACAACTTCTCATTTTACTCCATCTCCTCCACTTTATTTTACATGCCATTACAAAAAACACAAGGTCACAGCAAACTTTTAAACTGTGACTGATAACAGGCAAATATTTAGCGGCCGATTCCGATGTCGGACGGACCGGAGTCTGTCCGACATCGGTCAGGAACTGGAACCAAACGACCCCTTGTTGTCGGTTCCAGACCTGTAAGTAGGATGCGACCGAACCCTGTTTAGACGCAATCCTATACTTAAGAATAGGAGCATGCATTCCGAACAGAATGCATGCTCGCATCGTTAAGAGCAGAGGTGCAGTTGATCCCTGCACCCCATGGCAGGCACCTCAAGGTGCCTGCCACCAGGTGCAGGGATCAACAGGGGGGCACCATCGGTGCCCCCTAGGCTGCCATTCGGAGGCCTCGCACCCATGGGGGCCCTGCTGGGGGTCCGCAAAGACAGTTTTCTATGGCCTTTCTGTGTCATAAAGGCCGGCATAGAAAGGCAGTGGGAAACTGCCATCATACTCCCTCGGCCAGAAAGAGCTGGCCGGGGAAGTTCTGAAGGGTTTCTGTATGGCGGTCGGGCTCTCCGTGCCTGTCGGAAGCCATCTGGAAAACCGAGTCGGATTCCTTTCCGACCGAGCCCATCAGAATGGCTCGGTCAGAAAGGAATCCAAACAGGCAGGTCCGATGTGGTTAGGATGGCTCCGATCGAGGGTCGGAGCCATTCCTAACCACATTGGAATCGGGCCCTTAGTGTTAAATTGGACATCCTAGTCGTCTTATTCCCCCAAAAGTCTTTACATTCATCCCTCCTGTTTTGCTGAATTCGTTTTTGTTGGCTTTAGGGCACTATGCACTTTACCACTGCAGACCAGTGCTTAAGTGCATGTACTCTTTCTCTAAAACATGGTACAGTTGGCCTACACCTTATTGGGAGATTCTATTTACTTGGGAGTCTGCAGTAAACGGTACTACATGTACCCAGGGCCTGTAAATTAGATGCTACAGCACCCTTTGTGCCACCCAATAAAGTAGCTCTTTAAAACATGTCTCAGGCCTGTCACTACAGCCTGAAGTGAAGTTTTAAACTGCCATTTTAAGCTAGGAAAATAAACCTTTTGCCATGCCTAAATTTTCTTTTTTAATACTTATAATGCACCCCTGTGGTAGGCCCTTAAAGCTCATAGGGCACTGTGCATTGTATTTAAAATCTAGGACTTGTGTACTTTAATTTTAAATGTCCTGGCAGTTAAAAACTCCTAAAGTTGTTTTTCACTGTTGGGAGGCCTATCGCTCCTGTTGAGTAACAGAGGGTTACCTTATTAACTTTAATATGAGCTAACTTTTTATTTTTAGCAGATAGCGATATGCCTTTTAAACTCAAATTAATTATCATTTAAAACCCCCTTTAATGGTGAAGTCAGATTTTAAGTTACAATTCTGAAAATACCACTTTTAGAAAGTTGGTATTTTCTTGTCCCAACCATTTGTGCCTTCTGCCAGTATCCTGGGTCACATGAATGTGAATGGCTCTGCTGTTTGACTTTGTGTTTTGCTTCCGGACAATAACACAAAGGTAGGCTTAGATGTGTATAGGATGGGCCATACTGGCAAGATGCCTTGGGTCAACCTGTACCCAACCTCACTTACACTTCAAAGGGCTTTGCCTCCTGCACCCACAAAGGAACCTGACACCAGGCCTGGCCTGCCTTTTGTCACCTCCAGACAGTTTCGAGCCTTGACAGCGCAAGGAGAAGAACTTTCCAGAATCAGATGTGGCGGTAGGACATGGAGTACCGACACACCATTGCCTGGCACTAGGTATAAATACAGGACCTCCAGGGCCACTCATCAGAAGACACCTGGACCTGTTGAAGTTAAAGAAGAAGGACTGCCCTGCTGCCAGAGGACTGCCCCATTGCTTGAGGATTTCCTTGCCGTCTCAGAAGGAAGACTGGGTCTGCTTACCTTCATAGACTCATTTGGAGTGACTCCAAGGATCAGTTGACTGTCCTCCTTTGTGAGCTACAGGGACACAGCAAGTATCTGAAAGAGACACGTTAGTGACAGATTCCTTACCTTAGAATATCCCCAGGCGTCAGGCTGGATCCGGAAAGTTTTTTGCGTAGCAGTACCCTTGCGCGTCGGTAGGCGGCGTCGTGCGGCTCCGCGTCCGTCGTCGGCGTCGTGATCGCCGGGATGACGTCGCGGGCAGTACTTAGGCGCCGCCCTGCGCGCTGACGTCAGTTCTTCTTTTTCCGCGCCAGCAAGCGCAGATCCGGGAAGAGCAGTGCCCTGGTCATTTTTTGGACCATACTTTTTGGTGAATTTTTTCACTGTTTTTCTCTATCAAGGTGTCGTAGGGATGCCAGGTTTCAAACATTGCGGCGCCTGTGCTCGGATGATGTCCGTCACCGACCCGCATTGGGAGTGTCACTTCTGCCTCGGCCGAGGCCACGACACGGAGTCTTGTACCGACTGCCAGGCCCTCAACCCGAAAGCTTTGCGAGAGCGGTCTCGAAAGCTCTCGAGGCCCGGCATTCGGCTCCGCGGAAGCCCCAGTCGCGTGAGAGGTCCAGGGGTCGATCGCGGAGTCCACACCGGTTGTCGGCATCGAAGTCTTCTTCGTCCGGTAAGTCAAAACACAAGAAGTCCAAAAGCATCATCGCTCTAGGACTTCGCCTCGCCGGTCTCGCGACTCGGCTGAGGCCCCTCCCGGCACCGTCCCCGCCCCGGACATGCCTGTGGAGTCGCCCCGCCATACCCGCCCCTTCCCGGGTTCGGGGGCGGATCCGGCCAAAGTGCAGGAATTCCTGTCGGCCATGGCCCGCCTCTTCGGGCCTCCAGGCCCCTCCGGTGCGCCTTCGGGCCCCGCGGGCCCTGATGGGGTTGCTCCGGCGCCGCCGACGGCTCCGGCCCCGGCATCGCCCGTGCCTCCAGCCTCGATCCCGGCTCCGGCTTCGGCCCCGGCCTCGATCCCGGCTCCACAACCCCCATCGACGCCGGTCGACCTAACGACACCTCCGCCGGCGCCGATGTCTCCGGTGCCGTTCTCGACG
Organism: Calotriton arnoldi; assembly: GCA_963921515.1. Lineage (NCBI taxonomy): Eukaryota > Metazoa > Chordata > Amphibia > Caudata > Salamandridae > Calotriton > Calotriton arnoldi. Next base: position 57,469 of record CAWUFW010012429.1, on the reverse strand, counting down.
CCGCCTGGGGCTCCGAGCGGCGTCGTTCCCCAGTTCCTTCCGGCTCCGGACATGGACCCGGACCGACGTCGCTCGACGCCGGTTCCGGCGCCGATGAGACCTTGGGTCCCAAATGTCCCTCCTCCCCTTATTTTGAACCTGAGGAGGACCAGGAGGACTGGGAGGCGTCTGATGACCCTCTGACACAACAGTGTCAGTACAATGAGGACTGGACAGAGGGTCTAGGGGATGCTAGTGGTCTAGATACTTCCCCTGACACTGGCATGCTGTCTCCTCCCGTGGCTATGGAGGAGGGAGCCAATTTTGCAACGGTGTTGCGTAGGGCAGCTGGAGCCTTACATCTCCAACTCCCTGCTGTGGCGGTCAAGGTTAATCTCTTGACAGAGGTGCTTCAGCCGGCAGCCTCCTCTTCGGAGACTGTGCTGCCGTTTAACGACGCCCTCACTGACGTTCTTTTGGGCGCCTGGTCCAAGCCCAACACAGGGGCTCCTGTGGATAGGAACGTGTCCCGACGCCATCGCCCAGCTCCGGGCGACCCCCTGTTTCTCTCTGTCCACCCCACCCCTGAGAGCTTGGTTGTCCAAGCCTCCGCTTCCCAAACCGCCTTCCCTACCGCCCTCCGGATAGGGAATCCAAATGCCTGGATCAATTTGGGAAGAAGGGTTTTTCTTCCTCCAGTGCTGGCTTGCGGTCCGTCAACACCGCTTGCCTTTTGGGCCGATATACCCACTCCTTGTGGGATTCGGTGGCGGATGTTTTGCCCCAGTGTTCTGAGGAGGTCCAGACACTGCTTTCCCGCGCCATTGCGGAAGGAAGGGATGCGGCCAAATATACAATTCGATGTGGCCTTGATACCGCCGACTCGCTGGGCAGGTCTATTGCAACGACGGTGGCGCTACGACGCCACGCCTGGCTGAGAACCACTGGTTTTTCAGGGATGTCCAGAATACTCTCAGGGACATGCCCTTTGATGGAGTCGGTCTTTTTGGGTCCAAAGCAGACCATGCGTTGGAGCGCTTAAGGACTCACGGGCTACTGCAAAGACCCTGGGCCTTTCTGCTACACGCCCTCCGCTGACTTCTGCTTTTCGCCCCTATCGTGGCCACGGTAGGGGCGCCCTTCACGTCAGCAGCCCAGCCACCGGCCCGCGCAGCAGGCGTCTTCGCGTGGCCGAGGACGTGGATTCCGCCGTGGCGGATCGGGCAACCAGCGTGCGGGTCAGGCCACCACCTCCAACCCGTCCGCGGCCTCCAAACCCTCCTAGTCCCTCCTTTCAGGTGCAAGGCACGCCAGTAGGGGGCAGGGTCCGCCATCACCTTCCCCACTGGCGTACCATCACCTCGGACAGGTGGGTCTTGGACATTGTCCGAAGGGGCTACTCCCTCCCCTTCGAGTCCACCCCCCAGCCATGCCACCTCAATTCCACCGCATGTCAGGGGATCACTTGGTACTTCTGCAGAAGGAAGTCACGGCCCTCTTGGCCAAGAGGGCCATCGAGCATGTTCCGACCCCAGAAGTAGGGCGTGGTTGCTACTCCCACTACTTCCTGGTGCCCAAAAAGGACAAGGAGGACATGTGTCCTATCTTGGACCTCCGGAACGTCAATCGCTTTCCTCCGGAAGGAGAAGTTCAAGATGCTCACCCTAGCTCAGTTCTTGACTGCCCTCGACCCTGGAGACTGGTTGGTAGCGTTGGACTTGCAGGACGCATATTTCCACATCCCCGTCCTGCCGGCCCACCGGCGTTACCTTCGGTTCACGGTAGGCCCCGAGCATTTTCAGTTCACCGTGCTCCCCTTTGGCCTTACCAGTGCCCCCTCGGGTGTTCACGAAAGTGTTGGCGGTGGTCGCAGCTCATCTGCGCCGGGCAGGGGTTTCAGTCTTCCCCTACCTCGACGACTGGCTGCTGAAGGCGGGCTCGTCCCAGGCAGTCGTCTCCCACCTCCAGACTACGGCCGAACTCCTGCACTCGCTGGGGTTCTCCATCAATGTGCCGAAGTCGCATCTGATTCCTTCTCCACAGCTCCTTTTCATCGGAGCAGTTCTGGACACGACGCAGTTTCGGGCCTATCCTCCCGAACGGCGAGTCCGGGATATTCAGGCTATGATTTCGATCTTTCGGCATTTATCCTGGGTTTCGGTACGGATGACCCTGAGGCTGCTGGGCCTCATGGCCTCCTGCATCCTGCTGGTCAAACATGCCAGATGGCATATGCGGGCTCTGCAGTGGGACCTGAAGTTCCAGTGGGCGCAGCACCAGGGCAACCTGTCCGATCACGTCCAGATCTCGGAGGGGACTGCAAAACAGTTGCAGTGGTGGCTCTCGAACCGGCAATGGGTCATGGGCAGATCCCTCTCCCTTCCCCAGCCAGAGCACACAGTTGTGACGGACGCGTCCCTTCTGGGATGGGGCGGTCACATGGGAGAGGCGGAGATCAGAGGCCTCTGGTCTCCGGCGGAGTCCCGGCTCCATATCAACATTCTGGAGCTCCGGGCGATCCGACTTGCACTCAAGGCATTCCTTCCCGCTGTCAAAGGGAAAGTAGTGCAGGTGTTCACAGACAACACCACCGCCATGTGGTACTGCAACAAACAAGGCGGGGTGGGGTCGTGGACCCTTTGTCAGGAGGCTCTGCGCCTCTGGACATGGCTGGAACATCAGGGCATGTTCCTGATGGTTCAACACCTGGCAGGTTCGCTGAACGCCAGGGCGGACGAACTCAGCCGCAGGTGCATGATGGATCACGAATGGCGTCTTCACTCGGAAGTGGCGCAAGGACTCTTTCTACAGTGGGGAGAGCCTTGGTTAGATCTATTCGCCACCGAAGAGAACGCGCAATGTCATCAGTTCTGCGCGTTGGAATTTCCAAGGCGGCACTCGCTCGGCGACGCTTTTCGTCACGAGTGGAGTTGCGGTCTGTTGTACGCCTTTCCGCCTATACCACTTCTACCCAGAGTGTTGAAGAAGATTCGGCACGACCGGGCCCAAGTCATTCTTGTGGCTCCGGACTGGGCTCGAAGAGTTTGGTATCCCGAGCTACTCAATATGAGCGTAGATCCCCGATCCGTCTGCCTCTTCGGGAGGATCTTCTGTCGCAGCAGCAGGGGACGGTCCTCCACCCGAACCTGTCCAGTCTACACCTGCTTGCGTGGAGATTGAGCGGCGGCAGTTGATTCCTTTCGACTTGCCTCCCGAAGTTTGTGATGTGATTCTGGCAGCCAGGCGTCCCTCCACTAAGGTGGTATACGCCTGCAGGTGGAACAAATTTGTGGCGTGGTGCACAGCAAACGCTGTGAATCCCCTTTCTGCCCCTCTTTCTGAGGTCCTTCTGTTCCTTCTCTCCCTGGCCCAACAGGGTTCTGCCCTGGGTACCATCAAGGGTTATCTTTGTGCTATCTCGGCCTTCCTCAGGCTCCCTGATCAGCCCTCCTTTTCAAGTCCCCTGTTGTTAACAGGTTCTTAAAAGGCATTACACACCTCTTCCTCCTGTTCCGTTTGTGATGCCTCAGTGGGACTTGAACTTGGTTCTTACCTTTTTAATGTGCGCTCCCTTTGAGCCTCTACATAACTGTCCTCTTCGTCTTCTGACTCTGAAGACGGCCTTTCTGGTGGCCATCACCTCCGCTCGGCGGGTGAGTGAGCTCCAGGCTCTATCTTGCAAACCTCCCTTTCTGTCTGTTCATCCAGACAAGGTTGTTCTTCGGACGCGTCCGTCCTTCTTGCCAAAGGTGGTTACTGCTTTCCACATTGGGCAGACCATCACTTTGCCCACCTTCTTTCCGCCTCCGCATCCTTCCAGAGAGGAAGAGAGGCTCCACCGTCTGGACCCAAAACGTGCGCTCTCCTTCTATATTGACAGCACAAAACACTTCCGGGTGGATGACCAGCTCTTTGTTGGCTACGTGGGCGCCAAAAAGGTCGGGCGGTGCACAAGAGGACCATCTCCCGCTGGGTTACCTTGTGCATCAAGACCTGCTATTCTTTGGCTAAGAAGGAGCCTCCTGTTGGGCTGCGTGCCCATTCCACCAGGGCAACGGCTGCTACCACGGCCTTGGGCCGCGGTGTTCCGCTGCCGGTTATCTGTCAGGCAGCTACGTGGGCCTCGCTGCACACGTTTACAAAGCATTACTGCCTTGACAGTCAGGTCCGGAGGGACGGCTTCTTTGGCCGTTCTGTCCTCCAGGACTTCCTTGTCTGATCTTTGTTCGCAGACCCACCACCGGGGTTGGTATTGCTGGGGTATCTATTCTAAGGTAAGGAATCTGTCACTAACGTGTCTCTTTCAGATGCACAAGTTACTAACTTGTGTAACGATATATCTGTAAGAGACAGTAGTTAGTGACAGATTCCTTACCGCCCCACCCCGTTCTGCGAACTGATTTCTAGGGTTAAGGACATCCCTTTCAGGGCCCTAGTATTTTTCAGACACCTATGTCAGCTTCTTGCATGGCTCTGCGTTCCTGGCGCGGAAAGTCGTGTACAGAACTGACGTCAGCGCACAGGGGCGGCGCCTAAGTACTGCCCGCGACGTCATCCCGGCGATCACGACGCCGACGATGGACGCGGAGCCGCACGACGCCGCCTACCAACGCGCAAGGGTACTGCTACGCAAAAAACTTTCCGGATCCAGCCTGACGCCTGGGGATATTCTAAGGTAAGGAATCTGTCACTAACTACTGTCTGTTACAGATATATCGTTACACAAGTTAGTAACTTGTGCTTCAGAGGCCTCCCTGCAACTGAACCTGCCGGGACTAACAACTGGACCTACCTGAGCCCTATTGGCTTCTGCTGAGTTGAGTTCCTCTTTCCCGAAAGGTGACCCAAGGCCCTGGATCCTTGACTGGCATCAGTTTCAACTCCTTCAAAGATGAAAAAGGGAGATGTTGAGCTCCTCACAACTGAAAACAGTCCCGTTTGTGGCAAGACTTTGTCACCCATGATGACTGCCATTGCAGAACTCCGATGAGACCTGCTCTTTGCGCAACAGAGACTGGCAATGCAAGAGCCGCACTTTGTGCTACAATGACAGCCCGCAGTGACTGTCAACGCAAAGTTACAGCAATGACCAGCCATCATGGCTGACCGGCTCTTCACGCTACAGCGACAGCCCACGATGCTGAGCCTGCTCTTTGCACTACAGCAGTGATCATCCGCAATGCTGTACCTGCTCCTCAAAGCCTCCTTCACCATGAACAGAACTCTTTGCACCAGACATAAAAAGTTGACTCTTCATCATGATTAACTTGGCCCCTCTATCCAACTCACACTCTATCATGGTCAGCCTGAACTTTTAACTTCCCACAGTCTAGTGCGACCAGATGACAGCGAGTGACGCTTTGGCTCTTAGGTGCTATTTTCACAAAAACTTTGAACTTGCATAACTTCGGTTCTTCTGACTGGATTTTTGTTTTTCTGGTATAATTTTATTTATTAAATTTACTCTATTTTTTTTAATTGGTTTGGGATTTTTCGTGTGTTTTCTCTTTATTACTGTTTGTTCACTGCATGAATGCTTTGCACATTGCCTGTAAGTTAAGGCTGACTCCTTTTTGTGCCAAGCTACCAGTGGGATAAGCTCAGGTTAATTTAGTGACTTTTGTGGTTCACCCTGACAAGGACTGTGGTTTTGCCTGAGTGGGGCTTACACCCATCTCAACCAATAACCCATTTTCTTACATCTAGTTATTACAGCTGACCGATATGTGTTTGCTTAATTAAATCATAGGACTTGCAAACCAGAACACAAAAATTGATAACATAGGTTATCAATTGCAAGCACTCCCAGTGGCCAAATGATGTACCATCCTGCCCCCTAGCCTACTAACGCCCACACAAAATCAAACATCTGCTCAATAAATAATTATCTTCAGTAATCCCAACTCCAAACATAGCAGACCTCATCAACTATCACAACCTTGATGCATTCTCCATCACAGAAACATGGCTCACCCTCACATCCTTGCACACCCTAGATGTCCATGTGCTCACAGGCTGTAGTTTTCAGAATGTGAACCCTAATTATAAGGAGGGGGTAGGGCTGTCCTCCATGAATCTTCCTGGTATTGATTGCTCAGTGGCATGCAAATGGCATTCAACTCATCAGATGCCACTTCTCACTCTCAACAAATCAGTTCACCAACTACCTGGTCTCCTGGACAGAATAGAAGCTTCATAGACAAATTCTCAGACCTCATTACCACCTCATCAATCCAAGATGCCCACACAGCATCCTTCATCACTTCAAACTCCAAGACAGTGCTGGCATGAAAAAAAGAAGAGCCCCACCCTCCTTAAAATTGTCAACACACTCAACATGGTACAGCCAGCCAACCCACTGCAAGTGCCACATCCTCTACCTCATCTTCTTGACAACACCACCCTTAAAAATGCTAGCCTCCCGCACTGCTGGATTGGTCTGTCCACCTTGCCATAGATTGGTCCGACCACCTTAGCATCCCTTTAGCCTTGCTCAAAGTCCAACCTTCCAACCTTCAAAGATCCTTCAAAGTCTTCTCTGTCAACTAACTAAAGCTTGAACTCCTATCAATGTGGCGTATGATCTACCTGCAGCACAGAGACAGCCACTTTTTAAATAGTAGATTATAACCCTGGCACCTCAGAAAAAGATGACTCCCGTCTCCTGATATTGCTGGATGGCTCAGCTGCCCTCGAGATTGTCAGACTTCCCACTGTCATCCACAACCTGAGTCACAAATGGGATTTATTGGCTACACCCTTCACTGATTCTCCTACTTATCCAACCATCACCAGTTGGTTCATATGGTCCTAGAGCACTAACCTGCTAAAACAAGCATTGGAAATGCAATAGGTCTCGCATTTTTTTTAAGTTAGAGCTATTGGCATTGTAAATGGCAATGTCTGTTACCTACTAAGGGAGGATGGAGGGAGCAGTTGGTGTCGGAGTGCCAAAATGCTCTGTTGGAGAGTGACTGGCCAAAAGTAAACCAAACAAGCAGCAACTTTTAAAAAAAGAAAGCATGTGTGGACCGTGTAAGAGTGTAGCCATGAAGCATATTTTTAACAACTAAGCTTGGGGAATACTTGGATATTACTTTGTGCCAGGGAACAAAACAGAGCCCGATAGAGACTTGTTTCAAGGCCCCCTTTTAAAAACTGCCGGTGCTCAGCACCGGTGAGACCTGGCCCATTTAAAGCCCTGGGTTTTGCACTCTAATTGTGGAAATAATCGTAGGTATTGGTGCTTGGGTACCAACTCATGCACGTTTTCCATCCTAACCAGGTGGTTTTCCCATTAAATGATTCCTCCTTGGGAAATGTGAATAGGAAAGAAGGATGGCAGCACAATTCAAACAAACTACTGGAATTCCGGTGAAAACAGGTTTTTCTACCCACAATGGTATCATGAAAAAGCCCGGAAGACGGGCCCTTCAAGTATATGACCAAATGGTTGTGCAGTGGTTGCCTCTCAGACAGTGTGTTCTGGACTTGTAAAGTCTAAGTTGGGCAAAAGGCGGGCGCATGTCCCGGTGCTGGTGCTGTGGGGAAGGTACTAAGTCAGTTTTCCCAGTGTCAAACACCAAGGAGTTAGCCACTGAAGTAAGCGTACTTCCTTAGAAGGGTGGGAAATACACTATACAGTTGGACACACAGGATAGGGATACCGGCTGGACGGTATACAGGTAAGGGATGTGGGAGAGGGGACTAGAGTCCAGAGCCATAAGGTGATAGAGGACAGAACAGGAAGCTGGCAATGGGGCGAGAAAAGAGGAGACAGGAAAGAGAGCAAATGGACAATTGGCAAGGCCAATAGGTTCTGCATTGGCTATCGCCATTTGGTTTTCTCAATGCTTGTTTTGTTTTGCACTAGTTTTTGCTGAACTTTATTGTGGAAGCTGCATGGCCCTCGTTCAAAAAAAAAAAAAATGGTTAAAAGCAAAAATACTTTGGTCTCAAAAAACACACTTCGCCATAGTAGCCTCTGCCACTGAAGGGAACTACTTTGTGTGGTTGTGCTCCTTGTGAAAGGTCAGAATTCCATAGCTGACAGTGAAGTTAGCCAATGGCTGAAGTGGGCCGACCAACTGCCACATTGCTGTATGGTTTAGTGGACAGACGAGAAATGTAACTGGAACAAAAACAGACCATTGGATAAAGAGAGCTGGCTGAAAGCCCCTATAAGTATATTATACATATAATTATAGTAAAATCAAAAGGTTGTGGCTTGCCAATGGCTGAAGTGGGCTGACCCATTGCTGTATGTGTAGTGGATGGAAGAAAAATGTGAATGACACACCAACAGACCGATGGATGAAGAGAGCTGGCTGAAAGCCCTTACAAGTATAAAGATTATACATATAATTTTGGTAACATCAAAAGGTCCAGACTAACACCAGACGGAATAAACTAACAAGGCGCTCATCAGGCCTGTAGATTTCCTTAAGAGTATGAGATGAATATTTGATTACCTTCAGTGTGACAGCCCCAGCCAAGGCATGCTAGCCCACAGAGAACTGACAGGAGGGAGGAGAAGGGGGGCTCAAGCAATGTCAGCTCAGTGGGCGTTGCGAGGAGCTCTGGGGTACCATTCATGGTCCTGTAACAAAACGATCCTGTTCGGCACTGTGCACTAAAGTGTACTCACTCTGCCATGTGCAGCATGTTCGGCAATGTGCACTAAAGTGTACGCACTCAGTCACGTGGACAACATGTTCGGCACTAGGCACTCAAGTGCACTCACTCGGTGATGTGCGCAGCCTGTTAGGCACTGTGCACTAAAGGGTACTCATTCGGCCATGTACACAAATCTATAAAGGTGAGTGAGCCAAAAAATTAAACAGGGAGAGCCGAGCCAGAGCCGAGCCAAGGGTCTGGCTCTGATCTTCGAGCCCATGTTCCAGCCGAGTCCTTAAATGTTTGCAATGTAAATCATACAACAAACATCACATAAAATATAACGCCTCTTCAAAATTCAAAAAGTTAATTTATTTAACATGTAAAAGCTTTGACATTAATACATCATAGTATAGGACTGCACTGATAAGTAATAACTAAAAAATGAAATTTCTTAAACATAAACCATTAGTGAACTAAGAGGCGAGACAGTAGTCATATAAACCTTGACCGTGGCCCAGATTATCATAGAGCAACATTATAGCCAGGGCCACTGGTATTATGCGGCATGAGGGGGCCAAATTATGCTACAGGGTTGGGTAAATTATGCATCAAGAAAAGCCAAATTATGTGGCATAATGTGGCACATTTCGTAATAGTGTTACTTCATTTTTTCATCATTTTTAAACTTGGTAACACTATATGGGCAGTGGTTGGACCTCATTAGCAGCAGTATAGCACCCAAATAAAGCAATAAGCAACAGAAAGGTGATCAACCCAGCTTTGCAAAGGGCGTTCCACTGTGTCGCAACACATGTCGCATTTTTAGCAACTATTGACCAATTTGAGCTAGAAACAAAAAGAAATTGGCAAAATCTGCAGATTATGCAGCAGATGATGGATTATATGGCAAATGCGGCAAAGCAATAATTATGCGATAATCGCTGCTGCCGCACAATCGCATTATTACAGTGGCCCTGATTATAGTGTATTAAATCAAACACAATATTTTTCTGTACAAATGGCATTCTGAACGCACATATTTGAAAGTGATTTCATGCATGATAATAAAGGAAAAAGAGTTTTGGTGAAATAACATATTTGCCTAACATCACACAATTTAAGAGGGAAGTCGTGATGTATGCACGTTTTCTGGTTTCACTTTGTACCGAACAGCCAGTAAATGGTTATCCATTTGTCTTCCCTTATGCTAAGGCTTTGTTTTCACCTCTGTGCATCTCTCTGCAGTTTCTATTTTGTGAGTACTTGACCGGCAGGTACGCGAGTGCCTTGCCATTGGCAGCACTTACATTACAAAAGGCCACCATTCATTGTTTATAGGGGTGTGGAGGTTAAGTGATTTGCCCAGAATCACAGGATGTTGAGCCGACTCCGAGACTCGAACCTGGCTCCCAAGCTCGGAAGTCTTCAGCCCTGGCCATAACGCAAAACCCAGGCACGGAGTGGGTGGTAGGCACAAAGCACATGAAAGCTCGGCCCGTCATTGGTCCAGGTTCCAATAGGATAACGAGCAGCAGAGCCAGGATTCAGGCTCCAGCCTGGCTCGCGCACTCAATGGCTCACCCACCTCTAAGACACAGATCACACTAGTCCTCGAGGCGCTCCTCTCTGCCTGAATCTTTGAGCCTGATGCTGAGCATTCGAACAAGCGGACCGTGTTTGTGGTGAGCGGGGCCTGGTCGGGGCCCCGGTTTAACGCGGTGTTTAGGATTCAGTGCAAAATTCTTCAGGGGCGATTGTAAGATTTCACGACAATTGCTGTCGAGTGCAGTAATGTGGAAAGGAATCACATCCCAGTCTTTTTTTCCTGCGTAATTCCACAATGTCAATGTCGTTGATCGGAATCGAAACCTGTGGTGCGCGCGCACCACAGAGGAGCGGGGGGGGCGAGGGAGCCTGTCGTCCGTGCCGCACGCTGATGCGCGTGCTAGACACGGACGGGAATGGGCGGGGCAAAGGCGGAACATGCGCCCGCCTTTGCCCAATTGCGTGCCGTTTTTTTTTTTTAAACGCACGCTACAGCCAATGCCAGGCTTCAGAAAGCTAACCACACGCACGAGCGTGTGGTTAGCTTTCTAAAGCCCTTTCTAGAGGTCTCGCGCTGCGCGAGCAGAGCTGCGCACTGCAACGCTAGGCGCGAGACCTAAAAACGACATACACTCTGATTCATGAGATCAGCCCATCGTGCACTGCTTTATTGCCCTATAGGCCAGTCTGACCCTGGCTTGAGAGTATGAGAGGAGGAATCGAGCAGCTAATGTTATAGCATGCCTCAGGGGCTCTCACGTGCCATAACAAAACCCATAAAAGCACGCCTAGACAGGTCCTGTCCTTGGGCTGCCAGATTACAACACAAACATGGCATCAGTTAACTGGTCTTCACTACAGTGCCTCAAAAAAAGCATAAAGAAACAGATGCACTTCCTTTCTTCACGGAAAAGTAAATGACCAGGGTCCAACTGTTATTTAGACTTCATGCCATCATAGGCACATATTTCTCAATAACACTCTCTCTCTCTTTTAATGTTTTATGGGCAAAATGAACAGTCCTCTTTTGGGACAGTCCTCTGCTAGGTCTGTCATCCAATGCTGGATGAAGGGATCTTCATGAGTGGATGTGGGTTATAGTACGGACCACTGGGAAATATGTGGTAATGAGGACCAAATTATGCAGAGGGGTTGACTAAATTATGCACTGACAAAAGACAAATTATGCATTTTAATGCGGCACATTCCTAAACAGTATTATCACACGATGTAATGATTTCAGCACAATATTAAAGTCGGTGCACAGATTTCACCCCACGGGAACCAGTTTAAAACCTCAGTGAAGCAATCAGCAACTGAAAGGAGGCCAATTACACTTTGCCACTGTGTGGCACCAGGTGTGTCACTTTTAACAATTTTCATTCCATGAGCTTGAAACAAAATGTTTTTGTTGAAATATGCAAATTATACAGCATTCCGTAGATTATGTTCCAGGTGCAGTAAATGTATCAATAATTATGCTCTTCGTCTACAGGCTTCTAGTAATATACAAATAATTATTCCAAAGGTCTCGCTCCACCTACCTTTCACCTGTACTCTGTTATTATTTGAGACAGTATGTGGTGCGGGTTACAAACGACTGATTGTGATGTTATTTAGCCATGGGATTGCTTTCATAGTTCAGGATTCTGATTCATCAAATAATGCATTTGTTTTCATTTTTATGCAAGCTTAAATGTCGTCAGCAAAGTGCTAGAGGTGAAACTTTCCCCTATGATGCCTTAATAGAACATCTCCATAAATTTGACAACAGCACACTCTGGCTGAGTGGATTTTGCAAGATGGACACGGGAGAGTCTGGACCTTCTAAGGGTTTGCCAATCAGATATTTCAAGTCTATCTCGCAAAACTTGTAAATAGTTAGAGCTAATGAGCTTTACTCACTGATATCTTGCAGCTTTGCCTGTGTTCATGACTGCACATTGTTTGATGTGCGATGTACTGTGAAAAATATTTTTCCAGCTGGGTTTTTAGTTATATAATGGAGAAATTCTCATGATAGTCGTATCACTCATATATCCATCCAGCCATTCATCTATGCACAGACTCGCCAATTAATTATCTGTGCATTCAGCAACTCCTTTCCATCCATTCATGCCCTCTCATTCGTCCATGCCTTCACCCATTCTTTCTAACAACCCCAGCAGAGAAACTTGCTAATCGATAAAGGAATGGCTAATCGATAAAGGAGTGATTTCAATTAAAAAATAGCCCTACATATTAATTTTGCCGATGCTTGTTTGTTTATGTTAGCCTTCTGATTTGTCCTCCTAATTGTAAGTGCGTTGTATAGAAACAACAAACATAATATAAATATTCACCAATAAAAATGTGAGGTGAGCATTTCAAATTTCATTTTTTTTTTTTTTTTTGTAAATCAAATCATTAGTAGATAGTGTGTTAAGCACAAACAATTTGATAATAAATATTGAATTGGAGATCACTCCACTTAATGATTTTAGGGGCTCTTCCTGCTGTCCATAGGGTGACTTTGTTGCAAAAGGGCTCAACATTGATGCCTCCTAACTAGTTAATACAAGAAGTTATTTTTCCCTTAAATTTCCATAGCTACTAGGCCGGGGGCATTTTTGTATCTGGCTAGTCCTGATTTGAAAACCCCTTGAGGATTCCTAATGTACAGAACACAATTGTTGAAAGAGAATGTGAAGAATCCTAGAGATTGACACTAATTTGTTTGTTTAAATCTGTTACTATCATTATTTAATCAAGAACCGGGTGAGAGAGACGACATTTCAATTCAAATTACATAGGCAATCGCTTATTTATCACTCTTTTAGAAATGCAGCAATTCAGAAGTATTACAGTAATGCAGAAAAGCCTTACATTTCAGTTACACCGGTACTGATATATAAATATGCAACTATAGTACAAGGTCGATAAGTTAATCTCTTCAATATGCAGAAGCGTTTATTATAGCCTTGTAGCCCGCCGTAGCGGGCTATTAAAGGCCCGCCCCAGCGTTTAAAAAGGGAGCGGGACTTTAATAGCCGGTATAGCCCAGCTACGAAGGGCTATAAGGCTATTAGAGCATTCTGCCACTAGAGGGCAGAATGTTCTAACAAATAAAACAAAGGCTTCAGGGAGCGCGAGGGGATTGAAATCCACTCAGGCTCCCTGAAGCCTTTGTTCACAGCCACAGCTGTGAACAAAGAAACATTGGAATGTTGGTGCTCCGGGCTTATACCAGCCATTATAAGCCCGGAGCTACTCCATTGTTTTCAATGGAGCTCCCAACATTCCAATGTTCTAATATAGCCTTATAGCCCGCTGCCGAGGGCTATACCGGCTGTTAAAGGCCCTGATCCCGAGTTATAGGCCCGAGCCTAATATGTGTTCAATAACTAGAGATTGACACTAATATCCAATATGGACAGACAGTCGTTGGAAATTGGGTTACTGGTTGAGAGGAGTGAATCCCTACCCAAGCAGTAACCACAATTCCTCTCAGGGTGAAACACAAGCAAACCCCAAATTAACGTGTGTTCAGCCCTCTGGTAGCTTGGCACTAAGCAGCCAGGCTTAACTTGGAGGCGATGTGTATTTATGCAGCACTTCAAACCGTAATAAATTGAAAACACAACATAATAAAAATACCACACCAATTTGGAAAAATAGAGTGAAATGTAATACATTATTTCAGACCAAAAATCCAATCAGTAGAACTGGAGATATGCAATTGTAAAGATTTATGGAAAACAGAGCTTAGAAGCACAAAGTAGCAACTGTGGTTATCTGGTCGCACCAGACCAGGACAAAGTCACAAGTTCAGGCTGACCACGATTGAGCGCAGAACAGCTACAGATACCAAGTTAGGCCAGCTGAACCCAAGTACCTTACAGCCTGATTTGCCTCTGCCTACTAGCCCTTGGAGTCCCTCTGGTGGTCCCAGGGTGAAGATGCAGATCCAGTCCTTTTCACTCAGGCAGCAAGGCATCAGAGTAGCAGTTCTTCTTGTAGAGCAGCACAGCAGTCTCTTGAGTCTTCGAGGTCTACTGAAGACTGAGTCTGAAAGTCCTATTTTTATACATGGTGCTTTCTTTGAAGTTGGAAAACAACCTGGTTGCTTGAACAATGTAGTGGTGACGACCTTTGTGTGAAGGCAGAGCACAGCATACTCGGTTGCAAGTGGGGCTTTGCCCAACTCCGCCACCGCCTGCCATGTGATGGAGCATACAGGCACACGTAATCACTCTATTGTGTGTCTGTCTGAGAGGAATAAATAAAGTCCAACTGCACCCAGTCATTTGGCACAGGAACAGGCGGCAGGCACCAAATAATGGTGGGAAAATGCCAACTTTCTAAAAGTGGTATTTTCAAAATTGTTATTTAAAATCCGACTTTACCATTAATGTGGATTTTAATTAAACTTTATCAGAGACCAAACTTGACATTCCTACTTGCTCCCAGTTGAAAGTTAACACTTATTAAAAGTAATAAGGTAGCCCAATGTAATCCTATGGTAGTGGTAGACCTCACAGTAGTTAAAAACTTAAAAATACATGTTTAACTTTTAAAATACACTACATCCTGCCCTCTGGGCCATCTAGGGTCTACCGTAGGGGTGACATATGTATTAAAAAAGAAAGTTTAGGTCGGGGAAAAAGGTTTATTTTGCCAGGTCTAAATTGCAGTTTAAACACTGCACACACAGGATGCAATTTCAGGCCTGATACATTTTTAAAAGGCTACTTAAGTGGGTGGCACAATCAGTGCTGCAGGCCCACTAATCACATTTAATTTACAGACCCTGAGTACATCTAGTATCACTTTACATGGGACTTAAATTAAATGTAGCAAACACAAGTAGATGATGGACGGAGAGCTGAAACTTTTCAGACACTCACCCCCAGTCACAGATCTGGGTTGAATCCATCATCGTTCTATAGCTCACTTCGCCATCTCAGTTCAGACCCAGCTATATGCAAATCAGTCTTGACCCTGCGCCTCATGGGAACAGTCTAGCCCCAACTGCCAAGCCAGGTCTTCCCTGAACCGGAAACAAGCATCCTGGGACCGGTTTCGGGGTAACACCCCTCATCAGCCATGCTAGCTGAATCCAGTAGCAAAGTGAGCAAGGGACCGACGTCTGGTCATACCCTGCCAACTTAGGGCGAACAAAGCAAACACAAGGAGATGATGGACGGAGCACTGAAACTTTTCAGACACTCGCCCCCCCCCTCACAGATCTAGGTTGAATCCATCATCAGTCTTGACCCTGTGCCTCATGGGAACAGTCCAGCCCGAACTGCCAAGCCAAGTCTTCCCTGAACCGGAAGCATCCTGGGCACAGGGTCAAGACTGATTTGCATATAGCTGGGTCTGAACTGAGGTGGCGAAGTGAGCTAAAGAACGATGATGGATTCAACCCAGATCTGGGACTGGGGGTGAGTGTCTGAAACGTTTCAGTGCTCCGTCCATCATCTCCTTGTTTTTACTTAAATTAAATGTGCCAATTGGGTGTAAGACAATTTTACCATGTTTAAAAGAGGGAGCAGAAGCACTTTAGCACTGGTTAACTGTGGTAAAGTGTGCAGAGCCCCAAAAGCCAACAAACATAGGTTCAGAAAACAGGAGGCTGAAGGCATAAAGGCTTGAGGATGACCCTTAAGAGAGGGCCAAGTCCAACAACAGTCATTTAAGAAGTATCTACAGTTTATATGATATCCTCATATGATCTCTTAAACATACCCAGTGGAAATGCACAAACATATAGACTGCATATTAATAATGGGATAGTTAAGGGGAAATACCCATTGGGTATTTAACAAGGGCATGGAAAAGGAACGCAAGTAAAAATGTATTGCCTTACAGTCTTTATTAAAGTAATATGGAATAAGATCTGGGTAACTTATTTATCCAACACTAAGAGCATGAGAGTGCTAGGAGCAACTTTTGATACCCGCTGGGGTGTCTGATAAGAAATCAACCTGTTAGGAAACCATTAAAGCACTTCTGTGCACTGTCCATAGATATGTGTTTGTAAACTGGCACACTTTTTGAAAGGAGGATCTAGTACTAGGCTGCTGGACTTAGTTAACTTGGATATGCTGTTAGAATAGGTCTCTTATTACCCTAAACATTCCTAGAATATAACCCCTTTA
Source organism: Calotriton arnoldi (assembly GCA_963921515.1). NCBI lineage: Eukaryota > Metazoa > Chordata > Amphibia > Caudata > Salamandridae > Calotriton > Calotriton arnoldi. The sequence continues at coordinate 41,183 of CAWUFW010012429.1, read as the reverse complement.
AGTAGGATGAACTTCTCATTTTAGAGTATGTCTAAATCCTGGTCGATAGTATGATCACTAACCCTGTGCAGCAGCTTAGTAAAGTTGCCATGGGCTCTCATGCAAGCAAGAGCAATGGGGCTCATCAGCTCCCTGGACAATGGACGAAAAAAAGCAGCCGCCCTCAGTATGACTTAATCAAGCTCACTAGCATGAAGTAAATCAACCCTTCTGACACTCACCACCACTGCCAATCATACATTATATTGTATTTGAACAAAAGATTCTCTACAGTGACCAAAAGACCAGTGGTCATATTATATATAGGGTGGACTGTTCCTGTTTGTAACTCAGCACACCCTTACCTTGTTGAGCTGAGTGCAGACAGGGACAGTGTGCCCTATTAATGATAATGAGCTGGTAGGTCAGCTGCAAACTGGTGCCTGTCTGGTAGATGGCTATTAGTGGACAACGGGCCATTTGTTCGAAGCAGCAGGCCCTCCTTTCACAGTGCAGGCGGAACGTGGGCAGCTTTTGAAAGGGGGACAGAGACCTCCCTGCATGCAGGTGCAGTAAGTGACTGCACCATCTGCAGGTGGATGTCTAAGGAATCCGTGGGACCCCCGTTCCCTCCTTACAAGGGTCACCTGCAGGGGAGCACTGACTGTGTGGCAGCTCTTTATGGCACACAGTCTGTGCATATCTTGTCAGCCTCTTTTCTTCTGCACTTCCATCCATAATAGAGTGTGGGCACTGAAGCACAGTTTATTACATAAATGTGCTTTTTTTAACAAGTGTGTTTTCCAATTACGTGATTTGACATGCTTTTTATTATGCACATGTTTTTATATGTAATTGTAAAGGTTTTAATTAACTGTACAATAAAGAATAAAGAAATTTTCTCGAAAGGCAAAGTTTATTATAGAAGGGGCTCTGAAAGTGTCATCAGCCCTTTCGTAATAGCAATGTGCCCTGGGGAGCGCAGAAAATGGCTGCACATGCCTGTTGTGCGCCTCGGCACTTTGTGATACATCCTCCGGTGGTCAACACACAGGTGAAAACACCTGTATCATACATGTGATACATCCTCCGGTGGTCAACACACTGGTGAAAAAACCTGTAATACACGTAGTAGTGACCTATATAATTGTATTCTTTACACTTCCAGTGAGCTTTTTAACTATAGTAGTGATGTAGGCATTGTGAAAAGGCCAATGCCTATTTTTGTAAATAATTGTCAATTCACTTGTGCTCTCTAGTACCATGTAAAGAGACTTTTCATTAACCAAGGTGCCAACCACTAAAATGAAGGGCTCTGTTAACATAGAGACCCCTGACATTCTCCTGCATGCGTACACTGCTGTTTTTTCCCCAACATTTACAGAATCCTCCAACTTGTAAAACACGAGTCCAGTTTCTTCTTTACATTCTGGCATTTTTCATCGTGAATTCAAGATTAAAACAATAAAGCTACAAGTCCCAGAATGCAAAGAAAAAACAGGCCAGACTGAGCTACTCACACACAACAACTTAATGGCAATTTGAGATTTCCTAGCAAGTGAATGAGTAATTGCATTTTAAGGCATACTTTACGGCTAGTCAATCACTAGGTACTATGGACAACATAGGGAAGGGGAGGGTTGATGGTTATTAGGGTAATCACATCACCTTAGGTCATAACAGACACTGTTTCTAGTCTGGAACTTTTCACATACAAATCATTATTTTCAGTTGTATTTGTCTAATTAATACAGTAGAAGGAAAACAAGATTACAACAGCAGTGTGTATTTGGATACCACACTTCTAGGACTAGAAACAGTGTCCATCCTGACATGTTGGGAGGTGGTCACCCTAATGGTTATTACAGGGGCAGACAAGATGGAACAGACTGCAGTTGAGGGTTACTTTCTCAAGACTGTACCTGAAGCGTTCCTGTGGTCAGGGCAAAACGTCCTTGGTTGCACTACTCTGTGCCAAGTGGCCCCATGATTTGTGTGACACATTGAACTAACAGGGCCTTGCCTAGAAAACAACACTGTGCATAGTGGGGCTTATAGTTTTATTTTTACTGTTTAAATAAATGTTTTAAAAAAATTCCTGCATGCAAAATTCTGTTAAATAAAAAGGCAGGGATAACTGATGCTGTCTTACACAACATGGATACGCTAGGCAACTGTGAACGTGGCCTGCTGGGATTGTTAAAACCATACCTACACACACACACACACACACACACACACACACAAACACAAGGGGCAACAAACTCCCAATATGCAGCACGTTCTTTGGTAAATAACCAGAAGTGATTTCAGTGCCTAGTATGACGGTAAGTCACGTGGCAGCCATGATAGGTGATAAACAAGTGGTCCTCAAGGTTAATCTGGCTGTAATCATTGAATTGCTCTATGCGTCTCCCAGTCAATGGGGCAGGATCTCGAGAAGGCAGTACTGAATGCAGTCCACTTCCTGCAGGGCAAGTGTTGCTCCACCAGTGCCCCACATGAAGGAAACACATTTACTTAGAGGCTCAAGATATCTCTATTTTGTGTGTGTTCTGACTTTAAACACAGGGTAATTAAGTTATTCTGCGTCATGCGTGAATGCCTCTTCAAGCCTGGAGTTTTACTTTGATACAGCTTCTCGTAGTTTTGTTGTACTCATTGTAAATTCAAGAATAGAAGTGCCAAAATGCCAATTAAAAAGCAAGACTTGATGAGCTCCTCACACCTACATAGACCATGCCTGCCTCTGCCGACTTTCTAATGTTATATTACCTACATGCCAATGCTTTGGAGAGTTAGACCTAAGCTCTCTGGCAGAACTCTAGGAATTTGCCTTCGAGTGTCAGTGATCTGAAGTAGTAAATATTGTTCTCACACAACACACCAAAGCCTCGTTCCTCATACAACATATATTGCTGACTTACTTTCACGCTAGAGTGACGCATATACTATTTCATCCTTCTAAATTTATGGAGATTTACTGTTTTATTTTTAGAAAATACCATTTAACATGTGCATGAAATAATTGAAATGTATGCCATTCTTAGAAATGTCAAATATTTAATTAACAAAGTATGTTAAAGCGAGCAATATTGTAGGGCCATCCTCTTACTATTTAAACGCTCCCGACGGGATCAAAGGAGCCGACTTACAGACTAATTACAAAGGTGTGAATGGCCTCGGACTCAGCGAGCAAAAACAGAGTACTTGGGCCAGTCGGGCTCTAACCTATGACTCTCCAGCATGTTTTCTATGCAGGTCACAACAGCGACTGTGATTCAGAAACAGATGTGTGCCACGTGCAGTATAAGGCGCCTATAAATGGCCAAGTAGCTCTTTTTTTGACAGTGCAAGGACTGGGGTAAGTGTGGTGGCGCTACAGTTCCAGTTCCATTAGTTCCTCAGGCACCAACTTCTTTGGTGGGGCACACTGGCAGGCTGCGCAGTGTGCACGTGGGTATTTAATCTTAGCCAATCACAGAAAGAAGCAAACCCAAGAGACACGCTGCTGCCCAAAGAGGGAGTGCCTCCACCTGTATTTCACCAAAACAGATGACCTCTGATGGCCCTGGGGTGCAGGCTCAGCATCGGTATATGGACGCACCACTATAAAGTATAAACTTAGTTAATGAGGTGATACTGTGAGGCACTGAGAACATTCTGCTACCTCTCATTGTGTGACGATCTCAGATGCTCGCTGTGATGCGGCAAAAAATAAACGCGTTATACTAACCCGAAATGCGTGGTACTTGGCAGAGCTGAATCGCAGCAGCACCTGGGTCAGTGGTCTCCTCCTGCCTCTGGGCCCTGGTGCCATTGCACCAGTGAAATCACTGATAGATTGCTACGCCCCTGACTATGAGATATGGCAATTCACGTCTTGAACAATTTGGAATGCTGGTGCAACTACACCTGTTTTTAATTAACATTAAAATGTAAATGTCTGGACAGTGGGCCTAGAAAATTCAAATTAGGACGTAATGATCTTGGAGGGTGGAGATTGTAGTGTATTTATACCTCAAGGCAAATAAATGCGCTCCCATCTGTGTCTGTAGGCTGCTATTTAATTTTAGCTTGGAGCTGGGGTTTCCGAAGCACTTTTGCTTTATGTGAAAAGTTAGATACTGTGCGTAAATTGTTAATTAGTGGCACTTCTTTGCATAGTTCATGTTATTGGAATATGCAGTTCATATAAAGAAGCACTAAAAGCATTTGCATGCAGAGAATGATTTGAGGAAGGGGACTTTGCGTCCTCGGTGGCTGGGCTTCCTCTGGTATCGGTGGTAATCGGTATGTTTTATGTGCCTGTAGCTTGGCCTCATCTTAGCCTTTGCTTTATTATTTGTTCCAGTAGTCCTTGTTTTGCATTGGAATAATGTAATAACTATTGTGTCACTCACTACACAACATATGCCTTTAACCACCCAGGGAAAAGTGGATGTTTCCTGTTGCCTTTAAGTTTTTACATTAATTCCACTAATTGCCGTCCATACTATTTATAAATTCCAAACCCCCCCTGCACACGCCCCCCTGCACACGTCCCCCTGCACACGCCTCCCTGTAGATGACTGCACATACTTGTGGCAAACCACAGCCGCTGTGTTTTGACAGAATATGCCTACGGCAATCTGAGCCTCATAAATGGGACATCTTATCTGTAAATATTCTGGACGAAGCATAAACACTGCGATGGTTTGACGCCTGTCCTGTCTTCCTAGGAGTCACAATGTCGGCGAGCAGGGCACTGTCCTTCCAATCAGGCGTGATATCGCGGAGTCGGTCGGAAGGGACCCTGATTGACTGGGACGACAGACGACCGACGGAAACTAGTAAGTCAATAGGGGGTGGAATCAAGAACATTGTATTCAAGTGCTCTTAGTGCATGTTACTAAATCACCTATTGGTCTGACCTCAACATCGCATGGGTTAGAGCTGATGAGGGGAAGGGGCGAGTGGGCGGGCCATGAAGGTCTGGTGGACACAACTCTTCTAACAAAAGGCACTGAGAATTATGTTTCTCTTTAAAAAACGTTGCTGCCGGTTGTTCCTCAACATCTCTGAACGTGTTTAGCTCATTGCAGAAATGGCTGCTACCAATTTTAGGAGGAGACGTGACATTTCGAATTGCTTTACAGTAATATCGGGGGGGGCAGGCACATGGTTAATGGCTCTGAGAATAAGCAGTCAGGCACGCAGTCATTCCCTGTGAATGCAGGTGTGTTGAAACATAACAACTTAATTAGAACAGACTGGACACTCGACCTAAGTCACACCAGGCAACTGGGAACCAAACAATAATTTGGGCAGTTGCTTCCAAGATAGGAACACGACTGTTACCGCCAGAATGCATGAACCATATGCAGAAACCTTATCGAAAACAACACGTGATAGATGCATGAAACAAGAAAAACAAAACACATGCCGCTTAACTTTAAATACCACGTTATTTTTTGTATTGTAGTAAGGCTGTTTGTTTATTATTTGAAAGGATGTTTACGTTCTTACGAACAGCATTGTGTGTGTTTTTTTTTTTAAACGTGATTGGAACGTACGCCTAAGGTCAATTGACTGTGCCTAGGTAATTGTACATGTCATGCATAATTATACGAGGATAAAGAATGCTAAAAATACATCTGTTAATGTGTCCCAGTGATGTTCTTCACTGAGGGGTTCTGAGTGACCTCTAATAGACAATGAGAGCGAAGCTCGAGTTGTCTATGAGGTCACTCAGAACCCCAAGGTCATTAACATTACCGTAATTAACATTTTAACCATCTGTAATTTTATGTGCTGTATGGCCCCCAAAGTCATCTGCCTCTGCATTCAACTGCTGTGCAGTGCACAGTGGCAGAGTAGTAATGGATGAGCCATACATAACATGGCCTCTGCCATCCTTGACCAACCCCCCACAACCTTCCCCACCTCCCTTCCCCTCTTAAAGCTGTGCTTTCTGCTCTCAGTCAAACAAACAAGCAGCCTGTGCTGCACCGACAGTCTCTCTGAGAGCCTTGTCAGCCTGGCCTGGAAGGCCTTTATGACATCACAACAGAAGGTAACACGTTTTGTTATCAACTGTTGCTATGTCATAGCAGTGGGTTATGAGATTCAGAAACTGAAATAAACAATAGCGGCTGTCTGTTTGAGCTATACATAACAATAAATGATATACTCTGGTCTTGAAATGAAAGTGAATCAAGCCAGTTCTGGTGCGGGCAAGTGATGCTTGATAGCCAAAGCAATAGGAAATAAAAGGCTTTTCTCTGGCCGTGCCATTTGATGAATAGTAAACACACAAGCAGTCATTCTGATAACATCTTCGGTCCTCTTTAACGCTTTAACCGCAGCGCGAATTCCGCCGCGGTGCGGCAGTTTAAAAGAGTGGGCGGGGCCGCGTCGGCCAACGGACGTGCGCAGCACTAGCGAGGTAGTGCTCGCGACGGCCGTTGGCCGACGAAAGCACGGAAGGGGTTAAGAGTGGGCCAATGACCCATATATGTGTTAACTGTTGTTATTGCACATATCGAAATTGTGAATTTTGCAATCTTTATCACACCCAAACCCTACTGGGTGCAATAAAAATGTACCCACCGAATACATTTCGGCAGGTGAAACCTATCGTGTAGATGTGTTTGTGTGGTAAGCACTAAAATTTGCATGTTATGCTGCATTTTAGAGGCAAAACTCAAAAAGGTGATAATATTTGTAGGCAACAAATTCCATAACCTCTAAATTGTTATTTTATTGTGTGCGAGAGTTAGTGCAGATAAAACTGGGCCACTTGTAATGAGGGCCTTAGCTCTGTGTTGCCGTTAGTATTGTCAGGGTGTTAAGAGATGATATCGGACTTGTGCCAACTACGTAGCCTTGCTACGTATTTGAAACAAGACGCCACAGACCGGGTAATTTACTTCGCTGAGCACCGCAATATTTGGAAACTTTTTGCCTTCATGCTCAGCATCTATGGTACTCTGATACCTATACTTATTCAGCATCTCTGTGCCAGGATTCAATCAAAATGTATACTAGTGTACTACGAAAGCCAGTTGCATTGTTAAGGACACCATGTCATATTGCGACACTGTGTCTGTCAAAAAAGTGACTAAAGTACAGTTATATATGATACTGCCCTGAGGAAGCCTATGGCTAGGCGAAACACTTTGGCTGCCCTTGTCTGTGATATCTGAAAAAGAACGAAATAAAAAAGAAAACTACAAGCAATGACGACTCGTCTTGTTTTCTCTGTTTCTGTGCCTATCTTTGATCTCACACTTTAGTCCTAGTTGCCTCTCATTCTGTGTCATATTTTGTCTAATGTATGACCAGTTGGTAGCTGGTAATTTGAGGTGGGCAGCTCTGTTTGTTAAACGGTGAGTACTTCAGGTGGTGCAGTAATAGATCTCCTAGCTGCTCAAATTAAAAAATGTTTCCTTTCCTGCACATACAGCAATATAGAAGAGGAAAACAACATAATTAAACCCTCATTAAAAGGGGTCAGCTGGGGATGCAATACTCCAGCATCTTTTAACATCTGATACCCGGGATCAAGATATTAAAGGCGCAATAATTACGGTCTTTTACAAGTTATATCCTTTACAATGGATCATCGCATGTGGATTTTGGTGACTTTGTGCACCAAAATCCATATGTACTTGTACTTACTGAGCCTTTTTCCTCCAGTACATTTTGCATGGAAGTGGTGCTTACCATGAAACTCCTGATTCCGATCCCGGTGCAGAATAAATGGCCCACTCTTTATTAGCACCTTAGCAGCAATGGGGAATTATGCAGCCAGAATCTTGTTGAGGTTGAAATACAAGAGAAAGTCAGGAGAAGGGCAATCACATTGGTGCTCAATGCTTACTCTCCTAGGGAATTAATTTCAGCAAATCATTCCTGGCCATGCATAAAGGCTAGAAACTCACCCTAAGTAACCTCTGACTTGTCAGTAGTTGTTCTAAACTGTCACCACTAAAACATTGGCATGATTCCCTGTCTCTCTGTACGATAATACCCTAATGGTTCCTCAGAGTTGATTGCAGGAAAATTAGGTAAGCCTTTGATGAATAACAGGAGTATCTATGCCCAGATTCTGATGAGTCTCAATTAAGAATCTCTACTAGAAATGATTAAGTTATAAGAAATGAGGACTTAATTGTCTACCAGGAAATGACTAGATGACCTGCCATTTGGGTGGTGCACTGAAACGAAATTAGAGTACAACTATCTTACGTTCATAGATTTTTGTTTTTTTGTGCAGGAAATCAACCACACAAAATAATTTCATATTAATATGCTGTATATCTATATTACCCTATCAATTTTACAGCAAATTGTAGGGTATGAGACTGCTTGATCTTAACTTTTGGGTATCGTCTACCACCACCACTGATGGTCACTCTCTGGGCACAATTCACCAAGCAACGTGCACATTTATGTTTAATGTACAGATGCAAATCACCTTTTTATTGCCCCGATTATGAGTCGCCCATTACATTTCAATTATGTGAGGTCACATGTTACTGCACATCGGAATTATTAATTCTGCTGATTTTAATACAACAGGTCATAACCGGGTGCGATGAAAATTTCTGCATGTCAAACCTGGTGTAACATTATGGTGGAAAAAGGGCTCATAACTACTGGGACAAGCGGTAAGCACCAAAATCAGCATGTTAATCCCCAAAAAGCAGAATAGCAAATATCAATTTTGAACACATTTTTGTTCGATTACCAATGCACTCCTAATGAGGCCCAGGAGTGTAAAGCCATATATTGATTCATAAAACTTAGTTTTACACTCATAAGAATATTTAATTACATGTAGATTTCCCAGGTGCAGGAAGGGGATATTCTAGGGAGGGGATCACCTGCAAAGTTTGTGCACATCCACAAACATTTAAGTTTGTGGTATACAAAAAATGTTCTCATTCTGTGAACACCCTGCAAGCAGTCATAGATTTACCCCAGACATGGATACAGGTAAAGATGTTTCTAAAAGAGGGAATGGGAAGGAATAGCCCCAAAATTGGGGTGAGTGCAAAGAAAGAGTTGTATCTCTCTACAAGGAAAAAATAAAATAAAATAGTAAGCAGCAGCGTCGACACTTACTCATGTCTTTCACCACTGGTAAATATGGACGTCTTTGGCTGCTTATGTGAAATCTGTATTTACTAAAGTATTCATAGGAATGTTTCAACAAGAACTGAGATAGTTAAATCTTTCCAAAACGTTGGTGTCACCCTATATTGCTTTTTTGCGACTCAGAATTAACCCCTTCGATGCGCGTGACGAGCTCAGCTCGTCATGCTGCGCGGTAGCGCTGTGCGCATGACGAGCTGAGCTCGTCACGACCACACCCGCGATCGGAATGTCCAGCACACAAGCGGAATTCCGATCGCGGTCAAGGGGCTAGAGTTGGTGTGCGTATTGTGCCAAATGTGAGCAACATATTTTTCTGGCACGGTTTGCCTGCTGCTTGAAAATGGCTACTTCTGGGCCAACTTTCCAGGGTTTGAGATCTGTAAAGTTGGGGTTTTCCCCACTGTTTGTTCAACATTATAGATTCATGGTGAGAATTCACAATCCAGTACTTTTTTTTTTTGGGGGGGGGGGTCACTTCTGTTCAGTATGTGTGCAATTATACACAGATGTTCAATTAAATATGTTTCTGTTGTTTTTAGTGTGAATTGGGCACATGTAATAGTTCAAGTACTGCTTTATCTCATCCTCAGAGTCTAAGTAATGTGACAAGAAATATGTAAGAGGTGGTACCGGTCCAATTGTATACCAGGTTTCTTCATTACTGGAAGTGCTCGAACTTCTTGTCACAACCCTGCATTCCTACCTTTCAGATCTCTCACAGATCCCCAGTTTCTGTAGGCAACATTGATTCAATACTGGTCAGAGGCAATGGTGGTAAAGATCAACTCCCTACAACTAAATTCCAAGAATTTGGAGGAAATAATTTTATTTATTTATTTTATTTGGGGGAAATCCCCATCAAAGTACAATCAACATATACAGTACACAAAAATCTTTGCTTTAAAAATCAGGCAAGCAATAATTCCTTATATAATTACATCAAAATACACAGTAAAACTGTAGAAGTTGAAATTCAAATCTATATAAATACTTAAAAGTGAAATCAGTATTACAAGCCTTACATATGATTACATGGAAATGTCTTTTTCCTGCTCCTTTTAGTTTAAGACTTGCACACCAGGAGGAGTACCAATACAGAAAAAACAATTATTTCATTTATATTTGACTTCAGCAGTATCTGGGCAGTTTTATAAGGCAAGACATTCATCCCATGAGAAATGAAACCTATCCATTTCTTCCTAATCTAGTTATAGGCTGGACAAAAAACAGAAAACTAGCCACCATTTCATTATTAATCTTGCAGGACGGGCATTTTCCAGAAATACTTTATACAGTATGCCATTTACAGCAAAAACTATTGACTGGAAGAATCCCTAGTGTAATCTTCATGTAGAAAGATTTTACTTGAGGTGGCTCTATTCTGCCTAATATAGGCTCGAATTCCCAAGTTAGTTTAATTGCTAAAAGCTTCCCATCCAGACTGCCTAATTTAGACTCCTGGACGGCACTTTCCAGAGCAACCTGACAACATCTATTTTTCACTAAAGGTGTCAAATTCTTGGATATTGTGGCCAGCTTATCCCAAATTTCTGGATACCCAGGTGAATAGAACCATTTTTTCACGTTTAAACCATGGTATTTTACAATCCGTATCCAGAGCTCTTAACTACACAAAATAATTCCTATATGGTTCTAATTCAGTGCATGACCACAATCTTATCCAATACAGAAGAGGTTTTTAGTTAGCAACATTAGACACATTTTTCAAGCCCAGGTCCTGCTTCATCGGGACAATTGAAGTGCTTTGGGCCAAATTAAGTAAAATCCTGACAAATTTGTTTTCAGCTTTATCTAAACTCATCCGGTTACAGTAGCCCCATATCTCAGCGCCGTACAACACTGTGCCAATTCCTTTGGCTCGCTATATCTCTATCGTTGGTGATATAGGTCGAAATATGGAGGTATTATACTCCTTCAAGATGGAAAAAACTCTATGATGCAAGATCACAGTATAGCACAGCACAGATTTGGGGAGACTACAACATCAAATATGCCAGCCTTACCCCCAAATTATCAAAATCTATCACCTTTTCTATCTCACTATCCCCCAATTTCAGTTTCCCCCAGAAAGATCAATCCGGGTTAAAAGTCATAAACCTAGTCTTTGTTGTATCAATTTCCAAACGTCAGAGTTCACAAAATTGAGAGATTTGATTAAGCAGAGTTTGTGCCCCATTGGAGCCTTGGATATTAATAAAGAATTGTCTGCAAAAAGCAGGATGGAATCATAGAGGCAGAAAACAAAGGGGAATCAATCTGACAGTGGTGTAGAAAATCAATCCCACCATTAACAAAAAGGGTAGATAGGGTTGGAGCTAGCACATAGCCCTGCCAGACGCTCTTTCAATGTTTATTGGGCCTGTGAGCTCACCTTTCTTGCCTCATCTTGCCTGGCATAATTACCACTATGTAGTCTGATTATCAGATTTAGAAGGTTAGTCAGCATACCCATCACTTCAAGCACTACCCACAGCTTGTCTCGGGGGACTAGATGAAAAGCTGTTCTTAGGTCAATGAATATTACATAAAGATGGCCATGACTCAAGTTCACCTCTTTTCAGTATTACTGAGTTAAAGCGAAAAACCTGATCAATAGTACTGGTTTCCGATCTAAACCCCGCTTGCAAGTGTGATAGAATATGACACTCCCGTATCTAGTCTTGCACTTTATCCAATATTTGTCTAGTAAAAATCTTTTGTATGCTATCAATCAGACTTATTGGCCTGTAATTAGCTGGATTATCAGTACTGCCATTCTAACAAATTGGGATAATTTCAGCCCCTTTCCATGTTGTCGGAATATTGGCACCAGCCACAATAGCATTACATATAATATTGGCATATGATCCCCAGACAATTGGCTCGGCCTTAAATAACTCTGCTGGAATCTTGTCCAATCCAGGTGCTGTAGTAGCTTTACAGATTCAGTGACCTTAAATGTATCATTAATAGATAGTCTAACAGGATGTCCTGCTTCTGTCAAATCATTTTCTTTTTGAAGGAGATGCAAACTACATCTTGGATGAAGAAATACTGTCATAGAGCAGTGACTCAAAGTATCGAATGTTACTATGAGGTAAAAGGGCATTTGCATTCTTACTATCCACTGTACATTGAGGCCTTTTGATTTTTTTTTACAAACCGGAATTAACACCTATATAGTCTTGTTCAAAATTAAGTAATTCATCTAATTTTTGTTTAATTTCAATATATTTGGTATTCATTCCATTAAATAATACAATAACATGCTAGTTTTTAATATAAATAAAAAACATTTCCATAATATCTTACAATGTGAATGCTCAGCGTATTAATACCATGATATACAAATACCACATTCAAACATGCATGAAAATAAAATATCCCATGGAAAGCCTCATAAAATTCAAGAAGTCCTCCAATTATCTAGCCTTATTTGATAGTCTTCTGTTGAGTGTCCATGCCCTCCAAATAAAATTTGCTACTCAATATGGCACTGTAACAATACTTGAATTCTTACAGAGGGGGAGCTCCTGCAAACATGAACGAATCCTAAAGTTTCTCGCAATAGGTGCTATGGATCTACATCTTTACTTCTGAATACAGGGATCAGAAGAGCAAAAAGTGGATCTTGCCTTCTGTAGAGAAACTATGACAAATACAAATTGGCTGGGGCATCTCATTTTATTGAACTGTATAACTCTTTAATCCCAGACTACAAATTTCATGTTGCCACCGGGGTGGGAAATCCACAGCCATAAAAGCTATTACCATGCACTAACACCCACCAGTACTGAGCAATTATGAGTTCATCCCCATTGAATAGGGAATATCTATGTGTACCTGGTTTTTACAAGGTGGAATTCTGTATGTAAATGGATTTCCTGTGGATATTATTACTCATAATTACCACCTGCCCTGAGCTGGGTGAATGGTGGGCGGCAGCGGTAGGCAGAGGATAGAAGAGAAAACTGTAAGTCTGGCAGGGGGTGCATCACATGCTGGGGCCAGAAAACAGAACTAGGATGCAGTGCTGCCCATTCCCAAAGTCATTTTACCAGTCAGATTATCCGGCTAGTAAATTGAGTAAATTATTCATGCAACTGGTAAATTCTAATGTTGGAACATTGCCTTGGCCATGATTCCATATGGGAATTTGGCTCCGCTGAACTCATAATTGATGCCTTAGTGGCCAGATCTCAAAATGCATTTTATTATACAGTGCCCAAAGAAACTGATTTTGCATGGGCAAGATATTCCACCTTTCAGGCATGCCATTTAATCCGGTTTAAAATGTAATTGATCACTACCTAATTTAGATTTTTACTATTGCTGCAAAATCCTCAATGTTGCATTGATCATAAAAACATTAGTATCACTTTTGTTGCCTGCACTCTAAACACATTTAAGCTCATTTGCAATAGGGAATAAAAAATATAAACAGCCCCTATAATTTGAAGTCCTAACACATGATTTCTAATGGTCCTTCTTGGAAAACAGTGAAATTCATACACAAGTTATTACAAATTACAGTGTGTTTAATTCTTCCTCAACAGTAACAACCTGGCCGATTAGAGGACCTCCACTATCTTCCTCATAAAATTATTATATGTAGCTGTAACTGAATTATGATGTTCCATAAGTCGGTTCCAGATAGAGCACTACCACTTTAGCATGATGTACAGCTAGGTGAGCAGAAAGTAGACCACATATCTTAGCTTACATTTGTATGCAGGTTCACATGGCTTGTGGCATCCATTAACAATATTTTTCTCCATTTGGGCTATGTGAATCCTGGTAGTCCTAATCTGATCCAGAGGATTCACATTCTGCTTGAAATTCCTCTTTGAAACATAGGGTTTACCTACTACAAAGATTTTATATTTGTCTGTATTTGGGAGGTTATGTTTATTATGCCATTACTAGTGTAAGAAAGGGCCTCTTTTTGTGTGGTCACCCCCATTTTTTTTAGGACTAATGTTATTTTGTTTACTCCGTGCACTGCAACACTGCTAACTAGACCCCGGAGCATGTACTTTGAGCCCTAAAACATGTCAAAATTGGCTACAGTCGTAATTGGCATATTTAGCCTTCCTATAGAGCCATATAATATGGTGTCTAATGTACACCCATGACATGGGAATTTAGATGTCACTTATGAACCACAGCACTCCAGTGCCATCCTCTATTGTGACAAGGCAAGCATGACTCCAGGCCTAACACTGTAGCCTGGCTGCTGCAGTTTGAAAACTGCAACCCTATTCGTCAAAATAAACTCTTTTGACAGAAGAAAACCTCTGTTTTAAATTATAATAAGTGACCCGTTTATATGCTTTAAAGCCCACAAGGAAGGGTGTATGGTAATAAATAAATAAAACACTGATGAAAGTAGGACATGTAGAAATTTAAAGTTAACATGTCCTTAAAGCGACTGGCTCCCAAAAGCTATTTTCACTGTAGGAAGTCTGGCTGGCCTATAGAAAAAAACTGGGCAGCAATATTAATTATTTTTTCTGCTATCTCATCCTAGGGACTAGCTAGAAAAAGAATTCAAGCACTGTTTTAATATTTAGAAGACTGGATGGATGTGCTCCCACTTGTACCCAGGATATAAAAGTGGACTCCAAGGGTCAGTTGGCTGACCTCCTCTGTAAGCTACATAGTCACCACAAGCTGCAAGAGGCATTTTACTGAGGAGTCCAGTGACAAGTGCCAAGTGGACCTGACCTGGATCCTGCTGGTGGCCTTTGCTGGAATGACACTTGACCCCCAAGTGCTGTTCCTGAGGTCCTTTGACCTTTTGGCTTTGTCTAACTGGACTTCTCCTAACATCCCTGAAAACTGGAGACTTTGAAAACTTTTGGACTTCAAGACCTCCATGGGACTGGGACAGACCTGCCAAGCCAATCCGCCCAAGGCATGTTTCCACTGGGATAAAGAATACAGGTTTTCCCCATTGTGAGCTTCTCTCACCAGAAAATTTGATTCAGCTGGACCTTGCTGAGAAGATATCCAACCTTGTGGAGCCCTCTTTGAATACAACCAGCAGCCTTGGTTTACTGGGTGATTACAAGCTCCGAAAGGGGACTACTTGCGAATGGAAAAAGCTTGACAAGGTGAAGGCACCAGGTTCGGTGCGAAGGTACTCCCCATCAAAGTTCCATGGGTTTGAAGATAGAGGGAGCCCGGGAACTCAAATACATTTTCAGTCAAGGCCAGCCTAGAGCATCCCAATACAAAATGTTGTGGTGCGTTGTATTGCCAATCTTCTTTTTAAAGAATCTCTTCAATGGTCTCCAAGATGACATCCTGGGGCAAGCTAGTATAAAGGCTCTCAATGTCTTACCCAATGAGTAGATTGCAGGATGGGTCAAAATGTACATCTCTCAGCAGTTGTAAAAGATCTCTAGTATCTTTCAAGTAGGTTGATGTACGTTGTACAATAGGTCTAAGAAAGAAGTCAATGAATTGCAAGAGGGATTCCAATATGGACCTGATACTATAGAGGCATGGCCATATCGGCAAACTCTGGTTGGGCGCTTAAAAATTCTTGCAGCGCCTCAAGATGTCAACATTCAGGGTGTGGAGGTTGCAATAGGTCAGACCACCAGGACCACAACCTTGATTAAGTGAGTAACTACTCCTGTGTGTGTGGGGGGATTGGGTGCTTTTGTTACCTTCTTTGAGTAGAGGGCACATTTGCTTAAGCTATACTTTTTGTGACAATCCCCACAGTGTGTGACTACAGGGTCCGCCCACCTCTATTGCCCCCTATGGGGCCATAATTGAGCCCCTACCCAAGGTATTTTCTCCCCTTGTGACAAATTGATTTTACTTTACTGTTGCATGAATATACTCTTTTGTGAGGATAGCTTCATATAAACCAGCATTTTAGAAGATAAACTTTTCTAAAAACTGCATTCCAAAAAAACATTTGATATGAATGACGTCCACATCTTTGGCAGATGATGTACCCATGACTTCCTGTCTTCTCTTTTTTTCTGCATAAAAGGAGTCTATCCGCACATGGATATTCTTGAAGTGAGATTACATGGTGAAATGTATGTCTCACTACTCATTACCTAGAATAAGGTGATTTGGATGTTGTTCATGCTATTTCATCTTTTAAAGATCATGGGCTACTGTCCCCGAGAGGAATTGTAAGTTACTGTGCTTACATATCACTGAACACTACTGTACGAATATAAGACAGGATACTGTCCTTGTGTTCACACTAGGGATCTGCTTGTTTTGGTCCTGATGAAATCCAAGTGACCCAGTTAGACAGGGTTGGCTGAAACATGTAGACCATGAGTGATTTTTGATGTAAGGATTATTGTTTCACTCCCATTTTACATCTTGTTCTGTTTTTAACCTTAC
Organism: Calotriton arnoldi; assembly: GCA_963921515.1. Classification (NCBI taxonomy): domain Eukaryota; kingdom Metazoa; phylum Chordata; class Amphibia; order Caudata; family Salamandridae; genus Calotriton; species Calotriton arnoldi. The sequence goes on along the minus strand of CAWUFW010012429.1, from coordinate 24,680 downwards.
CATAATTCCTGCAAGAACAAATAAAGTAGATTAGGAATTAGAGGTAATTTTAACCATAGTAATCACAGATCCCACTTAGCCCCAAACCTAGATGTGCTCCCTCCTTTTAGAGGTTGAGCCCAGCCTGACACATTAATGTGTCAGGGGTGTCAACCCGATGATGAAGCATGATACTAGTCTGTACTAGTGGGTAAGGGCCTCTTAAAAAGTTTTTGGGGGACTTCAATTGATATTGGTTTGCTTTGGGTTCCCCTCGCTTCTGATTATTGGGTCTGTGATTTTGGCCAGGTGTCTCACCTTTATCACTTTTACAATTACATTTAAATGTTGAGCACTAGTTCAACTTCTGTATCGTGCAATAGAACATATTCACCTCAAGTTTAGGACAGCCTAAAATGTGGATTTATCTCAAGCTTTTACACTCACGCGATTTATATGCTTAAGTTGTTTTTACCTGCATCTCAGAAGAATATTGCTCCCATGGAAGGCAAAAAAAAAACATGTTATTTTAATTTCAAGAATATCTTTTTCAGGTTTGGCTGCAGACAGACAAACAACTTTGATTTCAACCAGAACCCATGTAAAAGAGCTTTGAAAGCAGTATTGAGAGAGACACTGTGTCTCACAGCCAGTGTTGATCTTCTTTATAGGTATGAGGTTGGTCAGCAATTGTATTATGCCAATTATGAAATGTGAAGTAGTTCGTTGCTCATAACTGATAAAGACATTATTGGCGCAGACACTGTCAAATACAGTAAAACAGGGATTAAGATTGTGAATGTTCTAACAAATTCAATAGGAAGGGGATTTACATTGGGAACTCTCCGAAAAATTCAGTAAATAGAGGTTTTGCATGATGACATCTATGACAAACACAATAGTAAGGAGCTTTACATTGTTTAAAAAAGAGAGACCTTCTTGCATCAATCTCTCGTTCAGGAGGGGTTCTGTATTTACTTGTGTATGAATTAGTGTACTTTTTTGATTTCAAAACCTAAAAACCACTAGCTGGAAACTGATATATTAAGTCTTAAAATGTGCTTTATTGGATCTCTAAGCTTCTAACCAATAGCACCTCACTGAGTAAATGCGGCTTGCTTTGCCTCTGTGGCCTGATGGACAAATGCTAATTGAAGTCATTTAGGCCCTCATGTACAAAGGCTTAATTTAAGAAGTTATAAATTGTAGTAAATAATGATTCACAATTTGAGACATCTTAAATGGAATGTACAAAAATGGATTCTGTAGAAGTGGTTGCAATCTGTACACTGACTTCTACTGAATCCAGTAGTATTTTGTGAACCGACCTATGTATTAATAGGTTGGTTTACACAATACCGAATCATAACGGGTCACAATTCGACCTACCTCATTAATATACGAGGTGCATTTTAAATTGTGACCCACTATGATTGGCTACATTCACAGCCATGATGGCCTGCCGTGGCTCATTTTCCCTAAAAGAAAATGGGATGCGTTAAATAACCAATTACACAACTGCCTGTTAATAAGAAAAAGGGGAACGGGTCCCTTAGGGACTCCTTCCAGTTGCGAATGGCTTACCACCTCCTTTGTGGAAGTGGTAAAATATTAATGTTTTGTGCCCTTAACACGCCCCTACCAAATACCGATTCAATATCTCTTCCTAAACACAAACAGCGATTCGATAACAAATTACTGAATTGCTGTGGAGTTTTGAAAATACAAAAATGCCGTTTTATGGTTGGAAAGTCTCTGATTTTACAAATTGGAACCTTACCGACCTCATAATAGCTTAATCCATTAGGACCTTGATGCGCTGTTTGTGACAATAAGTAAGTTAGTGCCAAGATTTAGCTTTGCCGCTTTCTTGCTGCTCTTGCTTACAGGCCTTTCAATTTTGTCAGCAGTTGTGCTGGTCTAACTAGGAAGTAGTTCCACTGCTCGTAGTTTATCGAGGCAATGTTAGCACAGACCATGCATTCAGTGTAGGAGGACAAAGATTTTCATGGTGTAGGCATTGGGAAAATATATTAGGACAGGGTTTTACATTGTGAACTCAACGAAAAACACCTTAGGAATGGACTTTGCACTGTCTAACACTGAGAGAGGCCTTACAAATATCTCTATTTCCAGAAAGGTCAGACAAGTCTGTTTGTCTTGTGTACATTTATCACTTGTTTTTTTATTATTTAGTTGTGTTTGACTTATAGGACTTTTAGGTCTGGTTGGAAACCGCTTTAGTTGTTTGTCATAGTTAATGTAATAACTTTAACAAGCAGTTTGACAGTGAGACTTTGCTACTCTCCTGTGTTGTTGTTCTATACAATCTCTACAAAAATGTGGATGGTCAGCGTTTGTATCTTTCCTCATCTTAAATAGTTCAGTTGCATTGCATGGACAGTGAATTGTTCATACACTACCATGTAGTTCTGTTGATTTATTATATAATTTTCTGCTGACTTAGCTGAAAAAACCCCAATTTGTTTATTATTGCAACTTGTTGCCAGTGTCTCACTTAAAACCTTGTGAACCAGCTTAAGCATGGCTGGCTCAGCGGGGTAAGATTTACTGGAGGTTCACTCCACTGATGATGGCAGCTCCATGTAAACATTATGATGGGGCGATGTCATTTATTTTCATAGATCACATCATCTAAAGCAGTGTTTCCTACACTGTGGTCCGATTCTTGGTGGGAGGCCAAAGTCCAAGCAATAAATAAAGATGCCTTTAAATTCTGTATTATCTCAACACATTGGCTTCTCTTCAAAAATAGAGGACATTTACCACGATAGATTTTGGAGAAATTACTGCTTATTTTTGTAACAGGGACTGGTGTTTACAAGTTTCTATTACTTCAGTGGCGGTGCATCCATTTGGGCGCTGGGGCGTTGCCCCACCTGCCACTAATGCCACATGCCCCCATGGCCCCAGGGCCCATCATCATTCGTTCTCCTCGTTCCGTTCGTTGTTAATCTGAGTCAGTTATTGTTGTGTAATTGTAAGTCGAGTGAGTCGCGCCGCGCGGCTGTTCTGGGCCGGCACCTGACTGGGCCGCGCCCACTTGGTGGTGACTGACAAGCAACAGACCGACAACTGAACAAGCAAGCAAGCAGCTGTGAGCGCAGCAATAGTGTGCATGTTCGTATTTGGGCATGGTCATTTTTACGACCAGCCCGAACATGCGCACTACTAGTAGCTGCTGCCTTCCCCTTAGAGCGAGGGACCGAGGGTTGCTTGCTGCTTCATGCAGCAGCCCCCAGCCCCCGTCTCCTAATGGGCGGGGAGCATCTCTGCTCTAGCCAATCCTGGCGCTGCTAATGCAGCGTCTAGATTGGCTGAAAGAGTCGGAGACACCGCGCAGTGACTGCTAGTCTGAGGGCTGGCTTTATCATTGGGTGCCGCGCGTGGGTGGCACAGCACTGCCGCACTTGAAGCGTATATGGCCAATCACTGTGTGGCTTATGTGAAGCCATGCACAGTGATTGGCCATGACACCCACGTCGTCGCAGCAGACCGTCACCGCGCCACACGACTCGTGGGTGCACTGCCTACTGGCTACTGCTTGTCGTGGGTTGGATCACAGTCCACCTTGCCGCTACTAGTCTCAGCCTTGGTTGGTGGTCCGACGTTCAGATCTGATGATCATCGTTCGATCGTGATGTTGACTCAGATGATTGTTGAGAATCAGTCACTCAGAAGTCTACATGTGAAAAAAGTAAGGATCCGCACTTGCAGTGTAAATGCGTCATTCATCATTACACGTTTGGCCAGGCCTATGTGAATGATACATAAATGATGTGTTTCTGTTTCAGTGAAGTCATGTAATGGTTAACCTAAACGGGTTTAGGTTAACCTTTACATGACTGAAACAGAAACACATCATTTATGTATCATTCATCATAGATAGTAAACCCCGTTTGTTGATTTTTTTCAGCGCTGCCAGTGCCGCGGCTTCCCTGGCCCAGAGTAGAGAGAGTGCGCAAGCAGCCCGGGCCGGTCAGGTTGGCCCTGTGGCACACATTTGTGGGCTTGTGTTAGGTGAGAACTTGATTAAGTGAAGTTCAGAGACGTGTCCGTGAAGTTCAGAGACGTGTCCGATTGCCAAGTGTGGTTTCTTGGCATTCCCAATAATTGCGATGGCGAATTCCATGAGCGGAGGGCTAAAAGAGGGCGGCAGCGGAGTAAGGCAGGGAGGCGTAATGCAGGAACTTTGCCCAGCATCCACCTCACTAGAGCCCTTGCTGCTCGCATGTCCCCAAGCGCAGGGTGAGCTTTGGGGGACACAGTTTGCACTTCGCTGTGCAGAAGGAACACAAGTTTGTTCTTCAACTTCAAAGTCATTTTCTTTGCCTAGACTGCCAGTCTATAATCCATCACCACCTACTCTGTCTTTTCACACTTTCTTTCTAGTACCACTACCTCCTTTCTCCTGTCTTTCCTCTTCTCTGTCTCTTCCTGCACTTATGTTAGCCAATTTCACCTATGGCCCCCAGCATTCAGAGATAACCTTCCAGCCACAAACACCTTTCACTCTTCGTGACCCCCTCTGGGCTAATAAGTCTCCGGCATCTGAGACTGCCCTAAAAATCAGGTATTGAGAAGGAGAGAGATATACATTACTGAAAAGGTGTCCATATTGTATTTAGCAGAGCCAGACAAAAATATGAACAAACAGATTTGTTTACTTTTTAAATTCTATGTTTAGCATGGCAGATACTGAGCAGGGTTGATTTTTTCCGTCTGATGGGTGGCTGCACCCATGCAAAAATGATTTTCTACACTTCCATCTACCATTCTATACATCCATCATTCTCTATCTGACTGATCTTACATCTGGGGCACAGTTCCCTCGATCAACTGCATGTTGGTTGAGGATGGGCTGCGGGTTGGAGTCCACAACCTGCAAGGTGCCTTGAGTGTATGACGGGTATCACTGGCATCTTCAGCTTCTACCCAAAAGCCGAGACTTGCATTTTGCAATCGGCCTCATTGGAAACAGCACCGGCCGAAAGCAGATAGAATTCAACTGACTTACTCAAAGCGGGCCTCCCTCCTCTCTCATCATCTAGACCAGAGGTTTTCAAACCTTTTTGTGTTGGCCCTACCCAAGTAAAGTGTTTTCAGGTCGCTTCCCCCTTCAAAACCTATGGTCGGGCAAATGGGGTGGGTAGGAGGGTATTAAATCAGCGGTATTTTTATGTTGAACATGGTAAACGATTATGTAGAGCAGGGACAGTCAGTATTTTTCTCTTTTTAAATATAAACTCAAAACAGGTGAAACAAGACACAATTACTTCAGAAGCATTTTAGAGCTCTCTAATGTTTTCCCAAATAGCTTTAACAAAAAACGTTTTTGTATGGCCCTTCATACCATATCGACCATTTCCAAGCGCAGTAAGCAACAGGTGTTATCACTCAGTAATTTAATGTTCGGGATATATCCTCCTGTGGATGTTGGAGTAGGTTGGGTGGTAGGTGGAGCTGCAGGGGCACTAGTGTTGTTGAGGTGTGCATTGATGGTAGTATTGTGCAAGTAGATGGTGGGCCTATTGGAGTCAGCGTACGTGGTATCATGGAGCTGTAAAGAAACGGGGGTGTGAGGGGCAATATGCAAATGTCTCATTACATTTTTTGTTTGCTTTTACGTGCTGTGCTTTATTTGCAAGTCAAATGTAACATGGTCTTGCAGGTCAATTCAGGGTATGTCAGCCTTTATCCCATGATTTGGCTTTAGTTCATCTCTAATGGCAGGCAAGGTGTGGTGCATGATGTGCATGTCGAGCTCTGACATTTTCAAGGAAATGAGCTTTGTCCTGGGGGGACCCAAGGCCTTCTCCCACATCTCTGGACAGATATTGACTTTTGACACTCTGTAGCCTAGTATTCTTCCTCCTATGGTATAAGGATTGGTATCTGCTGAAGTGCAACAACATGGCGGTCTATTGCTTGGTCCCTGTAGGTGTTTGCGAGGGCTGCATTATCGGCCTGTGCAGTAGTTTTGTCTCACCTGTGTGAAGGTTGTGTTCAGGTTTTCGTCATTGTGATCATCCTGGCATTCTTGTTAATTTTTGGGTTTGCAAAAAAACCCTTTTTGTGGACTAATCACATTAGGAAAATGTATTTGGCTGTTTCTTTCATGAATACAAACATTTACCACCTGCTGTTAAGAGGAGGGATTGCTCTGGGAACATTCTGCCGATTCAGCAGTAGACCATACTACTTGTGATGGCTGTTACTGCCTGGGATGCTGGGGGATGCAGATTTACAGTATGGTTTTAACACATGCTAAAATTGCTTTTGAAATGACTGATAATCAGGTCTGGGGATTTCACGGATCATTTACAGCTGGGAAACCAGTGTGAAAGCATGAGGGAGGGAGGTAAAAGAGGAGCCAGGCTGGAGAACTTCCTGTTCTTTTGCTGGGTGCTGCAAATGCTGTTCCTCATGCCTGCAGGAGCACGTGCCTGGCTTATTTTGTGTGAATCTGCCGCCTGCTGTTCTTTGGAGAGTGAGGCTCACTGTCTGGCCTGACGTTTCCTGCTTTTTATCTTATTTGTTATTCTGTTTTGTAATTTTTTTCTGCCCGCTATGTTTTCTCTGCTGCTGCAATGTTCCGTCTTAGGACAGCTTGAGTTGATGGGGGGTTTTTCGTGGTTGTTTGTGGATGAAGTCACGAGTACCTTTGGTCCCTCCTCACTCATGTAAGGACTGTGACAAGAATGTAATCCACGGACTACTTGCCAATAAGCTTCATTACTCCGATTACCTTTCCTAGTCTATAGTACTTACAACAACCTCCTTCCCTGCTTATTGTCATGATCTTGATCCCAGAACTTAATGGTGATACAAAGTTCCCTGAATTTGCTCTTCGTTTATGGTCCATTCGGAAGGTGGTGCCTGAGGACGAATAAGAATGAATAAGCAGCTACCTATGTTATATGACATCTCTTTATTAATGTAATAACTGCACTTTCACAATTGCTTTATTAACCTTCCTGCTTTCTCAAATTTGCTTAAAAATGCATCATTTTTCCACTCTTTTCTTCAAAATTTTCTCGGAGGGAGAACCCCCCGAGCCCCCCTTAGGTTGTTCGGGCTCGCTCGCTCGCTACGGTGCAGTATGACAATCATTTTACGCCTCACCACTTTAAAATGTCACCATCCGCCACTGTATTACTTTACAGTCAGAGAAAGAAAAGCAGAGTGATTTAAGTGACAATCTTGTTGGGGTACATGGAGTGTGAAAAGAAAGTATGTAGGATGTCATTTCTTTTCTTACTGCACAACAAAATGTAAATACATGTAAACTAACTGTACGCATTCAGCAGTTAGGAAAGGAAACATGAAGCACTTTTTTAAGAATAATTCTGAACTGTGATGGAAAAAAAAGATTTTAATTGGATCAAAACTTTACTTGGTGATGCACAAATAATAAATATTCTCTGAAAACCAATGTCCGCACATTAACATTTGTATGTCTGTACAAATTTTGTGGCCATTCCACTTGAAAATGTGCTGTCTATAAATGACAATGCGCTACCACATGATGCTTTAGTTACATAAAAAAATTGCGTGCCTCATGTCCATTAAAGCTAGGTAGGTCGCAAACGTTTGTCCTACTAACCAGTGGGGAGCGATACAAAAGGGGATGATGGACGGAACGTTTGAGCCAATCAAACACTCACCCCCAGTCAACTGATCTGGGTTTAATCCATCATCATTCTTTAGCTCACTCCACCACCCCAGTTCAGACATGGCCATATGCAAATCAGTCTGACCCTGTGCCTCATGGGAACAGTCCAGCCCGAACTGCCAAGCCATGTCTTCCCTGGACCGGAAACAAGCATCCTAGGACCGGTTTCTGGCATTTCAGCCGTCATCAGCCAGGCTTGTTGAATCCAGTGGCAAAGTGAGCAAGGGACCCACTGCCTGGGCATACCCCCGCCAACTTAGGGCGACCAAAGCGATACAAAAGGGGATGATGGACGGAACGCTTGAGCCAATCAAACACTCACCCCCCAGTCAACTGATCTGGGTTTAATCCATCATCATTCCTTAGCTCACTCCACCACCCCAGTTCAGACATGGCCATATGCAAATCAGTCTGACCCTGTGCCTCATGGGAACAGTCCAGCCCGAACTGCCAAGCCATGTCTTCCCTGGACCGGAAACAAGCATCCTAGGACCGGTTTCTGGCATTTCAGCCGTCATCAGCCAGGCTTGCTTGAATCCAGTGGCAAAGTGAGCAAGGGACCCACGTCTGGGCATACCCACGCCAGGGCATACCCCCGCCAACTTAGGGCGACCAAAGCGATACAAAAGGGGATGATGGACGGAACGTTTGAGCCAATCAAACACTCACCCCCAGTCAACTGATCTGGGTTTAATCCATCATCATTCTTTAGCTCACTCCACCACCCCAGTTCAGACATGGCCATATGCATGGTTTGAAAAACTTTGGGAAGCACTGATTTAAACGGACAAAGCCCATTGGATTGTAAGGGGAAACCTCTCTTCATGATGGCTGTGTTGTTAACATGATGCACTGGCCATCACGTGAGGAGAATGCCCTCACAATGTGGGTTCACAAGCTGGGCTTTGAAAATTTTCAACAGTCTATACGCCATCCACTGCCACCGTTTCCTTAACCGTAACTGTTAAAATTGTAAACACATTTCAAAAGTTGCCTCTTTCCTGAAAATATGCTGCACAATCATGCCTCATTTAGCTTTAGAGAAACAGCAATATTTCTTTGTTTTTTGTCTCCAAAACTGACTTTAAAACTATTTTCACCTTGTACACATTTGCTGACACTCAAGGGACGATGGAGGAATTGCACATGCAGAGGAGTCTTCGAACTTTCACACTCCTGGCTTTAGTGAAATAGTCATTTAAGCTAAAAAATAAAACTCTTCTCCTACTCTTCATTTTTCTATTCTCTGTGTTTCTCATGAAAATCTTCCAGCAAGACCTGGCTGCTGTTCAGAAAAAGTATGATCACAGCTGTCTGAAAGCATGTCACATGCATGGGATACACATTTAAGGGAATGAATCAAAAAGTTGCACACCTTTTATTCCAAGTCAACAAATGGAGACGAGCTTAAACACAAAAGGGGGTACCCACAGTTGAAGTTTATGCAGGTCTGAGGAATAACTACTTAGATAGCGAATGTGTTAAAGTGAACTTTCTCAAAATATATATTTTACACTTGGTATCCTTCCCAGACCATCTAGTGTGGTAGACGTGTCTGTGCCATTAACATACACAATCCCTTCCGATCCCCATCTCTGACAGCTGGCAGCCTTGTACACTGATTATTTTTGATATTTTGGAAAGTAAAACTAATGTGGACATGCAATGTATTGTACAATAGGACATAACCCTTGATTCATGAATGGACTTCCTGAAAATGGACTGTGTTGAAGTAGTGCATGAATACTAGCACTCACCACTGACGTGTATACACAAATGTGCACAGACACCACAAATACAGAATCACATAGACCACAAACACTTGTATACATCACAGACAGCACAAGCACCATATCAATACATAGTATTGAGTGACATAAGAATGCTTTTGGTAAGCAAATTCAGAAGACCTATGACTCAGTCAACTTTATCTAAAAGTAATACTTTTAAGTTGCAGTTGTTTTCAGCACAGGCAGGAAAGTATACAAGACTGTAAAGCAAAGCCATGTGTGGCCCGAAGTGCAAGCCACAGCCCTAAGCAGAGATTTAAAATGAAAAGTTGTAAATCAGGATTTACTGTCCTTAAATTCTGCGAAATGGAGATGTAGGTGCCCCAGATTTCTCCCGAGCAATTTTTAAAGTTTTATTTGCAGAACCCAGGAAGAAAATATTTTGACTTGTAGTTACAGTCGTTGTCATCAACTGGAATGTTCCATTGGCAATCAAATGATTTTGAATTGGGATACTAATCACTCTAAACAGAGTTTTCAGTGGCAGAGACCTCTGTTCAGAGGGAACAGTATGCAACTTTAATGGGAGATAAATATATGTCCCCATGCAGTACTACTTCCACTACATCTCCACCAAATTAGAGGGTGATCCATTTACTCCCCGACTGGAAAGGAGTTTACTCTGACCTCGGGTTGGAGTAAAATGCAGCACCTTTGCAAGCTGGAAAGGTGAATGTGAGGAGTTTGTGAAAGCCTAGATACATACTTGTGTTAGATATTCACAAATGTCCAAGGCAAATCACATTTTGGCATGCCCAGGAGCGCACTGACTCCCACCCATAGAGTGGGATTTATGGGATCTCTGCACCCATAAAAGGGCTTGTAACTTTGTGAATTCCTGGCAGGCATAAGTGAGTTTAATTTGGTCATAAACGTTACGTTTACAACCATACTTACCTGTGTGAATAGGCCTCAAAAAATTATATCTAATCTGTGAGGTTTATCAGGGTCATGCATGAATACCTCATTCAGTCCAGCATTTTACTATGCATTTTGGAGCTTGTAGTTTCTTTTATCCCACAGTGCATAACAACCAGAATACAGTCTAGGGGCCGTATTATATAAAGTGCACCGGGGGCGCAACGGGCGTTTGCGGCCGCTTTGCGTGCCCCCAGGGCACTTTGGTATTACAGAAGGGGCAGCAGACGCTTGAGCGGCCCCTTCTGTAATACCAATAGCACTGGCGCACATAAAGCGCAAACGCTATCTTCAAGGGGGCGTTCTCTCATTTGCATGGGGGAGTGCCACATGCAAATGAGGGGATCCCTTTGCCTCTGCGCCCGAGCCGTATTACCGACGCGGGGGCAGAGGCAAAGACCCCTCAGGTGGCACACTAACAGTCTGCCACCTGAAAGCAGCCCTCTGCAAGGGGTAAAGAGGGTCCTATGGACCCCCTAGACATTCCCTTGCAGGCGGCTGCAAGAGGATCTTTTTTCCCCTTTAAAAGTGTAGGCAGGTTGCTGTGTGCACAGTGAAACACAGAACTGCTGTAAATCAGCCACTCCGTATTTCACGTGAATGTGCTGCCCCTATGGCTGCACGAGTTCGTGGCTGCCCTGGGACAGCGCATTCCCCATAATGTGGTGCATTTTCCTTAATTGCGCCTGGCGCACCCTTTAAAAGGTGTAATGCGACCCCTAGATGTTTGAATGGAAGAACTACTGGGACTAGGAACTTGTGAGCTCCAGTATCTGTTAATTTCATTATCTGACAGCCTAGAAATGCCCTCAATAGATTGAATGGAATTTTGGGGATTTTAGAGACATTATATCAAGTTAATAGTCCAGCTCCCCTGAAGTAGTGTGCACAAGCAGTTACAAGGACTCCTGATTCCCAAGCCTGGGCAGCTGCTTTCCTGTAGCCTCCGCATCGGCAGATACTCACTCATGCTTCAGTTGCTTCCTGGGAGAGATGGACATTTTCTCACTGCTTCTGTAGGCGATGCTAAAACATGGCCAGATATTATTCCACAAAGTCCCTTCTTGCTCTTAAATATTCCATGGTCCTATGAGTTAGATGCCTGAATGAATCAAGCATTGTTGTAGACATCCATAGTCATTTGAAGGTGAACATGTGAAATTCTGGCACAGCCTTATCAGTCATGCTTCAGAAGTCCGTTATATTCACTGGCCTGAAATTAGGAAACATTGAGGGCCTGATTTAGATTTCGGCGGACGGGATATCCATCACCGTCGTGACGGAGTAACATGTCCACCGAAATATAAATCTGGCCCTAAATCCCAATTGAAGGTTTCAAAAAAGAAAGACAGTTGTGTTTAAACAATTGGTTTGTATTACTCTTAAATATGAATTCCTGGTACAAGCTTTAATTTACTGCTTTCATAGTAACCATCAATGCTAGTCAGGGGTGTGTTTTGTTTTGCAAAACAAACCCATTCCACCTCCAGAGAGGTAGGCCTTCTGCTATAGGCTCAGCCACCCTTCCCAAACTGCGTAACCATTTGCCGTATAAATACTATCTAATTTTAAAACATTACATTGCCAGACAGTACAACTTTAAAGACAGGCATTTAGGAAGCTACTGCTTGTTTTAAATTTCAGAAAGTAATATAGCATATGGTCTTACTAGGAACTTCTGTCTTGTTAAAATACCTTTTAAAAGTTGTCTTTTGGTGCTTTTGCACAATACTGTAGTCTAAAGAGTCACGCCATAGAGTTTGCACAATGTATGCAAATTGGAATTTTGCATTAAACTTTATCTTGCACTGCCTTTGTGCATGTTCTGTAGATGACAAGCTTCCTTTGTAATACTAGTGTCTCCTGCACTGTCTTTCGTATCCTACTCCAACTCCGGCCCTCTATAAGATTGATCCCCAGTAGTTGGGTGGTAGTACCACAACTAATAATTACCAGTACAGCGGATTGCCTGTTTTACCTCCCCTTTCCGAGTTTTGCATGTCAGATTTGGAGATAGAGTGTGGCTATGACACTTTTTCCTTCGGTCTCGGTGGCAAGTAGTGGAATGTGTAGCATTACTTTGCTAAATTTGCACATGAAAAAGTAATGTTTTAATGCGCAAATTTCTGCTTTCAATCAACCATCAAGTTTTTTGTTATCCGCAAGAATGGGTAAATTAGTCTTGCATTCATTGCGTATTTCATTCTAAATCCCTAAAGAAATAAGCATTGCCCTTAGTTACCTTCAGTTGAAAAACATTTGCATAACAGTTATATGAAAAATTCTTTGTGACATCCACTTGTATAAAATAAACCTTATTTCATACAACCAAAATGTGTTATCCCAATTTCAGTAAATAACAACAAATCATATTGGCAAGGTTTATCATTTGCAGCCTAAAACCTGTTATGAAGTCCTTTTAAACTGAGGTATTGAAGGTGTATGCTATCAGAAACCTGTGGCACAAGTCATCACATATCACTTCCAAATTGTTTTTTAAAATTGTCAGTATCATTAGCACGAAAACATAATTTTTTAGATTCAGGGAAATGCTACCTGAAAAGCATATACAACCTTTAAATATTATTGATAGTAATATTTCATATTTAAAACAGTAAATTGAATTCAAGTGTAAAAGAACTGCGCCAAACTGCCATGGAAACAAGAAAATATATGTGGTTTAAATCAGCTAATATTTAGTACACAGCACAATAAAATGCCTAGTATAAAACATGCTTAGTACCTAAGGTACAATTCTAAAAACTTACTGTGCATATGTGCTGTAGAAAGATTTGCAGGTCTAAAATATCATTCATAATCTGCAGAATCAAGACTTCTGCGGTTTTTCACCTCAGAAGTGGACATGATTAAAGGAAAATTCTGATGTTATTGTGAAATTTTAATTTCGACAAATCTACGTTCAGGTTTAGGTTTGTGTCACTCCTTGGGCAGTCGCGGCCTGTGCAGGTAAGAGCGGTGGGGCCCGATTGGGGGGGGGGGGGGGGAATTATGAAGGACGATGACGAGGGAAAATTAAATAATTATTTTTCCCTCATTGTCGTCTGTCGAAATCCCCCCCGCCCACCCCCACCGGGCCCCAATGCTCTTACCTGCATGGGCCGCGGCTGTCCTTGGGAAGTCCGCCATAAAATGTTTTATAACTACACAGATTCAGACTGTATGTAGGTACTCAGATGAATTCTGATGGTAGTTTTGCTCCACAAATGTGCATGTAAAATGCATTTTCGAGGTAGTAATGAGGAGGAACATGACAAGACATTTAAGGTGTAACAGGGGAATGGATTTCTCCACAGAGGAAAATATTACCTCTTGAGAAAAATGAAAGTTTTCAAATGTAAATGCACTTTCTCATCACATTTCTAAATGCAGAAATGTGTGCTTGTTATATTTCCTTATAAGAAAAAAGTTACTCACATATGTTGCAATGCTCTGCAGCCCCAGAACACATGAAACTAAACTTCTTTGAAAATCCCTCAAAAGACTTAAATTTACTCTGAGAAATGATATCACTTTACCGGATCCAGAAGTTTCTTCGTAGGCATAGCTTCTGTTCCACATATATCCATTTTCTTAAATCAAAAAACCTTGACAGTTATCTTAATAACTAACTGTACCTAAATAACACCTTCCACAAAGTAAAGTCTTTCAGCTGTATGGTTTTAAAATTAATTTCAATATAGGAAATTTTTATTTGTTAAATGTGTAGGTGTCAACATCAGGTAAGTAGATCCTATCCTAACATCTATGCACATACATTGATTTTTGGCAATCATTTTTCATGCAGATTGGACTAACTCCTGAACGTTCAAAGTAATCAGAATTTGATCATTATTGGTCAATTTGTTATCAATAAGTTTGATAAAAATTTGTGATTGATGAATTGTAAATTGAAAGGAGATATGATATTAAAATATAATTTGATTCCATCACAATTGATGATGCCTGTGGTATCGGACACATACTGTGGTTATTGAAGTTGGGACCCTTCATGTGAACTTAATAACAAACCTGACCACAAATAATCTTATGGACCAAGAGTGCAACTTGACAGCATAGGTTACTAAAGTATATTATTTTACTGAATAACTTCAGCAAATGTCTCATCAGAGTATTAACCAATTAAAATGTAACGTTCCTTCTTAACTTATAAAATGCTTGCTGATCCTCATTCTTAGTCCAGTCAAATGTTCTAAAAAATTGGGCAAAGCCATGGCCATCCTTGGGTGACTATTTGTGAATCATTAATAACATTGGTTTTTCATGAATATAAAAACTGGTTTCTTGTCAACTGTAACATATCTGTGAATTTTTAGCAACCTCTGTGACACATGTATGACCACTCCATGGACAATAGACCTAGAATGAACCTCCAGAGTCTATTTAACTGAGCAAAACACAGGGGGGTCGATTCCGATTCGGGCCGGAAAAAGCACCGACCGACTCGGATCCGGAAAAAATACCGACCGACACGTACCAGTGGCGCCCGACACGCCAAGTACGATGCAAGCCGCGATAAATCCGACCGACACGTCAGGAAACCAAGCCGACCGACCGACCCGCTCGGAAAATAGCAATCCGGCCGGAAAACACGCGAATCCAACCGACCGACACGCACCCGGAACAAATCCGACCGAATCGTACCCGCCAACTCCAACCTGCAAAGTACGATGCAAGGCGCGAAAACACGACCGAGTCGGACGGAGGACAAGCCGTACGACCGACACGCATACAAAACCGAGCCGAAGCAACACAATACACCGCGACCGACGCGTACGCAGCATACAAAACTGCACAAACACAGCGTGAACGAAACGGAAAACACCGTACGAGACCAATGCACGGTCCGACTCGGTCACAAGAACGTTTCCAACATACACAAACAGCACAAAGGAAAAATCAACCAAAAAAAGGCCAAACAAGCAATTACCAAGCCAATAAATACTGGGGGGTGGGGACAGAGAACAAAGACACACCAACAACTCCACCTATATAAAGGACACAAATCACTACCATGAGCCTTTGCAAATGCCATTCCACTGCCAGCACCCAAGAGAAAGCAACCACACACCCACAGCTCATCCCTCACACAAGCCACACACCAGCAGCACACCAACAAATACCTACCTCACATACACCCAGCACAACACACACCCACACACCCTCACCTGCACACCAACACACACAGCACCCACTATCACCACCCATCACCATGCCCCCCAAGAAGAATCCCAAGTTCCTAGATAGTGAATTGGAAGTCATGGTAGACGAGATCCTCAGGGTGGAGCCACAGCTGTTTGGCACTCTGGTCCAACAGACCCCCATGTCGCAGAAAACCAAGATGTGGGAGAGGATCATCAACAGGGTGAACGCCCAATCACCATGTCGGCGCACAAAGACCGACATCCAGAACAGGTGGTATGACGTGCGCAGGAGGGTCCGGGAGCTGCTCAAGAAAGACTACCACCTGAGCCAATACACCGGCAGTGGCCCTCCTGCCAAGCCAGTATACCTCAGGCCCTGGGAGGAGAAGGTGCGGGCCATCCTTCCGCCAGTGAGCGTATATGGACTAGAGGACATCCCAGAGCCTGGTGAGTACACAACAAATGTACACAATAAACTGCCACAAAACACACACATCACTGTCAAGGGGAGAGTCAAACCATGCACTCATAGCAATTACACAGCAACTAGAACAGAATCATCCCAAAATGTGTATGTCAGTCAGATAAACACAACACATGCCATCAAAAAAGTCACATCCAACTGTGCCAACACATGTACAAACACAACCACAACTACAGCTAGGCAGTGGCACAAATAGAACTAACACACACATCCACACATGTAGCCACCACAACAACACCAACACACAGTGAAGACCACTCAAAGGAAGGAATTCTGTGTATGCTGGCCAAGTCAGTGTAGCCAATAGCATCATGGGAGTCGCACTCACACATATTGCCCCCCCCACAACTGTCCCATCAACACCACCCTGAACCATGCTCACATCACAGGGAGTGGAGAAGGACTCACAAGATGGCTGACACTGGCTACTGCTGTGGGGAGCACAAGGCTCTGCTGCCAACTGTGCACCAACAAACAGCAGGACACCACTGACTGACATCCTGAGAGACAACTTACACTCCCTGCAATGCAAGCACGTTCCATGGTGGGATATCTGGCTGGCTGGCTGGGTGGGAAGGGGGACTTGCAGCACTGACCATAGTCACCAGCACCTCCCCTCACACCCCCCCCAACACAAACTCCACAGTACCCACCTGGTAGAATGCAATGCCCTCCATCCTAACACAAGATCCCACAAAGCACCACCACCCTGGGTTATGTTGTGTGAAGCACAGGGACACTCTTGGGACTCTTAGCCAAACAACTGCCAGGACAACACTCCCAGCCATCCTGTCAGCACAGCCAGCCCACCCCACAGGGAAGCAGAGTCAAAAGGAAGGAAGCATGGGCATGCTGGGAAGGGGGGTGGAGGCAATAGCATGATGGGAGTCGTAGTCACAGACATTGCTCAGCCTCACAACTGGCCTCATCAACACCACCCTGAACCATGCTCACATCACAGGGAGTGGAGAAGGACTCACAAGATGGCTGACACTGGCTACTGCTGTGGGGAGCACAAGGCCCTGCTGCCAACTGTGCACCAACAAACAGCAGGACACCACTGACTGACATCCTGAGAGACAACTTACACTCCCTGCAATGCAAGCACGTTCCATGGTGGGATATCTGGCTGGCTGGCTGGGTGGGAAGGGGGACTTGCAGCACTGACCATAGTCACCAGCACCTCCCCTCACACCCCCCCCAACACAAACTCCACAGTACCCACCTGGTAGAATGCAATGCCCTCCATCCTAACACAAGATCCCACAAAGCACCACCACCCTGGGTTATGTTGTGTGAAGCACAGGGACACTCTTGGGACTCTTAGCCAAACAACTGCCAGGACAACACTCCCAGCCATCCTGTCAGCACAGCCAGCCCACCCCACAGGGAAGCAGAGTCAAAAGGAAGGAAGCATGGGCATGCTGGGAAGGGGGTGGAGGCAATAGCATGATGGGAGTCGTAGTCACAGACATTGCTCAGCCTCACAACTGGCCCATCAACACCACCCTGAACCATGCTCACATCACAGGGAGTGGAGAAGGACTCACAAGATGGCTGACACTGGCTACTGCTGCGGGGAGCACAAGGCCCTGCTGCCAACTGTGCACCAACAAACAGCAGGACACCTCTGACTGACATCCTGAGAGACAACTTACACTCCCTGCAATGCAAGCACG
Source organism: Calotriton arnoldi (assembly GCA_963921515.1). Taxonomy (NCBI): domain Eukaryota; kingdom Metazoa; phylum Chordata; class Amphibia; order Caudata; family Salamandridae; genus Calotriton; species Calotriton arnoldi. The sequence continues at coordinate 6,972 of CAWUFW010012429.1, read as the reverse complement.
TTCCATGGTGGGATAACTGACTGGGTGGGTGGGTGGGTGGGAAGGAGGTCTGGCTGTCAACCAAACACAATCAATGCAGACCATGTTCACACCCCAGAGAATACATAGAAATGCCCAAATAATGCAGGACAATGTGCCACACCAATATCAACCCCTGACTGTGACGACTTAGGACAATACAATGTACAGGCCCGCACCCCGAGGCACAGTCACAACTGTCAGGTGTGTCAACCACTGATGCCTGCAGAAACATGACATACATTGTTTGTGTCTCCCAAAAACAGGTGATGATAGGGACACAGCAGCAGACGCTGAGGAGTCCCAGTCCCAGGCTCAAGAGGATGCCGAGCTCACTGGCGTCGTACAGCCTCTGTCCTCCTCGGACGATGAAGAACAACCTGGCACATCCGGTGCAAGTCAACATGCTGCACCAGCAGGACCACCAGCTGCAGCACCAGCAGGTCCACCAGCTGCACCCCCTGCACCCACCCCTCCAACGACTGTCACCACGAATACCATCCCTGCCGACATGGACAGAATAAGGAACAACACCAGCGCAGTGACCCTGGACCAACCTGGGGCCATGGACACCACCACCACCACCAACCCCCAAGGTGGACCAGGGTTATCTGTGCGTGCAACTGCACACACTGCACATGTCAGCAGGGGTGGTGGGAGGGGTGGGAGACAGAGGTCGCTGCTTGCAGACGTTGCTGGTGTGCATGAAGACCCACAACTGGTACGCATAGCTGATGCGTACCAGTCCAGCACCGGAGAGCTCAGCCAGGTAGTGGGGCTCCTCAGAGACATCAAACAGCAGCAGGCTGCCCATCATGCCCGCTTGGACTCCCACATGTCCCATGTGGAGTCACACATGTCACGTGTGGACTCCCACATGTCACGTGTGGACTCCCACATGACCCGCGTGGAGTCCAAGTGGGATGTACTACATGAGATGACGGCGGTGCACAGGGACATTTTACAATGCCTCCGCCAGATGAACAGCAACCAGTCCACACCTCCCTGTGTGCCAACAACATCTGGTACCGAACAAACTGCAACTGCCACAGGGAGGGAGGAGGACTCTGGCGGAGAGTCCCCTGCACCGCAGCAGCCTGCACTTGAGGGCCCCCCCCCAAGAAGAGGGGTCGTCCGAGGAGGGGAAAGTGAGAGGCTGATGGCCAAGCGCAACTCCCAGGAAGCCTGAACCTGTTCTGGATTTTCGCCTTTGTGCACAGACTGTTCACCCTGTTGATGGCAACACTACTCCCACACATTGCATGGGGAGTACAAGTTGGAACAATGTGTCAGACAACTGTGGCCCCGATACTGGGGATCCTGTCTACCTGGACTTTCTATTCATCTAGGAACTTGGGATTGCAAGATTCATGTACAGCACAATCCATCCTATGCACTATTATCACAGATGTATCACAATAAACACAATAATACACCATACTTGCCTCTGTCGTGATTCCAACGTGGGTACTGTTATGGGGATGATGAACAACAAAATTACACTGTGTATGCGAACTGCAACAGCAAGGACAACACAGGCATGTGAGTACAGGCAACGTGACACATATGAGGGAGACACACCACCAGGGCTACACAACACATACACACCTAGGCCATCTGACTCATTGCCTACACTGATGTTGCCAGGGAAGACGGTGCAATGCACAGACACCACACCCATTCCCAGTTGTAGTCAAGTAGCCCACAGGTGCAGTAAGCAAATGGCAGTCAAATGTGTGACCACAGACAACGCACATCACTAAGTGAAGCACAGGTTTATTACACAGTAGCAACATGCCGTAACCACTACAGATGCAAGGTAACCCCACCTGGTAGCGGGCACACAGTCAACAACTGTAGACAGAAGGAAGTCCATGGGTGTGGCGCACATCACCTGTAGGGACACAACAGCTACCAGCCTGGATGTGCAATCACGTTGTCGGTGGACACAGTTGACCAAACGAATCTGAAAGTACCCTGTGAAGGACAGAAATGACACACAGTCAAAAGCAATGGAGTACAGGACAGAACAGCAAAACTCATGCACAATACATGTTACAAGATACCCACCCAGAACCAAGTTAGCATGTCAACACTGTTGGGGAGTACAGCCCACCTGTCACCACACATCGCAACACACATCCAGTCAAGTAGCCCATGGACACACTCCAACAGCACCAGAGCACCACCCACACATCATGCCAACTCACATCATTGACATGACACCTCAGGATACTCACATTCAGCTAAAGAAGTTGGTGATGAGCTGTGTGCGGACATCACCATCACCATCATCATCATCATCGTCACTGGCATCGTGGTCCAGGCCAGGATCCTCCACAGGTGGCGGATGTTGGTCATCGTCATCCTGGATGAGAGGCAACTCCTTCCGCACTGCCAGGTTGTGGAGCATGCAGCAGACGATGATAATCTTGCACACTTTCGCAGGGGCATATGGGAGGGACCCTCCGGTCTTGTCCAGGCAGCGGAAGCGGCTCTTCAGGAGACCAAAGGTCCGCTCAATCACTCTCCTGGTCCGACCATGTGCCTCATTGTAGCGCATCTGGGCAGGTGTCACAGGGTTCCTGAGGGGTGTCAGCAACCACGGCATGTTGGGGTATCCCGAGTCACCTACGGACAGACAAGTGCACATCAGCTGACTTGGAAAAGTGGGCGGAATACTACAGATCAGATCACACACAATGGCACAAAGTCAGTACACACCGACAAGCCAGGCACGCTGGTTCTGCATCTGTGCCATCAACCTGGGGATGCGACTACTCCTCATCACAAAGGCATCGTGTGCTGAACCAGGGAAACGGGCACACACGTGTGTGATGGTCATGTCTGCAAGACACACCACCAGTGCATTGACCGAGTGGTAGTGCTTGCGGTTCCTGTAGGCCTGCTCCTGGGCCTGTGGTGGTACCAAAGCCACATGTGTCCCATCAATGGAGCCAATGACATGCGGCATCCTCCCCAGGGCATAAAAGTCACTCTTCACGTCAGTGAGTCGTCGCAGTCTAGGGAAATAGATGTACCGGTTCAGGAAGAGCAACATTGCCGCCAAGAAATCGCGGAGCACACGGCTGAACATGGTCTGTGACATCCCACCAGCAGACGCCACAGTATGTTGGAAGGTACCGGTGGCAAAGAAGTGTAGGGCTGCCATCACCTTCACCTTGGGGGTCAGCGCTGTAGGATACGGCCGGCCAGGCTGCAAATGTGGGGACAACTGCACTGCAAAATCCTCAATCAGCTGCCTGGTGAAGCGGTACCGTCGGATGCTGTCCCGTTCCACCATCGTTGCCAGGTCTGGGAATGGCCGATGGACAGCAGGAGCCCTGCAGTGCAGAGGAGAAGTAAGCAAGATCGTCAGTCACCCCACATATGCGGCATTGAACACACTCAAGATCCCAACATACATCATCATGAGGCACAACTACATGAAGTGTGCAGTACCGGAACGACATGTATGGTACATACATGGCCAACATCTGTCAACACGGTCCTACAGGTGGCATCAATTTGTCCCAGGTTGGCCCATTGGATATCATGATGCTGTGTCACAGTCACCCCCCAGTGACATGTGAGGACAGATGTGCCCCAGGCACCACAGCTCAACGACAGGCACATTCCCAGGGACCCTGTAATGCCACATGGACACTGGCATCACCTGGAGTATCATGTGTACACCACAACAAAACAAACATGACCCCCACAGGTAGTGGCCACACTTGCCATGGCAGGAGAGCCATGGACGTCTGTGACACACACGCACAACATCAGAGTCCATGCACACACAACGTGGATGTGGAGACTGTCTCCCATTGTGCACATGAAATCAGAGACATTGTAAACACTACATGCACAAAGACTGTGGAGGGCCATCACTATTGTGCCACTGGGACACCCTGGCTCAAACATACCGTCCCACATGGGACTCACGGGGTATGTGACATGACATACACAAACACCACTGTGAAATGTGACCATGGCACATGCACAGATATGAACAGTTGCACATCACAGTGGTCACGCACACGTAACACCCAGGATCCTGTCCCCATTAACACGTGCACAGCCTGGGGGTGGCTGCCCACAGGTGACACCCACAGGACAACATGTACACCAACATACACACAATAGGAAATGCAGCCTTACATGCCTTATGATAAGGTTTGGACAGGCTGTCGTGATGTAGGTGTGCCCCTCACTCCCTGGGAGCTATCTGTGGCTGGCATATGTCCATCTGAGACAGGCATGCTGACATATGCCAGTCACATGTACAGTGATGCGTTGAACAGCAATGGACCGATCGGTGCCTCCGGCCGGCCCATTGCTATTCAATGTGTGCGGGTACGCGTTGTACCCCTGTGCGCGTTGTACTGCAATGGACCGATCGGTGCCTCCGGCCGGCCCATTGCATTCAATGTGTGCGGGTACGCGTTGTACCCCTGTGCGCGTTGTACTGCAATGGACCGATCGGTGCCTCCGGCCGGCCCATTGCATTCAATGTGCGGGTACGCGTTGTACCCCTGTGCGCGTTGTACTGCAATGGACCGATCGGTGCCTCCGGCCGGCCCATTGCATTCAATGTGTGCGGGTACGCGTTGTACCCCTGTGCGCGTTGTACTGCAATGGACCGATCGGTGCCTCCGGCCGGCCCATTGCATTCAATGTGTGCGGGTACGCGTTGTACCCCTGTGCGCGTTGTACTGCAATGGACCGATCGGTGCCTCCGGCCGGCCCATTGCATTCAATGTGTGCGGGTACGCGTTGTACCCCTGTGCGCGTTGTACTGCAATGGACCGATCGGTGCCTCCGGCCGGCCCATTGCATTCAATGTGTGCGGGTACGCGTTGTACCCCTGTGCGCGTTGTACTGCAATGGACCGATCGGTGCCTCCGGCCGGCCCATTGCATTCAATGTGTGCGGGTACGCGTTGTACCCCTGTGCGCGTTGTACCTCAATGGACCGATCGGTGCGCACCCATTGACAATGGGCTTGCCTGGCAACGGACGCGTTTTCGAATATTCGAACGAGTCGGTTGCTGGAAAATCAGTTGGTCACCCACAACAATGTTGCAAAATCATGTATGTCATGAAGTTGAAATTTTGAAGGATGCTGTGGGCGTGTTTTGGTGCTGCTATTCCATGGATTGGCCAGATTCAGAAGATGCAAACGACTTGGACCTATCACTTTGGACACAAGGGACAGTATCTGCCTCTCCAGCACATATATATTGCTGCATGTTCCCCTGAGAGCCCACTTGCCTGCACTACATGCTCCAGGACGACATCTGCCACTGCACTGCTGCTGTCTCTGCCCCTCTGGACCCTGCAATGGCACGTACTGTGGAGAGAGCCCCAGCCTTCAGCCTTGAAGAGAACCAGGCCCTGCTGGACAGCCTACTTCCACAGTACAGCAAGCTGTATGGGACACCAGGGGAGCAGGTGAGTGTTCTGTGCACTGCCTTTCTGAATGTGCATTTTGTCTGACTAGCAAGGCTGAGAGTCAGCACACCACTGGCTAGCAGGCTCACTGAGTAGTTGTCACCCCCCATAGTGTGTAGTGACTTGCACTGGACAGGTATGGTGCAGTGACAGTGCTTCTGAACAGGGTTTTACTCCCCATGCTATGATACCATGTAGTGACTTCTGGAAAACTGTCCATGGGCAGCCGTGCACTGCCTGGGTACACCATGTGCCCCTGTGATTGCGACATGTATATGCAACCGTGTCATGCACGGATATGTTGCATGTGTAGTAATGGCCTTATCACTTTGTCATCCTGACAGGCTTCTGCCCATCGGAAGCATGAGATATGGAAGGACATCGTCCGGGCTGTCCGGTCCGTGGGGGTCTACAAGCGCCGGATCCGCAACTGCCAAAAGAGGTGGCAGGACCTTCGGGGCTGGACCCGGAGGATTGCACGGGTCCAGCTGAAGCTGTCGCCTCCTCGCAGGAGGGGCGGAACACGGACCCTGACCCCCCACATGCTCAGGATCCTGGCGGTGGTCTTTCCAGACCTGGATGGGCAGCTGAAGGCCAGAGAGCAGCAAGGAGGGGGTGAGTCAAAGACTGCACTGTGTACTCTGTCTAACATGTTATGTGCCCTCCTCGGGCCAGGTTGAACTGCCACAGTACAGCAGTCATGTTGTCCAGGAGCCATGTCCCTCTATTGTGCACTGCCCACTCCTCATCTGATACCCAGGTGTGGCCCTTACATGCAGGGAATTCTGTCACTTAGGACTGTGTCCTTGCAGTTTGCTTGACTCAAGGTGGGAGACAGCATCTGTTTCCCTGACTCTGTGGTGGGCATCATGGGTGGGTCCATTGCTTACACAATGCCTGTATTCTGACATGTATTCAGCGTGTTACTTTGATCTGTGGTCCAATTGCTGAGCTGATCCACCACATGTGGCTGGGGTACCTGGCACACACCCATGCTGCGGGTGGGAACAATGTTTGGGCCCCAGGAGTATGTATATGACGTGTGTCACACATACTTAGCCAGCTGCCTACAGTCCAGGGCTCATCCCTCATTCATGTGGGGCTGGACAGTCATGCCTACTCCAGGCCATACAATACACTCTGTACTCCCACTCCCGTGTATCAGAGGACACATTGTGCACAGTGATTTGACCTCAGGTGTCTGCCTCTGTGTCAGTGTGCTGTGGATTAGTCGCCAGGACTGCTGTGGAGTTTCTTGGTAGGGGCTCAGCATGCCACTGGAGATGTGACCATAGGAGACGCATGCTTGTGTGACACATAGGTGTCTGATCAGCTGCCCATGCAGACTGGGGCATGTAAATGTGAAGTTCAGGCAGCTGTTCCCCATGCACAGCAGAGTGTGAGGGGCTCCAGGTTCAGAGGGTAGTGTCACAGGTCTCCCATATGTCCAATAGGTATGACCTGGACAGATGAGGGTTAAGAGGATGTGTTGTGGGGG